>NW_019091373.1:966707-979589 GCF_001949145.1 Acanthaster planci
GTAATATTAGAAACACTTCAGAACATGGCATTCATTGGACTGTTCCAACTTCTGAACCTGTTCACTTGGGAGCTCAGCATTTATAGGAGTTGGTTTTGGGGTTTTTTTTTCCATCCAGCTGACAATGACTGTTTCAGTGTGCCGGACATTTGTGGGAATGGAACCTGTGTGCCAACAGCGGATAACTACAGATGCGTTTGTCCAGAAGGCGAGAAGTTTGATGACCGAACTAATCAATGTCTAGGTAATTACAATCTAAACATTTTCCTTGTCACATCGATGGTGTTTTGTATAATTTCAACGAAACTTCTGTCAGCATTTCCAAATGAACTCATTTGTATGACTTAATAAAAATAAAATGGCCTTGTTAAAAGTCAGGCTGTAAGTTTTTCATTAAAGGGGAACTATGGTTTGAAGCATGGTTACAGATACTCTCATATATTCTGAAAATATACTTGTGAATGTTACTTCCCTTAAAAACACCTTTATAATGGTAATGCTATCCAAAAAGATGGTAGGCGGCAGACAGCTTAAGGCTGGCTACTTTTTACTTGTGGGTGATCTGTATTCACAACACTATCTAAAGTTTGCAAAAATTCACTTTTTCATGAGCTCTTGGACATTACTGATTATACAGTGTTACGAATGTAAAGGCCAAAAGCCATATTTCAAAATTAATATCTACCCGATGCAAAGTATATATTTGGAAACGGTTTCAAGGCTGGCTATTTTGCCCAATTTCTTGACAAGATTTTTAAAAAATGCCATCTCTACGAAAGCACAGATGCATGTATTGTTCAATACTGATTGCTACATTTGTCAACCATACAAGTTTTGCGCTGTCATGCCATAAGTAATCGAGAGTTGGAACCACATAATCTATTAATCAGTTGAAGGCTTACAGAATTCTGATTTCCTCCCTTGATGTGACCGGGGAATAGATGTGAATGAATGTGTGGAGACCCCAGGCATCTGTGGGCAGGCCTACTGCACCAACGAACATGGCAGCTATACCTGTGAATGCATCGATGGCTTCGAGTTTGATAAGACCAGAAGAAGCTGTGTTGGTAAGTTGACAAACTTCTTTGCCACAATGCCGTTGCTTTTTACTCTGTATTCCCCAAAACCTGTGATCAATTTTCTTCTGTTTTCTTTTAAAAAGCTCTGCGCTTGGTGTTATTGAGGTACAGTTTAAGGCTAGGAAAAAAAGAACTCGGTTTTGGTGAGCACCCAGATGACCAGTACCCGATCACAAAATTGTGGGTACCCAGGTCTGTGTTTTTTTCCATCATACCTGAAACCTTCTTAGCAAATTCCTATGGAATTGTTTTAACCACTTGCCACCGGGGCCCCTGTAGTGGAGCCATAGGCCTTATATTCGTGGCCGGGGTCTCCGAACTCAGACAAAGGGAACAGGGCCCTGTAACAAAAGACCGTACTTCGAATAAAAGACCAAGCTGCTGGGCATTACCGACATTTTTCACTCTCAAAAGTGGAGATAATCCAGCCTTGTTTTGAAACAGTATACCATGGTTTGGGGTGTTTAGAGTGAGTGGATTACCACCGGGGACAAAAGTGCTCCACCACCACAGCGATGAGCCACACAGCACCGCTGCACGCTAATCTGACCCCTATTGAAAAGAGGTCAGCAGTGCACTGAGCCAGGTTCGTGAACAAAAGAAAGTTATATAACACTGCACAATCTGGGCTCTTTTTACAAGGCTGCAGGCCTGGCTGAAACACTCGGGTATCAATGAAGGTTCCTTGTCAACTTAGAGTAGTGCCTAAAGATTACTTCAGGTGGGTATAAACGTCCGTTAAATGAAATGATGAAATTTTGCAGAATTTTGAAAACAGAAAAAATGATAATTATCAACATTGATAACCAACCCCGGCGCGAAGTGGTTGATAGAAAAATCAACTTGCTCTTAATCGGTTGTCAATTAAACCAAAGTAAGAGCTTATAGATTCTGATGTGTTTCATTACACAGAGCAGTAGTGTAGCTTGGTGCAGTCTGGATGGGAGTTGCACATTACACTGACATGAGTTTTTTTTTCAGTGCCTGCATCTGTACATCAATGCACAGTTTCCTGAATAACAGGATGTTCTCTAGTCATGATTTTGCGGACACTGAGCTGATTCCAATGAATACCATAAATAAACACAAGACGAAGGGTGTCATTAATGAGAAAAAGGGCAGAGTGCCATTTTGGGTTGGATTTTTCTTTACTCTTCTTGTAGACGTGGATGAGTGCGTGGTCGATGAGGATGTCTGCAACAATGGCTACTGTGTCAATGAGGTTGGTGGGTTTCAGTGCATCTGTCCAGCTGGCTCGGCATTCAACTACAACACCATGTTCTGTGTGCCCATAGGTACGACATTTTCGACAAATTTTCAACAGCATTTTCAACAAACATTGGCAAATTAAAAAAAAAAGGGCAAAGTATGTGTCGCCCTTAGGTGGCCCATTTGAAATTCTGACTTACGCACAACATATGCACAAACCACAGCTCAATGGCTTTCTGAGCCCACTTGAAAAAAATATGTGCATTCCTGGCCTCACCCTCAGAAATTTCAGCCTAGTTATGCTACTGTGATTACAGGAGACATCCAGTACTGCAGTGACACTACACTGGAGCCAATATTGCACGTTTGGGGCATGCATTTATCTTGACAAGCCATCTAAGTGGTCAAAAGAGGCATTTGAAGTAACAATGTGACTTGTAAGCAAGCAGGGTACCAACACAGTCATGGCTTCCAAGTTTGGTTTCAGGATTATTCTCTTAATCAAATTGTAGGCTGAACTGTGCAAAGTGCTCGTTGAGAGAGAAAAAAAACGTAAAGCATTGTGAAGATCAGAAATGATATACTTCACACGATATATTTGAACTTTTTAATCGGCCAATCAGGGGGCCCAGGTGGTGGGCCAAGGGAACCAACCGCGGCCTTCACAGGAGGGGACGCTGAAAGCATCAATGAGTGCAACCGATCCCCTAGCCCCTGCATCGACGGTATCTGCATTAACACCGAGCAAGGCTTCAAGTGCCAATGTCTGAGTGGGTACCAGCTAATTGAAGCCGAGAACCGATGCATCGGTGAGTACCGTGTACTAATTTTTTGACAACATGGATTACAGTTTAGCCCCAGTAATAACCTGAAATAACCTTAATAGATCTCATGTACATGTATGCTTAGTGACATAAGCAAGACTCCATCCCAACTCAGCTTCATGAAATTGGTGATGGTGCCTAGAAGGCAACCAAAGCTATAAAATAGAAGTATACATGTAAGCTTTTTTTGTGTGCCAACCATGGATAATCTCCATCCAATGTAGATTGTGAAGCACATCAAGGAATCTACACAGTACATACATGTATGTAAGAGTATTTACCATGAGGAGGTGTAAATTAGGCACCCGGGATGTCCAGATTTGGATCCAGTACCCTCACTTCGAATTGTAAATTGTGTGTTTTCGAGCTGCCTAAAAGTTTTAAGACAGAAATCATTTCCTAACCCTGACTAGATTTCAGGTGGTGGCCCAGTACAACCCCTTCGGTTGAAAAGCGTCGGCAGTGTTAAACCTCAGGACTTGATTGTAAAACATGTCACATTTTATCACCTCACATAGATCACACTGTGCATCAAACATTTTATTTGCAGTTGTACAATTAAGGAAGATATTTGATACTATGAGTTCTCATTGGTTCTACTCAGATGTGGATGAGTGCTCAGGCCAAGAGGAGGTTTGTCTGTACGGACATTGCATCAACAAGAATGGCACCTTCCACTGTGCATGTGAAGAGCCGTTGACGCTGGACAGCACGGGACGTAGATGTATCTGTAAGTAGGGGGGCAGTTCACAATGTAGGGTGCCACCAAGAGAGGCCATTTTTGCAGTGCATTATGGGGAAATGGTAGTGTTTCAACTATTCATCCTTTAACACAACAACTGGCCCCTTTTTACATGTTTTTGATGCATAGTATACGGATGAGACTTCCTAGGACATTTGTACTGTGTAAAATATGTTTTAGCAATGACAACTGAGTGACTATGCAAGATTTTGATGACAACGAAGCTTAAAAAGAAGGCCTTTTAAGGCTTGTACTTGGCTTCATGTCGCCAATCGTTTCTTGTGTGTCTTTGCTCTCGAATCTGAAGTGATTCACAATTGTCACACTTTATAATTATTTCTGGCTCCTCAACATGGTGTAACTTGCCCGGGAATTGAGATAAGCATTTGGACTGCTCTACTGACTGCATTGTGTCTTTCCCCTCCTTGACAAGTTTCATTTCTTTCCACCACACACAAATAGCAGAGGCATGTAGAGGCAATTGTTGCAGAACATCTTGCTCAGGGATATAGGTTGTAATACACTGTTTATGAAGACCAGTCATCATAGCCTGAACTCTTTGAAATAAGTAGTCCAAAATAGGTGCATTCAAACGTAACCACAGTGACGGTCAGGGTTTTTCACTACCATTGCCACGTTGTCACAGTTGCTTGAAATGGTTGGCTATCGTTTCAGAAGCTTGGTCATTATTACCAAAAAGCTTGACCAAGAAAGCATCTGACTTGGGTCTGTCTTTGTTCCTCTGTTTGTTCTGGCAATCAATCTCAGCTGTGCTCGGGGTAGTCGGCACGGAAACTGACAACAGGGAGAGCCTCTGCTGGCACAAGACTGACCGGCCTGGCTACGAGACGGTCTGTGGGAGGATCATCAACACCGCCATGACCTACAGGGCCTGCTGTTGTGGAGGCGGCGTGGGCTGGGGCACCAGCTGTGACCCATGCCCCCCTGCTGGAGGATGTAAGTTAAACTGTGCCCAACTCTCATGTCTGGGATTATAAGTCTGTGATGTCTGCAGACAACAGACGTGGCGGTAGCTCTCAAGCCCATTTCAGATAGAGCCTGGTTGTGTGGATTTACATTTACTCAAATTGTGCTTCGTTTTGAAATGATATGTCTTTTACATATGTATATAATTTGATGTTAACCACTTGCTGCTGGGGAACCCTGGTTCGGGCACCATGGGTTTATACGCAGAGCCGGGCTGCCTGAAATGGGACAAAAGAGCTGGTCCGTGTAACAGAAGACCGTACTTGAAACTAAAGACCTGCTGCTGGGAATTGCCATCATTTTTTGGCTTGCATGTTCGAAGGTAATCCGTCACTGTTTTTAAACAGTATACCACTGTTTTGGGCATAGCACGCCTGCAGATTAGCACCGTGGACAAAAGTGCTCCAGGGCCCCATTGATGAGCGACACAGCACCACTGCACGCTAATCCAGCCACGTTTAAAAAGACACCATTCGCATTCACTTGGAACAAAGGAAATTACGCAACACCTCACAATTCTGGGCTCTCTTTACAGGGTGGCAGGCCTGGCTGAAATACTCAGGACTCAATGGAGGTTGCCTGTCAGCTTAGAATGGCCACCAAACAGTCATTCTTGTGGATGTAAACGTCCATTAAATGAAATGATGAATTTTTGAAGAATTTCGAAAACTGAAAATCTTGAAAATGGCCCTTATGTGTGCACTGCATTTTTAAAAGCACCCGGCAGCAAGTGGTTAATATGGCTGACTACTACGTAGGTTTCATTACTATTTCATAGTGCTACAGAGTTCCGACTTGCAAGTTTTTTTTGTTTTCTTCGAAAGTAATAGCACACCCATGGGTGTCACTAGACAATTTTAAATTGTGGAGATGCCATCATGAAACTAATCGATGGACTGTCAGGAAAATGAGTTAAATGGTAGTTTGATTTTCCAACTTGGCACCTGTGTGACTCTCGCGCCCTCCCTTCCCCCTTCTTTCTCCATTATTGTCATCAGCACAATGATAGGAAGGAGGAGTGGCATCCTCCACCCCCTCCCACTAACAACACCCCTGTATACCATGATGGTAGCATGTCAATATGATCTATCACACTATTGTATCCAAGGGAGCCAAGAAGCCACAGTGTTTCTTTCCTTGATGATGGCTCAGATTCCACCCGCTGCATCTTGTGGACTAATTTTCCTACACTCCTCACCTGAATAATGTGGGTTTTCATTGGTCATGTCTGTCATTTACCCAGACATTCAAGTCAGTTCTCTGATGAATTCTTCTCTTGGATTCCACAGACGAGTATCAGGTGCTCTGTGAGTCAGACCAGGGCCCAAGCCCGGTCAGACCTGGCGGGGGACCCGTACACCTTCGTGAGGACTCTGACGTGCCCACGGGCTACGGCCATCCAACAGGGGAGGATGGTCTCTACGCTCCAGGTGAAGGACCAAGGGAAGTGCCCAGTGCTGGAGGAGGGGAGTACCCTGACAGGTCTGTCCAATCTCAAGTTCTTTATTTACATTTTATCGTAAAGAGGGGGCAGAAACAGAAAGTTTATGCAAAAAGTCATCCATCATTTAATACCTCTAATGTGCATGCAGATTTGGCAGTTCATTGTCTTATTTTACAGTTTATCAATTGTAAACAGTGCCATAGGAAACCACTGTCTTTGATTTATTTTATCACACTGAACATTCTTTATCACTTGCTGTATAAATGAGGGCCCAAAAAAGTATGTTCTCTGATTTGAACACTATCATCAAATAATGATCTGGATTGTTGCAGTATAACCTTCTATTGAAATGGTCATGGGTAGGCCTATTTGTTTGTCACCAGCATGTAGTCAGTGCCTGTCATTTTTATTTGTTCAGCTATAATCCACGCGGTCAACCGTACCAGGATCCCATGCCACTGAGAGAACGGCCCTTCACTGGTGGTCAGTCACCTTACCCAGGGGGACAGCAGCCTTACCCAGGAGGACAGCAACCTTACCCAGGGGGACAGCAACCCTACCCAGGCAGTCAGCAGCCCTACCCAAGCGGCCAGCAGCCTTACAGGGGCCAGCCACCTCTCCAAGGGAGCCAACAACCCTACCCAGGGGGCCAGCAACCCTACCCAGGGGGCCAGCAACCATACCCAGGAGGCCAGCAACCCTACCCAAGCGGCCAGCAGCCTTACAGGGGACAACCACCTCTCCAAGGGAGCCAACAACCCTACCCAGGGGGCCAGCAACCCTACCCAGGGGGCCAGCAACCATACCCAGGAGGCCAGCAACCCTACCCAGGAGGCCAGCCGCCTTACCAAGGGGGCCAGCAACCCTATCCAGGAGGCCAACAACCCTACCCAGGGGGCCAGCCGCCTTACCATGGGAGCCACCAATATCCTCAGTATCAGCCTCCACAGACAACCACCAGGGGGACCCAGTCCACAACATCAGGGTCAAGTTACAACCCTAATCCTAACACCAGACCAACGCAGGGGCAGCGACCAAGGCCCCAGCCCAGCGGCACAGGTGTATCTGGAGGGGCTGGACAACAGCCAGGTATGACCTTAGTCTGAGTAGTTTACAGAACCTCTAATCCCTCCCCCTAATGTCATTACCAGCACCCAAGACCATCAAGACCATGACAGGTAATAAAGTAGTAGCAGTTAGCTACAGTTACAAAATTCCTACCACCAGTAACATCAAATTGGTCCACTCTGTTGACCAGAAACTGATCCAGAGTGGCCAGTGTACACCTCTTCTCATTTTTAGACTTTTTTTAGGGATGTTTCTTTTCCTTCCCATTTTTTCGTTGATCTCAAATGGTTATTGAATCACTTAAAAGACAGAAATTATCATGAAGAAATAAGCCTCACATGAATAATTGGGTTCACCTCCATTTAGGGCAGACTGCCTTTGTTTCTGAAGAAACTCAATTTTTATCCCCATATCTCACCCGTGGTCTTGGCTCATTGGATATTTTTCCCCCTACTCTCTCAGGAAGAGGTGCCTGTGAGAGTTTACCGAGGACCATCTGCGGTCAGGGCCGGTGCCTAAACGTACAGGAGACTTACACCTGCCAGTGTTACGCCGGCTTCACATTTGACAACGACCAAAACAGCTGCGTACGGGCACGCTACAACAGGGGTTGAACCCACGAAGACTGGGTGTCCCCAGGCATAACCTATGTAGAAACTTTGTTTTATTATTTTTAAGTAACCGATGTGCCTATTACTGTACAGAGTTTGACACTGTAGCAACATGCATGAAATGCTATCAGGGAAGAGTGTGCATTCTCTGTTAAACAGGCCCAAATGTACAATAATCGGCTAATTTTATTAATATGGTAAAGAATTTGGACTAGCATTTTAAAGATTGGTTCTTTTATGTACATCACAGCTGCAACAGGAAATATGTGAAAGTGACCAAATTTCTGCCAAATAGCTATTGGGATTGGCACAGAGAGCCTGCACTGTGAGGAATCCAAACTTCTCCTGATATTTAGCCTGGAGAGCAGCGTGTAAAAAATTCTGTAGAGAACTCAAAAAGTGCAACGTGCCACAGTTTCAGAAATGATCATTTAACAGTGTGCACATTGCCACTAAGTTATTCCCCTTCTGCATGTTTCACCATTGAATATTGATGGTGAGGAACAGCCCGGGATGAGAAATTTGGCAAATTAATGACATTTTGTCAATTGTGTCACCTCACCACAGACAGTAAGCAAAGAGAAACTCAAGTAAATTTCCCTTCTTGTAATCCATCACCACTGTTTATTTCACCTTTTTAAAATCTGTAGTTTATGCAAGTCATAATTAATTGGGCCAACAGAAAATGCCTTCAAAACTTTAGCATAAGACTGTAATATAAATTTAACAGTAATAAGCAGACAGCAGTTTGTTTGTATGTGTAACTTACAATGCATTTTTAAAAACTTTTCAAATTTGGAAGTTCTCAGATTGATATCGTTAGTTTCTGACTCCATTTGTGTTTGTTTTCAATGTATATTATATAATGCATCATTTAGCATCTTTGTCGTGTAGCCTAAGACACTCCATTGTTCTCATTTATTCTTTTCTCATGAATGCTTTACCTTGCTCAGGCAAGCGGGATATTTCTACAGATCTCTTTCAAAATTGGATTCTTTCTTTTCCTTATTACTGTTACAGTGTAAGAGGGCCCACAAATAAATGAAAACGCACAGCAATAAACAAGGAATAATGAGTGGATGTTGTAATTGAATTGTGCTCACAGCATACGGTGTAGATGCAGGTTTGGTTCAGTTTTTGTTGGTTCTTTCACCACTCACTCCATGTCACTGCTGTTGGTGCTGTCACATGACCATTTAGTTCAATGCAGACAATGCGTCGCATCCAACAGCTTGGTGAGAAATGCTACTAAATTTCTCAATGTAATGCTTCAAATTGGCATTTAAACTCATTTTCAAGTATAAGAGCTGCTTGTCCAATCAAGTTTGTTTTAAGAATTCTGAGACTAAAATCCATTTTTAAGATGCACACATTTTTTGCAAAATAACACTCAAGTTAGAATGTGCATGATTTATTTCAGACTTGCACAGCCATCTTTCAATTTCAGCAGAGTGCCTCCAAAGGCGACTTACATCATCGCTTGAGTTTTACTTTCAGTTTTGAGGTAATGTAAATTTACACAAGTACATGTACAAGTACTATGTGTTGGCTGCCATGTTTGATCCAGTAGGACAATACAGTCTGCACACTGGCTTGCTTCTAGTAGGGCTGTCCCTTCTCCTACCATCTGAGCTTTGCCTCTGCAGCGCCCTCATGGACAAGTCTTTGCCACTCCTCCCTCTCCACTTAAATCCGCTCTGCTCTAGTAACAGGGATCATGCAATGCCGCAGATTGTCTAGCACCTGGTCTAGGAATCACTGAAATTGGCTGACCTATTGGTTTGGAGCCTGCTGCTGTCTAGCAGGAGAGTACAACCTTTGGTAGCCAGGTATCAGGAAGTCGGCAAACTGAGCCACCTGATGGTAAGGATGATGTGCACACTACGGCACCCACATCGACAGAGGAATTCATTGTTCAATACCTTGCCTTTCCAACTAATCCCCAAGACACAGGTGAAATGTGTTAAGTCTAAAGATCTGACAACTTCTCTCATGGGAAAGCACTGAGAGCACACATGCCTAATAGACTACAATCTTCATCTCCATCCTCAGCCTCCGATTTTGCCACACCCATTACTGGAAGAGTTCCAAAGCACCAGCTGAGTTTTGTACATGCATAGCTATGCATACCTCACAGTCAAAGACTGTAAACTACTGATAACAATGCATTATCTGTTGTTTTGATGAACTCATGAATTTCGCTGAAATTGACAGATGCTACAATTAAATTGGCTACTTAATTTAGTTTCATAATCTTAAACGGACAAAACCTGTCGCAGAAACAACTCAGCAGGACTCTTCTTTCAAATGTACATGTGTGATGTACTGGCAAAAAGTACATATACATATCCAAAACTAACACTGGATACACATCAGCTTATGTAAAAACACGTAACTGAACATGAGCAGGTCAGCTTTCATGTACGTCTTCATGTCAAACTTTCAAAACCTTGAATCTTCACCTTTTTCCAATTGCCATTTTTCCTAATACAAGCAAGATGTAAATTTACTTCAAGGATAAATCAGCAGTTACAATACTTTGAAAATTTAGAGACGTTTTGGACAGTAGAGAGGCATCAAAAAAAATGCCACTAAACAGTTATGAGCCTGTTGGGTTTCTGCCTTGAGCAAAAACTGCCCCTCATTGGTTGAACGCAGCCATGGTGGGGGGGGGGAGCATTCATTTTGTTGATAGCGACACATATGCAACACGTGCATACTGAACTGAACCAGCGAAGTGCAGTTCCCACCAAAAGAGCCTCTGTTGCTAGGAAAGTTGCGCCCTCTCTCGGTCCCACTCAGGGCCCTTAACATTTAGAGCACCCCTACTGGTGTACACAGACTGCAGTGTTGTTGGGGTTAGTAAGGGTGGCACCCAGATTTGAATGAAAGAGGTCTTGGGGTCAGGGTGAAGAAGAAAAATGAAGAGAATTCTTTTTTTTAAATGGTCATGTGCAATTAATGTCATGGATTGGTGTTAGCAGAATATTGCAGTGCACTGAAATGAGATATCGGAGTATCAACCTGTTGATGATGAGGAACCAGTTCTCAAACATGAGACCAAGTACAGGTACACGTACATGTACCCAGAGTCAACTTCACAAACTATGAAGTTTTCAAATACAGGTTTGAAAAGATGGTTGCGGGGCTACATAAAATAGGCTACATAATATGCTGAAATAGATATCGCTGTGTTAAAAAGTTTTATCTTAAAAGACGTTTGCTTGCAGGTCTACACTAGTACACAGGTCACTTGGGTTCTAGGTTCATTCAAGTATTGCCAGTGGATTTGTTCACAAATCCTAAGACAACACTGAGTATACAATGTTCACAAATACACATCGATGAAGGGAAGAACAGCCAATATAAGATATCACATGTTTCTCCATTGATGAAGGGACGAACAGCCAATATAAGATATCACACGTTTTGCCAAATGAACGTTTTGGGTGAGAAAAAATTCATGATTTGAATACATTTTTCCCTGTATTCATTTTTGGTTTAATTTTAGGGTTAGCTTTTCTTTATGAGTATCCACGATTTACTTCAACAAAGTACCTAATTATAGTCTCATACTATCTGTAATGCATACCACTTAGGTAGGAGTAGCAACAGCCAAGACAAGACTGGACATACTCTAAAGTATCTCAACCCTTCACAACTTCTTAATCTTGAGCAAATTATTTGGTGGTTAAGTAATCAAAAAATATACATATATTATATATAAAGTTTGCTTTTGATTCAAGCACACAGGATTACAAACTACTACCAACTGGGAGTGATACGATAATAGTAAACCATCTAACTGGAGTGTTAGTCACAAGGGAATAAGGCACTGGTTACAAATGGAAGAAACCCTAAATAAGTACAGTACTTGTAACTTCCATATCATTGATGACACAGTGAAAGTAAAATTTCGTATGTCTGTTAAGTTGCTGTCACTTTCCCGAATGTGTATGGTAGTTTAAGGAAACAACTCACCACTACAAAAACAAGGCTTAAGGTTTCATGTATCCAGTTAAAATTGCCAAAATAAGTACATGAAACCAGTTCAACATCTGCTTTCCCTTTTGTTTTCTTTGAGTACTTTTTTTACATATGATTTTTTTTTCCTACCTGATACTGAAAGCTACATGTACATGCACAAACAAGAATGCATCATCTGCTACAAAAATGAAATGGTTTTAACAGTAACTTCCTTTCACGTGACTTAAATGTGGGGGCATCTTTTTTTTCTTCTTCTTTTTCTGTTTTTTTTTAATTTGTTTTCTCCATTTTTCCAACTTACTGTACAAAGAAGCACTGGAATACAATAAACTCAAACTTATTGCAAAGAGATAAACACCACAAAGCAACTCCAACGCACTTTGATGATTTTGCATTCATGCATATTCATGAGTAACGCCACTGTCAAAAAGGGCACAAAACAAACACAGCCACGTGATCAAACTCACCCTCAGGAAACTGCCAATACTGCACTTTGTCCATTCTTCCTTTTCAAACATCAGACCTTTGACATAGATTTCTTAAGTCAAAGGTCGTCATAAATCAAGGAAATGAACTCTTCAAATTAATGCAGGGGATACAGCATGGCCATTCACAAACATCCCTTTTCCAAACCTCCAAGGTTCCTTGATATAAACCCCTTAGAGTCAAGGATGTGTTCCACTGTATGAACACCACAAATGTTACCAAGGGTCACAATCTCACTTGTGCACATTCATTGAGAAATTTGTTACAAGCATGTTTGTGTACACATCAGCGTAACATACCTGTTGTGAAGATGTCCACCCAGTTGCAGTGGCAGTCAATGAAAACGTACTCTACCACTTCTTACATTCTGGTCCTCTGGTTTTTTGTACTGCAGTTAAAATGGCCTAAAAATACCAACAGCCCCTTCCCACTTGATCCAACAATT
>NW_019091373.1:979732-991323 GCF_001949145.1 Acanthaster planci
ACGCTAACCGTTATAAGGTGGATCAGGATCAGATCCACCTTTCTTGATCCTCCTCTGGAGCAGGATACAGATCCTGCAATTAGCGGATCAGATCCTGCAATTGGCGGATCACGATCAGATGGGAACGCAAAAGGTGGATCTGATCCGGCAATTTTACCTGTCAACATCTGTCCGTGCACGAGTGGCGCGAAAATTTTGCGGTCTGATGAACAAAGAAATATGTTTTTTGGCATGTAGTTCATGTGAAATTTTAACATGCACAGTATACATAATAAACAACTGCTGAACTACGGGCTTGCAAAATATGTAACCACCCATGCGCAATGCATGCGTGCCGCGATGTGTGCCTTGCCCTTTCACACTTTTCGTTGCGCATTTGTCCGTTTCTTAAACTTTCTCATTTGTGTAATTTCACTTGCTTTCCATCAAAAACTAATTCCGTGTTTGTGTAGAGCCCGCAACGTGTGACAGAGTATCAAAAACGGAAGCAAAGTTTGAAGAGACAACGTACTAGGCTGAACATTCGGTCTGATTCAAGGTCGTCACGTCAGTACAACTCCGCACCCAAAACACCGCAGGATCACACGCATGCCGCCCCAGCACGCCACACTGCCACAGAGCACGCGCTCAGCAAGCTAGCACATGTGCAATACTGAACTCAGTGACCTTTCGGGCTCGACGTATCCTTCCGAAAAGGTGGATCAAGTGCTAGTGGGAATGCGACTTGCGGTTTCGTTGCGGTAAGATAACGATCACACCAAAATGCTGGATCAAGATCCACCTTCTCCCAATTCAAGTGGGAACGCGCTGTTAGTACCACTGTGGGCACTGATGCATGAAGTGAATGAAAATACCTAGCGTCTGAAGAAGCGGTTGGACAACACTTGAGTACAGAGTGTTTACAAACATACATTGGTGAAGGGCAAAATGCCAAGTATAATAATTAGCCTTGTGTCTGGCCGTTCCCTTCCCCACAACAACTGATGAAGAAAAAAAGAGAGTTGATACTCTTTTGAAGTCTTTAACTTCAGAATAATCTTATGGTACATATACATTTTCATTGACTGTCGGTATGCATCTACATGCACCTGTTGCCCACCCAATCAAATCATGATGTCCACTGCCACCTTCAGGATGCCAATAAACAACTTCCACAGCAGCGATTCATTTTCGGCATCCTCCCCCGGATACAGCTTCCCAAAAGACGGCTCGGTCTTCTCGGTCTCAGTTCTCCACGGGTCCTCCACCTCGCTGGTATCCAACCAAATATCAAACTCATAGGAGGTGTCATTCTGGTACAGTGGGTGACCATAAATACCGATTCCCACGGGTCGGCTGAGATACTCCCCAATGTCCAGAATTTCGTCCCCGTACGTTGTCGACTTCAAGTCGTAGTCCTCGTAGGTGGGGTGTAGTGTGGTCGCTGACACATAGACGTCGGCATCTCCCTTGAGCGTGCGCAGAACCAATCGGATGTTGCCACTGCGGCTGAGTTTGTAGTAAGAGAAGTTGCCAGAGGGCACAGACCCTGTCAGGGTCTGTAAGAGGACAACCACCTCACCCGAGCATCCCTCCAGGAATGAGGAGGCAAGATGCACCAGGAGTATAAAGGAAGGAAGACTGACATCGACACGCATGATGGTCTGTCAGTGGCAAGCAAATTAACATCTAATAGTTTGGGGTTCACGTAACACTGGAGGACACTGTCAGCACAATCAGTTGCTGAAAAGAAAAACAAAACAATATGTAAACTTTCATTACTAGGCTATTACATGCACTAGAAGTACCAATCATTCTTCCGACCAGAAATTTAACCCAAAATTTTTGAAATGTGTAATTCCTACTCTTTTTAGGTGATGGTCTAAAAAATGTATTAGCCTTGGGGAAACATCACTATGTTTCCCTGCAGTGACATAGCAGACATCAGAAAGTGGCAACATGTCTTAAGAAGTCACATTTAGCAAGGAAAAATTGAAACATTTACTTTGGAAAAGCTTGGAATTTTTCATACAAATCCTACAGGGTTTGTGCAGAGGGCGTCCAGAGAATTCTAGATAAGAACTCTTTTTGTAGGCCCTCTACATACCCGCCTTGTGAACCCAGTACCCACACTGTAGTCTCACTGACCACTGTACTCAAACCAAACATATAACAGTGCCAAAAATACTGTACATGTTCGTGTAGCACTATGTGGCCTGGCTGAATGTATTCCGTCATCTTACAAATGCAACTGTTCCTGCCCCATCCTTTATTAATAATAATGTTGGAAATATAAAAAATAAGTATTAATATAATAATTATAATATATAATAATGATTAATAATATCTGAATTATTCAGAAGAATAAAATGAAAACGCTGTTTTGTTAGATGGTACATGTGAACTTTCATGTTTTGACAATCTGATATGTAAAAGTACAGCAGTACAATCCCTCAAGAAATCCTTGCTATCCTATGAGCCACATGGATCATTGATCCTGACACATGAGGTGCTCCCATACTCAGCACCAACAACCACCACTTCCCACTTCCTAAACGTGCACAGTCTCTCTGTTGAGATAGCATTTACACAGTTCTTCACATAAAATGGCCAATGGCTAACAAAAAGTACCAAGCACCGTTCCTTTTTTTAGCTGATGAAGAAATGTCTGAACTTGTAAGTAATGCTGGTATGCCTTATCTCAGGAAAAGTTTCATGGAAGATTGCATACCTTTGACGTAATTCAATCAAGTGATCAAAATCTATCATGTTCCCAGAATAAAACAAGGAAACTAGAGAGGTTGGCAATGGAGGGGGTATAACTTGGGTTTTAAAATGCAGTGGATATTTGACCAGTTCACTGTCCTCATGTGTTTTTGCCTCAAGTTTTGCAGCTTTGGCTTAGTATGTCAAATGCAAAGGTTTATGTTTGGCATACAATACGGCTATGTTTGACCTGGACCACTGTTTGTTCATCACCAGTAAGATAGTGGGAAATACTAAAATGGGAGGAGATCATACATATTTCCAGACTTGTTACTACAACAAAACAAAAAGGGGTCTTTTTTCTACAATCTAAAAAGAGACAGAGGGAGAGAATTTGCTAAGAATATTGTCTGTAAGGCTATTTTTTTTAATCCCAATTAAACTTACGATTGGTCTTGTTGGAAATCAAATAGGAACCTTCACCATTATTGTGACTCTTCCACATAAACGTATAACCATAACTGAGCCAAGACACGAGCACTGCTCTAAGTACAACTTGTCTAAGCAAATGCACGTTTTAACTGCCGGAGTCAGACATGTTGGATTTTTGTCTGTTCAGCTTGTTCATAATGAAGCACGGTACCGGTATACACTTCCTGTCACAGTCAAGGGTTGTGCAAGATGACACTTGCGGCTACCCCGTTTAGACTCTCAACATGCTTGCTACGCCCTAGACCTGTAAACAGGTCCCTACGTATACTCCATCATATGCTGGGCTCTGTCCTGGTTGATAGTGATTCCTTGTGATCAAGTTTATCCAGGATATCTGGGGATATTATCAGACATCTACAGAATCTTATGAACTGAAATTGCACTGGTATGTTCACTATTTACATTGTTAACTATCCCCTCAGGTTGCTATTGGCAAAAAACTCACCTTTTCCTCATAAAAGGAAAAAATTTTGCCTTCAGTTGGCGTTTTCCCCACTCTGGACGAATGTTGGCCTCGTTAACACATAACTTGCACATTACGCAGACTCTTTTGTATGGTTAAGTGACGGCAGCCTGTACAAAGAGCCTGTCTAGTTTGCACCCAGACTTCAGCACATGCAAATTCATTCAGATCCGGAAGAGCACCTGTCGATTTGAGTAGTCATGGAAAATTGCGACTGTTTGGTGTCGCAGCTAATACGCAACGCCTTTGGCTAATTCCCTGTCCAGTCAAATACTGCTTGCGCCAAATTGTTGAACATGTAGCGCGCAGCTTGCTCTCTGTGTTGTGACACTAACAGCCACCAGTTTTGTGCAAGTCAGGCTAAAAATTGTCCGGAGTTAGGAAAATGCCAACTGAAAGCAACTTTTTTCATTCAAATAAGAAAAAGGTGAGCTTTCTGCAAACAGCAACCTGGGGGATAGTAGCAGCGCAAGTAATGAACAGACTAGTGCAATTTCAGCTCATAAAATCCAGCGGATGTCTGATAACATCCCCGGACATCTCAGATAAACTTGATTGAAAGAAATCATTATCAATCGGGACAGGGCCCAGTATATGATGGAGTTTACATAGGGCCCTGTTTACAGGTCTAGCTATGCCCCACCTACAGTATCTGTCCTAACAACGCTTGGAATGGTCCCAACTACATGTAACTACAGCGTTATGATTGGGGTGGCCAACTACATGTACATGCAGGCCTACACTGTAGCACACAGTGCCAGTGTATGCCTTAGTAGGCATGTACCAGCATTACTTTGTTAATATAAGCCCTATCGCAAATACTGCATGGGCAATTTTGCATTATGGTAGAAAGGCATTGTGGAAAGGAAAAAGGGGCAATGTTTGCTCCTTTTTCCTTCCCACAGTGCCTTTCTACCATTGTGTAAAATCACCCATGCAGTATTTGCGATAAATAGGCAACTCATGTTTGCAGAAACATTCCTCCGCAGTGGGAAAAATGCCAACCGATGGCAACATTTTTCCTCCAAACAAGGACATGTCGATTTCTTTTGCAAACAGCAACCTGGGCTGGGCAGTGGGGGACAGCCCCATATTAACCCTCCTATGGTTTACAGAACAAATGTGCACAAATGCCCACAGTCACTGGTGAGCATGTAGTTTCTACATGGAACTCAAACATGCACAGGTTCAGTGTGTACGCAGTTGGTTGTCAGTACAAAATGACCCAGGGTCTTTTGTGCAGTCCTCTTCACTGCATTTGGTTTACTGCACAAGTATGCACATGAAACAGTGAAGTACAGTTGTTGGGCAGCACAAAAGTGCAATCTGATATTCCTGTGAGGGAAAGTTAGTGCAGTGCAAAACACAATACAGCTGTGCTTCTTTGAGGTGTTTACCAAATGACCCAAAGAGTGACTTCAGCATAGGAGGGTTAAGCAGCCACACGCATGGGATGTGTGAACATACTGGTGCAATTAATTCAGTCATAAGATCCTGCAGATGTCTGATAATATCCCTGGACATACTGGATAAACCTGATCGAAAGAAATCACTATCAATCGGGACAGGTCCCAGTGTATCGACGAAGTGATACGTAGTGCCCTGCTTACGAGTCTAACGCTATACAGTTACTAGGTTAGGGCACAGGCATATGCCGGCAGCTCAAGCATTCAGCGTAGTCTACATTTTCTGATGTCTGGAAACTGGACAGCCTTGTTTATCTGCACTCATGATAGATAATGGTACATCAAATCCTGAATTCTACTTAAAATTAAGAAATGACTCTTGTTAATGTGAAAGAACAATGTATTATTATTTATACCTTAATCTGCGTTCTTTTAATTCGGAGGCCCAGGTCTTTGATTTCTAAGTCTTAGCCGTAGACGTTCATTAGTGTGTCCAATCTGTTCGGCGTTCACCAATGCAATTCGCAGCATGCAACACGCTTGGTACAAACTGGTCTGATCTTTGTGTAGTCAATAAAACGTGGTTGTATTTGTGTTTGATACGTCAAGGTACAAGACCTTACAGAACTTTCGGTTCTGAGGGGCATATGATGAAGGGCATTCACAACACAACGCGTAACGGCACCCACCCTCGCCCCTCTCAAGTTGTCCCGTTATATATTGTACTTAATGTACACAACCGTATCGTCGTCGATGGAAAATTATTTACACCAAGCTTTGACACCGTTTGATCAGAAACTTGAAGTTATATTTCCAAACCCACTTTTAATCTGATTAATATTACACCTTGTTGCTGGTGATGTGACCATGGAGAAAAGAAACATGTATGTCTATGGTGTAACCTGCGCAAGTGCAAGGTAGACATTATTTTTATTTTGAGCATGAAGAATTGACCCCCGTATTTTAATGGAGCAGTCTAAATCACTTGTTCAAGGCGCTGGGTTGTAGCTTTGATTTGGTCCCTGTAGTCGCCTTCGGCTGCCTCGCTGGCCTTGGCGACGCGTTCGTGTACATTCGTGATTGCTCCTTGCAGAAGCGCTTTGGCGAGTTGTTACTCAATTTTTCCGTTTCGAGACGTATCTTCTCTTTGAAATAAGATGTCGAAGGAGGAAGAAGAGTTTCTGCGACTCGCCAGATCAGGAAACCCCGACAGCCTCGAAGCTTTTCTCGGAAACAGGGGTCAGAAAATTGACCCCAACTGCAGTTCCAAAGACGGTGCTACTCCGCTTATTCAGTGCGTACAGGGATCGGGACGCGCCGCAGCGCCAATCCCCACCGGTGCGCGGCATCCGCATCGCCGCATGGACCATCTCAGCTGCTGTCGCCTGTTGCTACGGTATCGTGCTAATCCGGACTCCAGGGATAATCTGGGCAGGACGGCTTTACACTGGGCAGTTTTCTACAAGAAGGTGGACTTTGTGGAGGCACTGATTGATCACAAAGCTGATCCTGCTTTGAGAGACGATAAAGGCCAGAATGTTCTACACTTCGCCGTGCGAGTCAATGCAGACACCTGTCTACAGTTACTTTGTACAAGAGTTTCCCCAGAGGTATGGTGAATGATACTTTCTTGAGGAAAGCTCGTTAAAGTGGGATGAAACTGATTCCACTCTTGAGAATGCAGTATCCCAATGGTGCATTAGTTGCAGTTTACACAGAAATAAATCTCAGAGATTTTGTTGCAAAATGAAATCGAGATTATCGGAGGTAAAACCTTTTAAAGTTTAGTTGTCAGACTTTCTAAACAATGAACAAAATAACATGTTATACATCAGATTACAAGAGAAGAGAACAATAAATGTTTGCAATTAGTCATATTAACTCAAACATCATAATAAGATTGTTAATGCTGTGTACTTTTGTGGTTCATATGCAGACAGAGTGCCAAGCCATTAAATAATTTGGTAATTTTAGTTGTTTTGATAATTGCACCCATTGTTGTAACTTGTATCGCATGGACAGTACTTGAGGGAAAGAGTCCCATATACGGACGCCATATGCAGTTCTTATTTCCTACAGTGACCTATTTCCGTCAGAAAGCAAAAACATGTCCAGAAAAGTTCAATTTAGGAGGGAAAATACCAGGTAGTTTACTTAGGAAATGCTTGGCATTTTTCTTACCAGTCTCATATGGGTTGTGCATTAGGATGTCAAGGGGCATCCGTATATGAAACTCTTTCCTACTTGATTTCAGAATTTAGGAATCATCAGATACTTTTGATTACCCCCTCCCAATGCTCGCTCTAATTTGCCATCTCACCAAAATGTGATCCAGTGTATCTGTTTTAATGGTTTACAGTATAAGCGAGGTTAATTACTATAAAATACGAGATTGGAACAAGGTACATGTATGTGTATGCTGCAGGCATTACATTACATGTAAAATACATTTATCACACATACTTGTTGATCAAGTAGTAGGCAGAAAATCGGATTATATCTTTCTTTGAGAGAAATTGTCACTTTTAAAATTTCTCTTATTGAAATTTCCTTTTTTATACATGCACTTGTATTAGAGAAAGAATTCCATATACGGATGCCACTATTTTTTCCCAACAGTTACCTTGTAGCCATTTGGTAGCAAGTATTTGACCTAAAAAGTCAAATTTAGCAGAGAAAATATTGAGGTATTCATTTAGAAAACTAGAATTATTCAGACTAATGTCATAGGGTTTACACAGGATGTCAAGGGGTGTCTATAATGGAACTCTTTACTTTTCCCATCATGATGCCAGAGGCTTTCAGAAAATTTCAATCATCACAATGGAGCAGATCAGCAAAGAAGAGGTTTTGCTTCCCGGAATTGATGAAAACAGTGAATTTTGACCTCCCTTCTGTTCTGCACTCCATGCCAAATAGATAAGTGTGAAAAAAAGTAGAGAATTGAAAGAGATGTTCCCAGTTCTTGAGCCATTCGTGTTGCTTTTTTCTTTTCACTTTTACCAAGACAGACACATTGTTATCTACCTGTGGCCCTAACCCCGGGGGATCAGCCCTTTGGCCATGGGCACACAATGAAAATTTCATTACATGTATCAGGTATTGGCCTACATGTCCCTCTCTCTGTATCACCAGTTTTTCTATAAACCACTTAGCGTCAGAGGACAAGTAAGTAGACAGGCACGGTTGATGAGGTAAATTACCACATGTGCCTCCGCTCATCTCTGTTTTGTTCACAGTCAGTGGATCCAAGAAGTCTGTGGAAGTTTACCTTGTCCTGAACTTAAAGCTTGGCCACTGTGCATGACCTGTTGTAGTAGCAAATTTAGCGTTGAAAAATATGAGGTATTACGAAATATACCACAAAAATACTGTTAAATGATACTAACAAGTCTCTATTTGTAGTGTTTGACTTTATATCAAAACTTGGCCCCTATATTGTGCCTTTTCTCAAAAGTCAAAATTTTCAGTCAAAACTGTACCGTCAACAAGTGGTTGAATTTAGTTTTATGGCTGGCACTTTGAAGTTACTGTCTTCAATGTAAAGTGACTAATCTGACTCCTAGTTTGTTGATTGGATCTTGTGATACAAATGAGTCAAGGTTACACATGCATGTAACAATGCAAAATGTCCCACTGGTTGCAAGAGGGTTGAGAGTGTAGTGAAATGCAGCAGCTGTCAGTCAGTCATTTAATGAATTTTTCTGTAAGAAAATCAATAGGATCAATACGTACTTCAGTAGAAATTAACTTTGACTTGCCTCAGAAATTTTCATTTAACTGTTGACTTGGATCACCAACATACATGTACTTAGTTTTCACTTACTTTTGCTTTATGGATCCCTGATAAATAGATTTAATTATTTTATTAATTATTAAATTGTTTTGTCTCATTCTCAATGCCTTAATTTTTGTGTGTTTTGTACAGGTCTGATAAAGGATTACTTAAGTACTGTACCACAGGTTTACATGAAACAACTTTCAAAAATTCATTATTTACCAGCTCATTTTGGATGGCCTGATATTCTAGTCCTGGGAAAACTTTGGTTTAAGGCAAAATGACATGGCAACAGTAAAAAGCAGGAATCATGCAATTCCAGATCAAGAAAAGACGAGAGAAAGCTTGAGACTAAGGGTTTCAGAAACTGGTTACGGCTGGTAATTCCTCTGAAGTAAATTGTAGACAGAATATATTTCTATTTTTTGATAGTAAATGGTAGACAGAATTCACAGAGATAATTTGACAAGAAGTTCCATGTATGATATTGTTCTAATGTAATATCCAGGACACAATTTACCTCATGACATTGCTGTATAGGCTGTATAATTTTGTCACTCACAGTGCACCATATTGATTGTTCCCTCATTTCTAAGCTAAGCCAGCGATACATTGCAGCCTGCCTTTAATTAATTAACCCGTGCAGGTGTTGGAGCAACGAGACATGGAAGGCACACCACTGCTTGTGTATGCTGCTCAGCTGGGCCATGCACACGCCGTCAAGATCCTGCTGGGCTACGGTGCCAAAGCAGACGCCAGTAACCGCAACAAACAGACAGCTGCTCACATCGCTGCTTGGGGAGAACGGACTGATATACTAAGACTTCTTTTCCGGCAAGTGTTTTTTTTCCTTTGTAAAGTGATGGGTAGTGATAATAAATAAATGAAATTGGGGATTTGTTGTTAAGTTCTTTTTGAATACAAAGTTTACTTACCACCAAATACATGTATTGAACTGGTTAGGAGTGAACAATGTTGGAAAACATGGACACAAAGCTAAAATTAGACCATCTCAGCATTTTAAAAATTGAGTTATCCACCTCGAGCAGAAGCACTCCCTCATCAGTTGAAAAGAGCCATGTTAGAGGGGAAGTGTTCATTTGGTTGGTAGCAATCGGCCACACTGCATGCATTTCATAGTCATTCATGATCAGTGAAGAGCAGTTCCCAATGAAGGAACCTCCATTGCTAGGAAAATTGTGCCTTCTCTTGCTCCCGTTCAGGGCCCGTCGGACAAAAGCACTTGAAAGTTTTCAGTGGAGAACTTTTCTCCCTAGAACTTATCATTTGCAAAACGATGATTGTCTGAAGTCTTAGCTTTGCTTTTCAATCTTGCATTTGGCATTTACTATCCAGTGTCCATGTCTTCCAGCTTTTTTCGCACCTGATCCGTTCAAATCTGGAAGTAAGCGAGTACATGTACTTGAAAAATACTTGACTGTAACGCTTTGAAATTGCCATAATTATATCTTGTGACTTGAGACTGTATGACTTGTCTGGAGTTGTAAGGTGTTTGACACTGCATCACCTTTGGCACCCAAATCTGATTGGATTGTCCATCTGCTCTTATAGTTTTGCTGTCATATTTTTGAAATCAAGTACATTGTACAAACCATATTCCCCTAGAAATCTCAAATTTTGCCAGAACTTCCTCGTCTCAAATATCTGCCCAAATCACATCACCAGTCAAAAAGTTAGGGCTAACCACCATGTAGATGAGACCATGGAGCCTGATCTTGACTGTACCCCAATGCATAATACATGTCCATGTCAATCAAAACAGTAGCTGGGCATGTATTGAATATGAAACTCAAAATGCATTTTAAACACACTAAATACAAATGTGACAATCTGACAGATAATGATACTGATAGTCAAGGGGAGACAGTGGGAACCACGCCCCCCCATAAAAAAACAAGGAGGATTTTTTTTTAAAGTCAATTGGAGTGAAGATATCAAGTGTCTTAATAAACGGAAGTTGTTTTGTATGGACATAGGCATTTTGTTCAGGAAATTGTGTCTGAGCAGCTGCATAATTGTGACTGGTGGGATCAGTTAATGCAAAAGTGAACCTGGTGCACTGCTCACTTGCCCCTCCCCCCTTACAAAATTGGGTCTGGATACAGCCTTATTAATAGAGAGAGTGCAGAATCCCAGACATATTTATCTTAGGCTAATGAGGCGCTCATTTTGTAATTCAACCAAAAAAGCAAAGAAAAACCTTTACTCTGTAAATTGTGTGTCTCTGTTCTTTTGAAAATGCAGGTTGATGTTATAGTAGAAATGCATACATGTACGTACTAAAAATCAATAGTTATTATAAATGCATGTAATAACTTGCTGAGAGATGACATAAACAGTTAAAACTGAGCAAAGAGTAGGATGGCATTCCAATAACTTGTATTAATTAATCTGAATAACCAATTGTGTACAAAACGTCTTTGTTGTTAATGTTTCATGAATGTGTCATTTCTGCTAGTAGCAATGCTTTTGTACAGGTAATATAGTAATTGGGATTAAATTGATCAATATTTATATTGATATTTATATTTGATTAATATGAATATTTGATTAATTGTGAATCATCTTATTCCTGTTATGGAGCCATTGATTGGCTTGTTTCTTATTGGTTTATAAAATGTAATCATTTTCAGCTGTTTGGACAGACGGAATAGATATTTCACTGCTTTGCCAGTTACACCATTAATATTGGCAGTTGTCCATTCAGCTATGCATAAATGTACCCTCATGCTTGACTAACAGCTGT
>NW_019091373.1:991467-1043011 GCF_001949145.1 Acanthaster planci
GATGTTGTCAAGGTTTTCTAATGTCCAACCATTGAAAATTGTCTACATTTATTGTGAGAGAGTCTAAAAATAGATCTGTAGTGTTGCATGAGATATTTTATTACCTACTGGCATATTGCCACCAGAGTGTATATGATAAAGTGGAAGGAAATTGTGTCGTAAAAATATTTACGACTTGAATGTAATTTTGCAGTAGTGGCAAGCAGATAATTAAGTAGGGACAGCTTCACTTCACATATTACCTTTGTTGAAAACCGTGTAGAACTTTGTGGACAAACGTTTTTTTTAGTAGCATTTCAACAACATCATTTCCTATTTTCTTGAACCGTTGCTTCAACTTAAAAGTAGCTGCATGGTCATAAAATACACCACTGCTGATGAGCCAGGCCTATACAGAACAATTGGTGGTTGATTGCACATGGCTTGAACCAAGGCCACTCAGATGATGTTGTGCCAGCGTTGTGTCTGCCTCATTCAAAACCTAGGACACTGTTAGTAGTCTGCTTTAGAGCCCTGTTTCTCTCTTGTAGTGGTTTACAGGTGGGACATAATCTCAATTTATTGGAAACTGCACTAAGCTTTGAGGCAGAAAAGACCCATCCTACAGACAAGGAGCTCAGGTCAAGTCGTGTTGTCACAAAAGTAAAGAAAAGTACTTCACCCACCATTCTTGATTCACTTTTTGCTCCAACCTGACCAGAAGTCTTCTGTTTGGAAAACTTTTGTTGCTATTAGAAATATCAGTTTCTTCAAAACTAATCAGATTACATTTACTTTGTTCCCACGAAAAACAGACACGGAGCCAAGCCTTACACTGCAGATGTGAACAACATCACTGTGATTTCTGCCGGGAGTGCTGGCCGTAATCCAGAGATCCTCAGGTTGATCTTAGAGAAGGGCCAGGTTGAACCGGAGTACCTGGACATTGCTGATGTTGACGGCTCCACACCATTGATGATTGCTTGCAGGAAAGGGAGCACTCAGGTTGTGGAAATGCTGATCGACTGTGGGGTGAGTTGAATCTTGAAGTTGTTCTTGAAATGGTCAAGGGCAAAGTAAATTGACTGCTAAAAACTTAGTGATTCCTCATCAAAAAAATGTTTCCACATTTTGCAATGTTCACATGCATTAGAAAGTCACAAAGATGAGTTTTAAGGAATTTCACAATAAATTCTATTGCGAAATTCCTTAAAACCCATAAAAACTAAGACAGCCCTTCCTTTGTAATATTGTGTGCACAAATGGCAAGACAACTTTACATGAATGTAACATTTCATGCCGAGGTTTTGAAAAGAAGGCATCTTGGCACTTTGATCACATCTCAGGCAGCCGAGTTTGTGTATACTTCCATTGCTCTCAATACAGTCTAATGTGTTGACCATACGTTGCCCCATTAAAAAATTTGGAATGTACGCAACATACACGTATGTATGTACAAGTCCCAGTTGGTTTACTGTCAGTCACCGGTGGCGGAAGTAAGGTGGGGGGGAGCCGTTGCACATCCAGTTGCCCCCTCAGAAATGTCACTCCAGTTAAGCTTCTGTTTAATTCTTTGAAAATTTGAATGGTTTGTGAAAGTTTACACCAGTCTTTATCTGAATTGAATTAATTCTCAACCTGAGCATTCCTCACTCCTTAACCCTAACCCTCCACAATCCTCCAACAGGTGAAGGATTGAGGAGGGTTAGGGTTAATTCCAAACAACACTGATGTGAATTGGGTTTGGTCTTTTGAGGTCACTGGTTGTGTTTTTCCTGCAAGTGACCGCTAAAACTATGGTTGGCCATTGGTACAAAAGTAGAAGAGTAATACACAAAGTGTTCAAAATCCCACGCAGCTATCAGAACTCCAGGCAATAATACACGGACTGCTAAATGAAACCATAACCCTATTTCAAATCAATGGGAAAAATGACCTTGTGGAATGAATTGGAAGTAAAATAGAAAAACAGCCAAAAGGTGATATTTCTGCAAACTTTGGCCGCCCGCACAAGTTATGGGCAAGATGAGAGTGGTCCATAGGTTTCTCCAAACGGCAATTGTGCCCATTCCATTTAATCATTACATGACTCTGCATGCTCAGATTGTTTTTTTGTTTTTCATTTACATCTATTGCTTCTGGTGTGCAACTAGGCCAGCCTGGATGTGACTGACAAGTCCGGCAAGACGGCTGTGCACCATGCCATTGAGCACCGGCACAATGACTGCGTGAGGACACTCATAGAAACGGACCCTTCCCTCGCTGCCCTCACTGACACCGAGGGAAGGAATGCCTTGCATCTGGCGACCATAGAGGGTGACATGGAGCTCATTCAATTGGTGTTGCCTCACGTGGATGTGAATGCACTGGATAAAGAGAAGCATTCTGCTCTACATTGGGCCACAGGTGAGATGATACATATCCAAACAGGACTTTCACAGAACAAAACAAATGAAAATTTTGAGAACTTATAAAACAAGTCAGCTAGGTTTGCAGGATATGACATGCTTACTATAGGTTCTGTCATGCTAGTCACTGTAATTCAGAAATTTTCTTAACTTGTAATCAATACTGTCAGATTGATTTCAACCTTGTCAACTGGAGATCATTTACCCAGGGGACTGACTTTTAGGAACTCCACAAGATTGGATGACAGTGCGCACAATAAGTGTTATATTGATTGATTGTTGACTTTGTATTAAGTACCTTTGGGTAAAGTCAGTGTAATCACAGGTGCAGTTGAGTTGTGCTCTCAGTGTCAGTGTCTCAACTAGGAGAAATCAATAAATGGACAGTTTTCATGAAAAACTTGTTCTCTCTTTGTACACGGCAAAGTTAATGATTCTGTGGGCATTTGGGAGGAGTGTGTTTGTTTATTCTATGATTAAGTGCAGGCCTCTTGTAATTGTTACCTTAAGCTCCATTTTCTCTGATCTGAATGGCTAAGAATCTTTAGACTTTGGGGACATTGTTTTTAATTATGGAAATTTCCAAATGACATATTACATGAGTCTGATAAGTTGGCAGTGATTTGTAACAAACTTCCCCTTGATAAATACGTGTACATATAATATGAAATGACCTATATTTTCCCTTGCTCATCAAAAGAGGGAGTGTTTCCAGCATTGAACGTTCAGAGAATGTTGGCTTCAGTGGTGCTGGTAATGCGTCCTGTTGGATTTGGCCTGTTCACTTTTTTATACAGTGTGCGGTCTATACAATGTCATTGCGCTGCTCATCGAGAGCGGCTGCAACCCGGCCACGCCAGACGCCCACGGTGCCTATCCCATCCACTACGCCACCCAGATGTGCAGCGGTGATCCATCCACGGCTGCCACAGGGCTACGCTGTCTCCAGGCCCTGCTCCGCAAGGGAGGCAGCTCGGTGAACTGCACCGATACCGGCGGCAAGACACCACTCTTGTGGGCGGCTAGCTCGGGCAACGTCCGTGCCTGCAGGCTGTTGGTGGATCTCAGGGCAGACAAGACCATGGCAGACGACAACGGCTTAACTGGTTTGTACTTTGGAGTTCATTGTGGGTGTCAGATCACAGCAACTTTAAATGTTGTTTCTGTGCAGATGATCTTATTCAAGAAATGGTCATTTAGATTTATTTTATTCTGTTTTTAATCTATTTTCGTGATTATTGCTCATCACTGGGAATTTGCCTAATAATGATCACTGTAATTTTTTCGTGAGTCGAAAGATTATTACTGTTTGTAGTCTATAAACTGGAATTACTCACCACATTTCCATCAACTTTCCTTAAGTTTCCTCAATTGTATTATTTTCATTCCAGATCACCAACACCTTAACGAGGCAGATTGCTTTGTCTTTCTTTATCATGTGTTTGTAAATTTGCACATGCCTTTGATATGTGATCTCTTCAATTTTTGTTCATACGAAATCAGTTGAAAAATATTGATAGAATTGTGACAACCAATTTAGGCGTGCATGCACATCAGGTGTGAAGTTCTAAATCAGGTTTGCAAATTGTGCAAACTCAATCTTTATAAAACCAATATTGCTTTGTACAAAGTAAGGGTGGGAATTTACGTTCAATTTGAAAAAGTTTAGAAAACTTTCCCTTAGCATTTTAAATGTGTAAATGACCCATCCTCACCAAGCTGTCATTGAATACTTTACATACAACAAATTGTATACAATGTGAATAGTTGACACAAAGTTCTGATGATGAATTCATGGTATTCCTTTGATATGACCAGCAGTAAAGTGTTCTGAAAATCAGATTACATTTTACAGACATCGTTTTCAATAAAAATGAATGCCAGATTGCGTCAATTAAAATGTCAAACCTCTAAAAAGGGTGGCTGCCATGAACGTTTGGGAAAATCTGTAAACGGATTTGGAACTTTTTTGTTTAAACATGTAAACGTCCCACCCTAAGTACAAAGAAATGCTCAAAATGTGCTTGTGCAAGATGAAAAGAAGGGCGCCAAGACTCAGTCGTTTGAAAGTGACATATATCTCAAGATATCTCAACAAAAAATGGCAGCGTGGATTTTTATTCAGTGAGAGAATGAGGAATATTGAATGGGATTCTGGAGAGGATTGAAAAAAATGAAAGAAAAGCAAATAACATAATCAGCCAGTGTTTTGGTAACAAATGAGCTGGGCTGTTTCTGTATGGTTTGGAAATTTGCTTAAATCAACTCTTTTCCAATAGAGGAACTGACAGCTGTGTGCTTTTCATTCTGAAATTTTAATTGGTTGCAACAACTCTGTAAACTTTATACCGTGTTTTTCTTTTTCTGGAGGAAATTTGCAGTTGGGTCTAGATATTGATTTCTGATCTTTTCCCTATGACAAATTTCATTTTAAAAGACACTCTCTAAGTTTCTCTTTTATTGCACAGAAGTAATATTTCCGTAATATTTCCGTGAGCCGTCAGGAGAAGAGAACAAAAACTAAGGTCCAAAATTACTCACATATAGTAACCATTGTAATTTCAAATTCTTGATTTTTAGACAATCAAATGATGCACTTGAAGGCAACCCCCCCCCCAAAAAAAACTTTTAGGAACCATTTGTTTTAATCTTTGTAATCCCCTAATTTGAGTTACCTCTTGTGATTTCATCATAATTAGTTAGACGGAATTAGAACAGTTGGAAGTGTAAACTGCACAGTAGGATTTAGTTTGTGTTAATCATTCATTATTGCGGTGGTTTCTGTAGTATTAATTTGCTACATACAAATACCTGAGAACTTTAGGTTTGAACGTGAAGCCTTATACATGAATATGTTACAGAGCAGGGTAGTTGATCAACCTTAACCACTCTCCTTATCCCTAAATCTATCTTCGCTGCTTGTAATACCTAGTCCCCCATCTTCATCTCTTCGTCAGCGCTCCACTGCGCAACTTGTCGCAACCACCCAATCTGCCTGGAATCCCTCCTGAGGGACTGCAGGTGTGATCCTAACCCAGTCGACAAGCAGGGCTGCACGCCACTGTTCTATGCCATCACGATGGAGCACGTCGAGTGTGCCAGGACACTGCTGAAATATGGAGCTTCGCCAAACTGGCAAGATCAGTGCGGGAAAAGGTGATTCCCTGATGATGTGGACAACTTTTCTTCCCCCAATTTTTTTTCTTTGGTGATGTAATTTCATAAGCACTCGGCGTTGTCCAAGAGTTCTTGAAGAAATTCACTAGCTCAAAAAGTAAAACATGAACCTTCAAAATTATATTGGTGTAGAGTAAAACGTACCATCGTAATGTGCATTTCCCTGGCACAAAACTCCATCATTTCTTTGAAAATAATACGCAGTCCACAAGCATATTTCACAACTTCAAAAACCTTTTAGCTTGGATCCATGCCAAATAAAAGTATTAACAATTTAAGTGCAGGATAGCACCTTATTGCAAATTACAACGCTATCTTTGCCTCCCCCCTTCTGAGATGCTGCCATTGGTACTATGCATTATGTAAGGGATCTTTTTGAAAAAGAACCTCACAGACTCTTGGCAAATATTCTTGAATATCTGGCTGTTGCTGGGGGCCATTTATGAACTCTGTGTCTGTATTTGTCCATTCGTAGCCAAGTAAAACCCTACAATAGCCAGTTCATGAAACCTTACTGCATCATTGTAACTCCAGTTGTTCCACATTTTATAGGATTTTATTGGAAAATAGGATTTTCTTTTTAGTAATCCTGTGTATTACTTCTTTCCTTAGCCCTGCATTCTGTGCTGCAGCCAGAGGCTCTCTGCCCTTGCTGAAGCTTCTCCATGATTACAGGGCTTCACTAAGTCTCCGCACCACGTCCAAAGACACTCCGCTCACCCACTCAGCTGATGCTGGGCACATAGGTAGCTTTCCCCTAAATTGTCACTGCCTTTAGAGCATAAGCCCAGCATTAAGGGGAAGACTTACAGAATTCTGCAGGTTAAAAAAATTATCGCAGCAGTTTCCTATGAGATTGTTTATACTGGGAGCTGACAAACCATGTGATGGGCCATAAACTGTGGAGTTCAGAAACCTGAGTGATTTTTCAATTCTGCTCTGAGACTGTGCCGACCGGTCAACCAGCAATCTCATTGGGTATGACATAACAGACTGACTTGTGTTCCTTTGCTTCTTCCTGTGGGATATCATTGTTATTATGGAAAGTCAATGATGTTATTCCTTTGCATGCCAAACAGATTTGCGTCTTGTGGTTCAAATGTACAATATCGTGTACCAATGGGTGTTTTTTGTCTTTTTCTTGTACCAACATCAAAAATTTGTTTGCCTCACAGAGAGCATGTCCTTTCTGTTGGAGCATGGCTGCAGTGTAGAAACAAGGGATGGAGCCAGACGTACATCATTACACCTTGCCGCCTTAAAAAACAATTTGCTGCTGTGCAAACTTCTGGTCCATCACAAGGCAAACACCAATGCAGTTTTTAAAGAAAAGCAGGTGAAATATGTTCATGCACTAAACTTAAAGTCATTCCCATTCAAAATGGACTAGAGTGATTGGATCTTGTCCACATCCATTTGAAAACATCTCCAAACAAAAGTTCAGATTAAGTTTTGAAAACTCAGATGTGGTAACATATTCTCTGAAAGTGTGGCAACTACTTACAAAACCAGCCACAGGAGAACTCAGCCCTGCCAACAGCGCATTCTGGTTCAGTAGTTTTAGGGACCATACACATTGCGTACAATAGCTGTTGGAAGGACCAAAAAGGTTGTGAGGACACAAGAAAGTCCCAACGACTCGGTTCTGATTTTCTTAACAACTGAAATCCGCAATGAAACGCTTCAAATAACAATTTATAGAAATCTTCCCCACAACTGTGGTCTCAGCCAGGGTGCTGAGAGTGTCTCAATGTAAACATTGCTAGATGCTGTTTACTCTTATTTGCTGCATAGTGAACGGCTGGCAACACCCAACTTGGGTAAAAAAAAATTCATTGTCCTAAAATTGCCACATCCTGTGTGGAAAAAAATTATTATTAAAAAAATGATAGAATTTAACCACACTGTTAAGGTACAAACTAGTTTGAAGACTTCAGAGTTGAGTCTTCCTGAATGTGAGCAGTCATTTTGGTTGCCTACTGTTAAAGTCTTTTCTCTTAAGTTAATTCCCATTTCCTTTCTAATTAATGTTGGAGTACTATGTAAATTAGAGTTTTCAATTCAGTTGCTTCTGATCAAAAAGCAAATTTCCATAAACTCGTCTTTTCAAGCGATCAAAAGAAATCCCCATTCATCGCAAGAAAGTGATGTACCCCATGTACTATTCAGACAACTTATATGGGTCTAACTCGGTTGAATAAAAGTTGCAAAACAATACACTACAGTCTATCTAGTGTTGAAATACATATTTTGTTTACTGTATTTCATAAGGCTAATAACATATTTCTCCAGCCCTGTACATGCAGGTTGGTTATAAGTAACCACATAATCTAGGGATATTCTCATTGTCCAGAAACCAATCACACCCTTGGACTGTGCAGAGGAAAAATCCAGCACGGAGTGCATGGATTACCTCCTCTCCCTGGGGGCCAAGCATGGTGCTGACATCCCAGAGGAGTTATGGCAAATGGAAGAGGAAGAAGCCGGGGACCAAGACCCGAGGAGGGATGACAGAGATGAGAGTCGCAAGGAGATGGATAAAAAGCCAGATGGAACGGATGACGAAAGAGGATGGGGCACCTCAGCAGGAGAGAAACAGGGAGGGAAGCAACCCAAGTCCCAAGAACAAAACTCAGAGGCAATACACACATCAGAACAGTCTACGCATGACCCCACCGAAGGCCAACAACCCTCCCAGGAGTCTACATCGGATGTCGACATCATGACTGACAGTGCCTTGCTTAATCCCATCACTGACAACACGGACAAGGAGGCACTGGAGAGACTATCTCGCAATAGTGACGGCAGAGTGGACACTGAAGAACTTAAGAAGAAACTGTTTAACTGGAATGCTTACTTACAAGGTTTGTCCAGACTTTGTCAGGACTGTTGTAATATTGTAAACATGTTTTGCCCTGCTTTGACTGAAACAATGAAAACTTTGAATTAAACCTTTACTTTGGAAGCAAGAATGGTTTGGATGTAAAGAAACCTCAACAAGAAGTTGCTTTATGCAGATTTATTTATCAAAATAATTGGACAGTTGATTGATCTTTCACTTAATTAATTTCATTGACTGATCACAGCAATTAGTTAATCAATTCATTGATTAGTAAATACAGCCGCATCTTGTTTACTAAATATTTGTGTCAGTATTTTTGTTAAGTCAAATGATGCATCAGTGAATGAGCTGAGCCCGTCCTGTTTTCCTGTCAGACAATGTGGAATTTTTGGACGTAGTCATCAACTCCAAAGCCCCTGAGCTGTCCGAGGCCAGAAGGCAGGCCAGAAATCAGAAGAAGGAACTTGTCAGTCGTCTGGAAGAGCTCAAGGCAGAGTTTGAGAGGAGCAGTCGACTCCTGGTCAAAGACGTGGAGAGAAAGGAAGAGAATAGGAAAGAGAGATCCCTGACTGATGGGTCCATGATCAGGAGTTTGCATGACATTGAGGAAAGGTTTCAGGTACAGAAATCCCCCAATTCTTCATAAATTCTTCTTAGAATCAAATCCAATCTTTACAGGTATTTTCAGAAAAGCATAGTTAGGCTTTTTCTAGCCCCTTTGTTGTAGCTGACCAATTAGATGGAGCTGTTGCTCCAGTTAAAATCAAGAGAACACCTGCCTCATTGTGATAGTTCAGTTCTTCAAAGGTTTGGCAAGTCCTTTACAGGTCATCTAGTGCCGAAAAAACATGCTATTCCAATGACCTAGTGCAAAGAAATTCCAATCGTTTGTTGTTCATCTTTTCACTTGTTCATCTTTTCACTGGACCTGTAGTGTACTGAACTGCAAAATTGTCCTCTTTATTTGTTCAATTCCTCTGGTCCTATAAATGTACAATTGACTGTTGCTAACAGTTATTGTTGTTTTTATGTATTTTCCAAACCCAAAGCATTTTCTTGTTTCATACCTACTCAGTTACCAATTTTTCTTTATGTTTTTTGCATGTTCATTTTTATTTTTACCTATTCTTCACTTTGAAGTTTTCCCAAAGACAGAAAAAGAACTATTTTTTATTCAACACTTCAGCTTCACTTTTTTCTATATGTGTGTGCATAATTATACTGATTACTCTCGTATTTAAATTATACTTGCCAATGTAAGGGCAACCTCGAATTCAAGAGAGGGCAGTATTTTGTTACCTACAGTACTTACAATCCTGAATAGAGTGCTGAATTAAAACATTTCACTGAACCAACTTGGATAAAAATCAACTTCTCTGTCAAGTACATGTTCATGTATGAATTCTCTGCCATGCAGAGAGCCAACGCGTCCGCTGCCGCCAGCCTTGATGAGTTCCTCCAGTCTCAGTCTAAGTCACCAAGGAGACAAGACAGCTGGGATCAGCATGGCGACAAGAGTTATGAGGAAGTGCCATCAGAAGATGGTACTGGGAAAGAGAGGTCAGGATTAACTTGGAGCATTCAAGCTGACACCCACTCGGCATTGTAGCGCCCTCTATGTGCTGCAGCATGCATCCTTACTCTTTACTTTATGAGCCAACATTTGCCCAGGATATGACACGGTTGCCGTGTCCTGAATTTTAATAGAGAATTGGTTCTTCCCCCCTACCGCCCCCAAGAAAGAAATTATAATTTTTCTACAATTTCCATTGTTTTCTGTATCCAGCTGATACCTCAAAATATTGCTTTCATATATAACATAGAATCTTGCACTCTATAAACCTTGCGAAAATGACGAATGAAAAGATCCCTAAAATATTAAGCACCTGATGCATTAAGAACGTGGAACTAATGGAGTTGCGTTCACGCGTACAGTTTTTGCAAAATTGTCTGAGCCAGTATTTTCAGCGGCACTCATGCATCTTCCCTTGGCAGGTATGATTCCAGGAAGCTGAGGCACCAGGCATGGCTGCACAAAAAGAACCAAGACTACATCAATAAGAAGAAATCTCTTCAAGCTGCTACCGTCATCACATTGGCACCAAGCTACACCACCGGTATGGCTCAGTTTTCACATGACACTACATTGATTACTGCTCAAATTGATCATTTACAGCCGTTTTCTATTGAACAAAAATCTGCACAAACACAGTGAAGGTTTGCTAAGCATTACCCACGAGTTAGCTTCAATTCAGCTTTTAATTAACTCTTTTGAAAAAAAGTAAGGAAAACAAACCCAGAGTAATAGCTTGGATAAAAAAAACAACAATTTCAATACCTTTTGATTTTATGTGCAAACTTGGAGCTGGAGTCAGCTTAAATTTTGAAATTTTTCTCTTTGAATGAAAAAGTTTGAAATCAAACATTGGAATGACATAAGTGAAGTAGTCTTTATTTTCTTATCAGGCAGCAATCACGACAGAGGTGGGACTGTTGTGATTCCAACAAGACGCAGCCACTCTATCCCAGATCATCGCACCGTCAAGTCGCCGTACAATGCCAAAGTCATTCTGCCCCTCAGGTAGGCATGACACACTATCAGACGGTGCTTTCAGGTGGAAAATGTGGTCTGCACTCTGTAGTGTTGTAATCCAGCGACCACGTGAGGCCAAGCTTGCACATTGGTCTCTGACCAGTGGACCAATTTAGCAACTAGCAGTCAAAGCCATTAGTGCAGTGGAATGCTTGCATCACATGCCTCTTCAACCAGTGAGGTTTCCTGATCAGCGGCAGCAGAACAATTTTCAAAAGGGGGGGGCGGGCAGTTGTGAGACCATCATGCATCAGCCATTAATATGCCAATCCATTTATTTCTCTCCCATTACACTGCTTTGAAAAGCTCAGCACCAAATGTTGTGCAATTTGGATGTTCCTCTGTTGTTTTTCCCTGTGAATTCCTGGTTTGCTGGCTGTTTTCTTCAGATTGCAGGAGCCCAGGCGACGGCGAAGCAACGAGAGCCAGCTGAGCGGGCACGAACAAGCTGAGATCCGGCGCAGGATGGGAGAGCTGAACAATGCCCTGCTGTATCCCAGGGCGAGTCAGATGCGTCCGAGACAGAGCGAAGATGCCTACAATGCAAAAGGTGAGGCCATCCACTGTAACGTCCTTTGACCACTCCCCCCCCCCGACAGTGATATTGAAGTTTGGCTCAGTGCAAAGGCCTTTTCATGAAACCTTAGTGACCATGTCATTCCCCTGGCCTTTGAGAGATGTCGCTTCACTCAGTTTGCCACAAGATCATGACTATCATTCAGTCACATCCAAAATTTTTAAGGGACCTTTTCCTTCTGCACAAGCAGTTAGACAAGCCCCCTTTTTTCCCCTGCACATTGAACGTGGCCCCATTGCCAGCTTTGGTCATGGTGGGCACACTACCAGCTAGGGGGACATATCTCAAGAACAATAGATGGTTTTGATGATTATTGCATTTGCCAGTGCGGGCCAGTTGCTCAAAGGGGGGGGCACTGTCTCTCTCTCAGGCTTCTGCATACTTGACTGAAACCTTAGCCACATTATCTCCGATTCCACTATACGGTTCAAATGATTTTGAAAACTATTTTCACCATATCCAACAATTAATAATATGGGTATATTTGTATTTCTGTACCATGCCTCACTGTGCGTCAGGATCAGGAGCCAGGAGATAACATTGAGCGGTAATTCAAATGTGTCGTTTGCTTAAGTGTAGGAGATAAGACAGCAGTTTCGTTCCTTTCATCACTAAGAGCAAGAACTTGTTGGAGCTTTAGCCCATGTTGGACGTTGCCCTTCAACAAGGTCTTTTGATGCCTGGGGCATTGCCAGGAGTTTTCTGGGGGAGAGGGTTAAATCACTTTAAAGTCTATTTTTGAGATGTTATGGTGGTTCTGATGGTCAGAAACCTTTAATAGATGGAGTGTTAATCTCCAGAGTTAGTATGTGATAGATGTTGCAGAGTTGATGTGCAACAGTGCCATTGCTTGAGATTTTTTTTTTTCGGTTACACTAACAAAAGAGCCACCAAGTCACAGCAAGCTACACCCAACAAATTCATACTGTCAGTGGCATTAACATTACATCATGTTAATATTCTTTGTTCAGAATCCAGCAGTCCAAGGTGGGACGGGGGTGAGAGACCTCGATGTCCTCTACGCTTTATGGAACCAGCAGAGTTCAAAAAACAGGTTCTCAGCCAGAAGTGATTAGGAGCATCAGCCAGATCATCTGCTAGAAAGCCACAGGCCATATTTTTGTAAAGAGCACAGAGTAAAGCATCATTACTTCCTCGGTTAGGGGGACAAAATTGGAGGCATATAAGTGGATTCGGGTGACACCTGCCAATAGGGAGGACACATAACTGACGCCTAGTTTTACATGTCTCCCTCATGGAGTTTTTAAATAAAAGGCAAAATGAGTGACACAAAATGGCAACACTACTGCTGTCCTATTCCAGCAAGTGATTGCACTATCACTTCATAGAAATCAATATTGTTATCTTTACTGGTATGATCCCTACACTATTTGTTTAGTTTTGGGCAACAACATTGATGCTGTTTTGGGCTGGGCAACAGGCTTGATTAGGGTGACACGTAACTCTTAACCTTTTCAAAATGTTGCCTCATTGGAACTTTAGTATGAGGAAACAAGGCATGCTTTAATGGGATGACATAACTGTCACACTATTCTGCTGTTCCGTAGCAGTGTTGCAATATTGCGGAATCCAGAGAAAATATTGAACAAACGGAGGGGAGTGCAAAACCATTTTTGTCTTTCAAACCCACTGAGCTGTGTACCTACTTCATCTTTGGGAGAAACTATGTGATCCGCAAATCCACACGGCCCTATCTGTAGATGTCTTTTTATATCTCCTTGTGAGAAGTCACCAGTAATGCACAAGAAGCCTAAAGAGGGAACTTTTTTCATTGCAGACCCCAGATTAATGTTTGGAACCTTTCAAATTCTGCCAAGAAAATAGCTCTTGAGTTTCAGATGAATTTAAAAAACCCTTTAAAACCAATAGGCCACTCTCATGTTGCCTATAACTTGTGTAGGCGGCCAGAGTTTGCAGAAATATTACCTTTTGGTTGGATTTCGATTTTACCTCCATTCGCTCAAAATGGTAATTTTCCCATGCACATCTATTTTCTGGTGTTCCAAGAGCCGAGCGGGATTTATAACACTTCGTGAATTATTCTTCTGTACTGACGGCCAACCATAGTTCCAGCAACCACTTGTAGGAAAAGCACGGCCGTGACATCAAACGTGCAGATCCTATTGCTTGATTCTGTTAGATGATTTTGGAAGTTTCTGGGGATTCTCCCAGTACATTTGGAAAATCTCTGTTCAACACTTTTAAAACAAAGTCCGGAAGAACTTTCTTCACATTGTGCTGCTTTTATTTTTCATATCACTCGCCGCAAACATAAAAAGAAATGTGGAAAGTTATTTAAATATGTACATTAACTCATACAGCTCTCTGTACTAACATATTTTTTCTTGAAGTAAAAAAAAATGTAATTTATTAAACTTTACAATAGTTCAATTCAGCAAGACAGGGATGAAATTAATTGCTTTATACACTTATTTGATACACATTCCTCTATTAAATTATTCATCATTGGAATTAACTAATCCCTTAGATATAAATAAGTCATATTTACAAACGTGCAAAAACAAGCTGCCATGTAACATTCGTGAGCATTCTACAAACAATCCAGGTTCTTGCATCCAGCATGGATAAAGTCCTACAGTTAGTAAAATGTTCAGTTTCCAACCTAACATGCCACTCGCAGTATTTCCAAGGAGAACTGATGACTTGGATGTGAACCCTCTAGCAAGCATACAAATAGGGCCTGTGCACAAAAGATTGGGGGCGCTACACGGCCCACCCACAACATTCTGGGGCTGGCAGTTAACAAAAATGGCACTGGAATCACGGCCTTGGTTCAATCCCCTCCTTCCTCCATGGTTCAACCCCCCAAAAAGCTGTGACAAATGTATGTACATATATGGGCCAGGTGGCAATGCCAAAGGTCATTGGCTCTTATCTTATATATGTAAGCAATTATGCAGTTTTAGGTACCACAGTTTGGGGTAAGTTTGTGGTGTTGGAGAAGAGGGAATGATGTTTACGTCCATGCTCTACTTGTGGAATTTGGCAGTATCCCATTATGCTTTCATTCAACCATCGAGGAAGGACATGGAAGGAGTTGCGACTCCGGCACTTCAAAGTGTTCAATGTCAGAGGAATAATAGAAAACATTCCCAAAATGCGTGATCACTGCCTGCATCTTAGCCGACAAGCGGGGTCGGTAATATCCTAGCAATACTTTTTAGTAGTTTTTTTGCTTGCAATTAAATACAAATTATTGCTGTGACCAGGAAATAGAGAAAAATTCCTGATATTAGACCTACTTTTGCCATCATAAATAAACTTTTTAAATTTTGATACATTGTTCCATTTCCCGTGCAAAGTTTGTAATTTTTTTCTCCTCCCTACAATACATCTGTGTTCAAAGACTTGGTAAAAATTTGGCTAAGACTGGCCAACAAAATGTTGACTTTCACTGGAAAGCTAAGTTCATAACTAACAAAATGCGTTATCTCATCACAGGCAGTGATTGTGAAATCTCATAAAATACTCCTTTGTGCAAATGCCATAATAAAAATGATTCGAACAAAACAAACTCTTGTAAACAACCAAGCTATTTAGTCCCAAAATAACTCCAGACGAAAGCGCTCATTGAGGGCAATGACTGCACATATAGATTGAGGGCACACAGCATAATGCAAGTAACTGTGCAAGCATTAAATTTGATGTTGTCATGAGATCATACCAAGGACCAACAAAGGCATGAATATTCATTCCTATACCTCAGTGCACAAAGTTTTAAGGATGCAGATTACCATCGACAAATTGCGGCGGCAATCATAGGGTACCAAGGGGGTTCGTGGTTGTAAAACAGAGGGTGCATAGCAAGCGTTCATTGCGCTCTGGCTATGGACATACCAGGCATGCCAGAAAGCGGTAATTGGCCAGATGTTACAGCCCGGGCAGTTCTAACTCCTGTGTCCTTCCCCTATGATTCAACACATTTAATTCATTGGAAAGATATATAAGAGAAGCGGTAACACAACTTTGCTGTATATCAGACACAAGCATGTTGTCCAAGTTCACATGTAATTATCAATATTGAAGATTATGAACAATTCTCATTTGTAAAACATGTTTGGGTGGGAAATATGGGACTATCGCATTATTTTCCTTAATGTGTCCAATAAATATTGATGCATCCATCCTACAATAAAAAGTAAAGAACCTGTAGCAATGTGTGCTTTATTATTTACAAACCGAAGTCGGGCAAAAATTTAAAAAAATTAACTACACTTATTGTCCACTGGTTGGTTTTGTCACCAAGATTTATGATTAGTCGCTTCCATGTATTATGCTATGGAAAAAAATCTCTACAAAATGCCAGAATGTCTGCATGTAAAATGAAATTATTCTTAAAATTCACTTGAGTTGGGAGCAAGTAAAAGTAATGAAGCCCATATGAGATCTGCTCTTTGCAAAGTCAACAAGCCTTTGATACAAATCGGTGCCATTCCATGACAACTCACGGAGTATTACTTGACAGACTTCGATATGGGTAAAAAAAAATCTCGGGCCATCAACTCACTTCTCTTTATGAAATTATGCCCATCAACCCCCCGCCCCCAATATAGCCATGCCTCCTTTTTTTTTCGTATTCTCGGTTGGACCTGTGAAGTTTTTTACAGTCCCTACATGTACCCCAAAGAGATTTGGGTGAATTTACACAAAATGACCCATCAAGCAAAGGACATAATTGTGCTCTACCGTGTGTCTTTCTGGAGGAAGTCGCAGATAAAGAATCACATCAAATGTATGAAAACATTCAGAACGTTTTTCTTGCAAGACACAACTACATGTAATGCACGTACATCCCCCATCATGAGCAACTAAAACTTAACTTTCCAGTCCAACATTCCGATGGCAGTGCAGTTGGTCACAATACAATACCATTCTAGTTTTTAATCAAAGCCAAGCATCCTGACAGAGAAATGCGCACCCTGCCAGGACAGTGTTGTAAGTTACAATGATCCTGGCATCATTGCTTTAATACAATTTGCCACAGTATTCATCCGCAATAAAACAGTTNGCATGCAAGTCGCGCTCTACTCCAACAACCTACAGGCTCTCCCCCAATTTGACAGTGGGAAGACATCCAATTTCCTGGGGCAAAATACTAGTCCGCTCATCTCAAGGCCTTTGCTCATTGTTTGGAATACAAAGAACATGAAAGTCATTCTCTGCAGCACACATGGCATCCTACATGCAGTACGCTCACAACCACATCCCTGGAAATCTGAAGGCAGGGAGATAAAATAATGTGACCAACATTCTTCGTGTAGCAACGCTGCCATCAAATCGTGGTTTGCATTTTCAAGATAGGCACAAGTGCACTAAGCGAGAGCTTCAATGTGGAAGAACTAGGCGAGCGTGTATGTAAGGACTGCGCAGTGACTGAATGATGCTCTCTTAATTGGCCGTGTGCACTTCAAGTGGTGTTTGCTGTTTTTAACTATTTAACAATGCACTCCTAAATGGACTACACCATGTCAGCCTCGTTCTGGAAAGTGGGTACGCCAGCTGAAGTAGTCTGCCATTAACAACCAGACTTTTGTATGTGTGCACATGCATTCATATCATACTCATGCTTGCTGTGCATTTTGGTGTTTGCGTGGATGGAAACTTTCTCATCAAGGGAAGTTTGGAAACGTGCAAGTGAATTTTCAAAGGTTTTGAATGCTACCAGATGTAGATTTGCTTTAGTTTTTGGTCTTACTGAAATGAAAAAAAGAAGAAAACTCAGAAAAATCTGTGAGACACCACTAACTCTCGGACGAGTAGGTCTGGACTTTCTGAGTAACTTGTTGAGTGATTCATTTTCCCTCAGCTTTGCCTCAGGAAAATCTAATGCTAGAAGGATCACCTTGGCAAACTTTTCCAACCACATGACTTGCAGTAGTCAACATCAGTCAACAATGTTGTTACTTCTTGCATGAGGCAACCCGACTGAAACTTTTATATTTAACTCTAAAAAATGGATAAGTCAACATTGACAAAAGACGTCTGATTCCATGAACATGAGCAATTATGAAAACAAAACAGAGGGCCAAAAGACCATTGATAAACATGACTTCGGGGCCATTTCTGCCAGAGTTGGTTCCACTGAATTCACATGCAAGTTACAATGGTTATTTCAGGAAAACGTATGCATATTTACAAGACATCTGGCAAAATGGCAGCAGCAGTGAAGTTCACTGTACGAAGCGCAGAGTCAGCAGTCACAAAATCCACAGCTGCAGGTTTATGGCCATCAGGAACACTTCATAGATCATGTCTACTTCTGCAAGAGAAACGGGACAGATATTTAGACAGTGTAACGACAAGCATTACCTCCGATTATTTTAATATCAATGATTAAAGACGAAGAACAGACATCTTGACTGGCCTATGGTTGTTTAATTCCATTAGCAGAATCCTCTGTAGAACAGTAATAACAGACGCCCATTGATGAGTGGGCAATTTCTTTTCCCATGCCTAAAACTGCTACGGGTCCCAAGACAGACGTACCTAGCATTAATTTGGGTCAAGACGAAGGTCCAGGCTCTTTGCTCTCTCCAGACTTTTGCCGCTTCAGAATGGCCGCTAGAAGTCTAGAAAGAACAGAGAGCTTCAACTACAAGTCTGGAAAGAACAGAGAGCTTACAAAGGATATTTGAGGCAAAACACAAATGTACAAGACTGCACAAGCCAGAGGATGACCTGCTTAATCTCTGTCTCGCTTCTACACTGGTCGGGCAAAGTAATTAAGAGAGAAGCGACTTTCTGTAACTGCAGGAGAACTACTATACAACTTCACATTAACCCCTAACCGGCACTGTAGTAGAGTCCATCTCAAGTCCAGTTTCAAGGATATAGGAAGTCACTTCACTCCTTCAGTCTAAAAGTAACACAGGATGAATGCGATGAAGGAAAGCCTTTCTGGCAATTCAGTCTGAGAAGTGTGACTGAGTTGACCCTGTCAAGACTTCTGAGGATATGCATTGGACTCAGCTGAGGCCCGGGTCTTTGACGTTTTCCAAAAATCTGAACTTGGAAACTGTGTTGATATCAAGGGCACAAAGATTTCTAGAGTTCTGATTCCCCATAAAACTGGACAGATATCTGAAATACCAGAACAAGGGGGCCCCGAACCATACCTTCCAAGAATCTTGCCTTATGCCTGGTTCCGATATACACAAACCTTCAACGCTAGGCATATTATCAAAATCCATTTTGTTTGGCTTTTGGGGGGACAAAGAAAAAAAAGCAACAGACACACGGCATTACTCCACAGATACTCCTTGGAAGGGGGATCCAGAAATGCACGAAGGGGAATATACAAGAATTTCACATTTACGAACAAAGACACTGTACGGTCTATTCATTCCCAGCCATCTGTCAGCAATCAACCAATGCCTCAAGGTACCTCTGCATTAAGCATTTAAGTCAGCAGTCATTTTAAAAAAAATACTGCAAGTAATTATCTCAGGACATTTGCTGTAATAAGAGTAAAAGTTCACAGAAGTTATTGAACCTGATCAGAATCACTTGCTCAGATGATCAATTCATTTCTTTAAAATATCTTCAAAGACTGCCAATAAAGATAAGCCACCACTTTCAGATTCCTTGAAAACTTCACTAGGGTACCTCACAAATGTCTAAGGTGTCTCGAGAAAAAAAAGCAAAGCCTCTATTTCTGAAAGTATGAATCTATTTCCTCCCCTTTTTCTGGCAATACTGGATCCGCCCTCCACCTCGTTAATCAGAGGAGATTAAACTGACATTCAGTACCACCTTCCGGGCCACTGTTGCTCTTTGCTGGTCAGCGGCACATAGACCACACCCATCAGGTTCTTCTTTGTCACGCGGCCCTCCAGGTCTTTGTCATACTGTTCTAGCATCTGATTGGCTCCCTGGGGACCCACTGGGATGATCAGTCGGCCACCTGGCTTCAGCTGTTCTATGAGCTGCCGAGAGAGTTAAAAAAGCAATTGTTACACATTTATTGGTTAGTATCATTTTGACATCACCATGTTTAAAGTCTGTAAGTTTTCAAGGTTACAATGCTGGTATTTAGGTAACCCAATAAAACCTGGGGCTTAAACATATATTCACTTGTGTTCAATTCAATTGTTTTAATTTGTGACTTAAAGACTGATATCAGATTGTTTTTCACAAACTCTGTTCAAAGTGTTTGTAAATGACTTGGTTGGAAGCTCGTTACAAATAATGAAATCAAAAGGAGCCCTGATTTTGGAACTTACAGCTGGAGGTAATACAGGGGCAGCTGCTCCAACATGGATCGCATCGTAAGGTGCACCCTCCACATAGCCTTTTCTCCCGTCACCAGCTACAAGTTCAATTTCAAAATACGGGATTATTCCATTCTAAATTTTGCCAGCACTCCTCATCTTTTATACAAAAATCCAGCAGGCCTTGCAAGCTCCAGTACAGTTAGCAGGCACAATAGAAAACTTCTCTTAGACATGTTTTGCTTTTCTAAATCCTATGCAGTCTTTTGTGTTGTAAAATCTAACTCAGGCAGCTGGATGGTCTAGCATGCTCCAAGTGCACTCCTCACATGCTCTATTTGGTCCTTAGTGAGCACCTACCGGTACATGTAAATGTGACCTTCCAAGGTCCATTCAGCTGAAGAGTTTTGAGAGGTGAGGATGGCTCTGTTGAAAGCTGAGCTTAGTGTGAGTGGGCCACAGGTTGCATTTATACGTGCTACACATTTCAGGTGGGAACTCGGTACATTTAGAAACTGCAATAATTTGTACGCGTCCTTAATTAAACAGCGCATCAGACAGTTCTAAAATTGTATCCTCGATGATTACAACAATCATCTAATAAAAGGTTAATGCAGTGAATTTATGGACACTCTTACAGTGCGTCTTTATGCTCTGCAAGGTATGAACAATGTTGGACATCCTGCTGGGGTTATCAGCGCATTCTTCTAATGTTTCAAATTGTTAAAGCTTTACTGGACAACCAAGGGTGCCCCTACTGTGATGTCAATCAGGGAAGACACTGCTCAGTTTTCTGTTCATGTTGGGAACCTAAAATTTGCTCACTGAAACCATTTCTGAGAAAAATTTCTTACGTCAGCTTATACTGCCATGTACTTACTCAGCAATACATCACCAAAGGATAGGAAATTTAGGGCAGCAAAATAACAAAGCTTATGGCAGTTTTGCGTGCACAAATCGATGCTACACTGAGAGGTTTTCTCTTTGGGACAGCATCACAGTTTTGCTCATGAATATGACAAGTTGCATCAGCAAAAAAACCAAAAGAGGTACTAAAATAAGGTCATTTAAACTGGCAAAACAAATATTGAAAATGAGATTAAATTTTGAAACACAGGGGTGCATTTTCACAAGTTGTAGTAAAATACTGCATTGCACAGACAATTAAAAGCTGATTTTATTGCCTTTTTCAAAATAAGTCTGGCCTTTTCTTTGTCTTATGATCCAGAGTTGAGGTCACGCAGCTGAATGTAAAATTGAATAATACTATTCCTGACTCCAGCCTCATATGTTAGACCATTTGCTTTTTTCTGTGACTGACAACTGAGTTGAATCAAGCTGGAGGACCTCAACTCAGGGACCAAATTCATGGGACTGAAACCTGAAACCCTTGAGGTTTGGAATCCCCCATGTCCCCCGTCCTCAGTGCTTGGGAGTCTCCGTAGAGGAGGATACTTGTGAACTCACTGACTAGCTTGACTCTGCCTGATTCCAGCAAGTACCCATGATCCTTCTGCACATTGCTTATCGACCAATCCACTAACTCCTTAATGTGGTCAATGCCCACAACATGTCCAGTCTCACCAACCTGCAACAGGGAGAGATGTTTTACAGTCAAATACGTTGGAATCAAAACTTTTATCTAAAAACTTCTTCAATACTGCATCGGGGCTTAATGTCCTAACATAAAAACCACCAAAAAAATGTGACTGGGCCACAACAGTTATTAGATTTTTGGTGAATCAGTCCTTTAGTCCCTCAACTGCCAAAACTTACCCCTCACCCAACTACTTGATGTTCCCAACTGCTATTCCACACAGTGTAGCATGAGTTTATGCACTGGAGTATATAGCCCAAAACTAGCCACAAAACAGCACAATAATTCATGATTACACTAGTCACAAAACAGCATGCGATCAATATTTGGCCAAGCAATGTTTTTCAAAAAAAAAAATTCACCGGTTTCAAAATATTAAATAAGACATGTAATGCCATACAGCGAATAGAAACACTGGCAATAAAAACAGACACACTGGCAGGATACAGGGGGCCAACGGACCATGTCTCCCCCGGAATTGTTTGGGGTTTTTTGGACAAATTGTGAAATGTGATTCTTTTTTAAACATTTCACTTTCCTTCTGTCCAAATGTGAGTAAAAAGCACCTTAATTTAGCCACACCCATCAGAACGCCATAAAAGGTCACATATAGAAATTTCCAATCCCCCCCAAAAAATTTTGGCCCCTTCTTAAAATCTGCTTTTGGATCTTGCCCTGAACAGAAATAAAAGTGCATACAAGTATCATACTCTATAGATTCTGCTTCATTCCAAGATTCCTTGCAAACTTTTCAGTAAATAAAGGCACTGCTGAAAATGTGCACATTTGCTATCCGGCTGGAAGAGGATCCTTGTAAAAAAAAGCCCAGAGGTATCCCACGAAAAAAGGAACTAGACTCACCATGATCCCCATACATGCCGTGAGGTATCCACTACCTGAGCCCACATCTAAAGCAGACTTTCCTTCCGAGAGATGGTCCTTCAAGAGCTCGAGAGCATGGGCATGCTGGTTGGAAAAGGAGACGAAAACCAAGATGGGCAACTTCAAATACTTCACAATCAGTGACAATAGAATATGAAGAGACCAGATGGCTAAGGAGAGACTGTGGACTGAGGAGAAGGTCACGAAACGTGCAACTGGGGGGTTGTACCAATGGTGCAAATTTTTAGGGCTTAACAGTCAGAATCGTGCACAAGTGTTTTTTTCCACTCTTTGCAAAGGTCAAAAGTTAGGCTCAGAGCCTTTTTCCCGACCTGAGAAAATCTCTATTTACAAATTTCCGAAGTTATGATTATTGTAGGTAACTCCTTCTCATTGAACTTCTGCAGTCAAACTAAAGGGCTGCACAGGACGAAAAAAGGCCACACTCACCATGTGAGGTGCACTTATAGTAACAGCATAACCTGCAGAGAAAAGAAAAGCTAACTCAAACACTGCTATTTTCCCCAGATTTCTTGCACAAAACTAATATCTGAATAAGCAAATGTTTCTACACAAGAATGTGAATATATGTGGAATATACATCAAATCAAACTGAACTGTAAAATGTCCTTTTCGAGCATGATCAGTGGCCATTTTGGTCCCAGCGTTTTGCACTTCATGTAACTGGCACAGATTCTAGGTAAGTAAGAGTTTCTGTCATTGTTACTCAAGCAATCAAGAGGCTTACTTTATGTTCACACTCACCTATTCCTTGGGGTGAGTCTGCATAAGGATCAGTCTTGCTCTTGCTGTAACTTTTCCTGTCCACCTGTTTCATGGCATTGTGGACACTCTCAGATTTGATTATGCCATGTTCTGTGGCGAGAGAAAAAATCAGTTCAGTTCCAAATTTCTGGCAAAGATACAGCAAAGTAAAAAGGAAAAGATGAAAGCAAAAGAAGGACCCAATCCAAGTTAGAAAATCGTAAGAGGTCTTAGTAGATATTTCAGGGTAATAAATCTATCCTTAAGTTAATAGCAGTGTACTGGGGGCAGTCTAGTCTTGGGAAGTATCGCTTTTGCGGATCTGTTTTGGTCTTCATAGTTTCAGGCTTTGGTTTCATCTTAGTCTCATAATTTTCCCGGTCTCAAAACCATGACCAGACTTCTTCTTGACCTCAAGTACCAGTTTTGGTACGAGGTCTTGGTCCATTGGGCTTAGACCAGTCCAAACAAAGAGGCAGGTTTTAGCCCAATAACTTGGGCCCAAATACTGATCTCCCTCAATATCCTAGGCATTTTTCTACAGCAGACGATGGAGTCCAGTGCTCAAAGACAAGATTAAAACTGTCTCAACAATGTACAGAAGTACATCACCATATCTGACATTAAATAAAAACAAGGACACCTCCCCTGCAAACCTGCATCTAATGCTGCAACAACGCATGTATATGCTGACTGCGAACTGACAAACTAAAAATAAACACAATGACAGCACTGCAAACATGTGCAAGTATGTGGTTGGTGTGTGTCACTCCAGTAAAATGCAGTAAAATGTGACTTAGAAATCTGGGCAATTAAATAGGAATTGAACAGAACGGATGTTGAGAGGTCACAGGTGTCATTTTTTTATAGGCCTAATAAAATGTTTCTGCAAGAATCAAAGAGATTATGTGCTCTAGCTCTACTAAGTGGAGCGTTAATATTCCTCTTTTTCGAATTTTGTACTGGATCTGTCATACTAATGCTCCACAACATTACATAGAGTAAAGTGACAACAGGTCCCAAAAATTCCAAACACTGACCCACAATACCTTTATCGCCACCTACTGGCTTCCTTAAATGCCAAAGTCAAACCGTTGGGGCTTCAATGATATTTTGGACTTCAAACAGGGGTGTGAGTGGCCACTTAAACTTAAAGCTGAAAACAGCTAGCAAAAAGCTGACATGTAAAAAGTACACAACAGGTGCACAAAAGAAGCTGAAATTGAGGGTCAACGTCTAAACAAAAAAAGCTGAAATCAACTAAAAAGGTGAATTCAAAATCCAACCATTTTCACTAGACACAGACACCACACTTAAACGTTTTGATGCCTCCTCCCATTCAAATATGAGTGCTTAGATTTTGCTGGCGCACAAAGTCTATGGAAGAACATGGTTCCTCCAGGATGCTATTCCAACCATTATGTATTAATTCTCCATATGGACAATGCATTCGACATTAATTTAGTGAATGTTAAAGAGTTTTCTATAATAACTACATGTCATTTGTGGAACTCATCTCACGACCATTTTTTAAAGAGGCTTGTTACACACTGGAGCACGGACAGCAAAGTGGAGATGGGACGAAGTGGGGATGGGGCGAAGTGGTTAGGGGGGACGTGGAAATGGGGCAAAGTGACTGTAAAGCACTATAAGGGATGTTGGATAACTCGACCGTTTGCCAACTCAACTTCAGATAACTCAACCGTTGAGACAACTCGACCGTTGAGACACCTTGACCATTTGCCAAGTCGTCCGTTAGGACAACTCGACTTTGACAGAGAGACAACTCGATCAGTGAGATCTCTACACATTTCGCAGTCACTTTCCCGGTTCCAGATCACATAAATTATTCAGTTAGACAGCAGCTTCAACAAATCCCCAAATTCCACTGAAATGTGGCCACCATCCACCTTGTGTGCTAGAGATGCCTACCAAATGAATTTCAAACTTTTACTATTTAAATATTTCTTAATTTAGAGAAAATTAGTCCATAAATAAGAATTTAATGAATTTTTTTTTATAAAAGTGGATCTTGCTTAAATTTCGACTCAACTTTTTCAGCTGCACAGCGCGAGTCATCAACGATACTACCTCGTGCCGCACAGTTGACGAACCCATTAGGTTACGTACATTTCTGCAACGTCCGTATAGTAAGATGAGTTTGCAAAGTATATTGCGTGCATGCACTTAATGTGTGATCAAAAACTCGGAAACAACATGCGTTCAGTTTTCGGCCAGTTTTAATAAAATGCAACTTTGAAAGTCAGTTTGATTAAAGAGACACTAGATTCAAAAGTTTATGCAAAAGAATTTGGGATCAATCTTAATGAGTGACATATTGCCCAGTAACTATTCATAATATTTTTTCCGCTACCGTGCTTATAAAGAACTAGGTATATGTGACTGGGTCAGCGCGGTTTCAAGATAGATTGATTGCACAAAGATTGACTTACTACAGCCACCAATTTTCTAATACCTCATAAATTAGGCTTGTTTATCTATGACGTGCAATTCCATCCCATTATTAAGGCACAGAATTTCACACAGTGGCCCTAGCAGACGACTGGGCTAAGTGAACAGTGTCCCAAAGGATGACTTGTCTCTCCCTTTTTCACATGGACAGTCGAGTTGTCTCAACGGTTGAGTTGTCTCAATGGACAAGTTGTCCGAAGTCGAGTTGGCAAACAGTCGAGTTGTCTGGATCCCACTATAAGTATGACCAATCCAGTACAAAATTCGAAAAAGAGGAACAGGCCTACCGCTCCACTCTGACTAGAGCTAGTGCTAGCTCTACTTAGTTGTTTGCCCATAGAGTTATTGGACCAGAAAATCTACACACCCGTACTTGAATGGGAAGCGGCAGCGAAAAGTTTAATTGTGTGCGTGTGTCAAGCGAAAACAGTCAGATTTTGATGGATTTTGACATGTTTGAAATCAGAAATATCATTGAAGTCCAAACCGTTTGACGTTGGCATTTACCAAAGCCAGTAGCTGGTGATAAAGGTATTTTTGGTGAGTCTTTGGAATTTTTGAGAACCCTTTTCACCTTACTCTACTTACAGGCGAGGAGCGTTAGTATGACAATCCCGTCCAAAATCATAAAAAGAGGAATACTATATGCTCCACTCAGTAGAGCTAAGCTAGTGCTCACTTGATATGCTTGGAATCAAGGTACATTTATGCATGAAGCTAAAACCACAGCACTGTGCGACGTGGTGGCAAAGTACCCCTAGACATATAGAACTATGACAAGACGAACCCCGTAGTCAAGTTCTAGCAATAGGGGACAGAGGCGAAGGGGGTGTGACGGTCGCACACGGTGAGAAGTCGGATTGGGAATGCATGTCATTCATGGGATTTGCTTAACGGTACCCCCAAATCTCACACACATAGAATAATCATCGATTCAAGTATTATTCCCTTCTTTAAAAATGGAAACAAGAGCCAACTGGAACTGTTGGAATGTTCCACATTCCAGGATGACACACTTGAACAGAATAAACTCACGTTTGAGCTTGTAAACAAGCTCGTCGTGTGTCGAACCGCTGGATCGCCACGCCATTGCTGACCGTGAAAATGGCGCCCCCATCGAATATAACACAGTAAAGGTCACCGCGGCCAAATAGAATCGTCCATGTGCGGGGGTGGTAACTTTGTTCAACATCCTATTTGGTGCGGAAAAATCCTTACAAATAGTCAGTTAGGTTAAAATACACTCGTAAACATTATTAACACAATTTAAAAGTTAAAATATACAATTAAAGCTAGATGGTGGCAAACATTTGAAGTCTATTTCAAAAAGTATTACAGTTCTCCCCTATCTGAAAAATAGTATAGCTTGGGTCGCGCGGAAATCTAGGTAGGAAGGTGTGGAAGAGAGTCAGAAATACCAGTTACGAGCTGTAACTTGTCGAGTTTTACCGGAATCTCGAATATTAAATGATGCTAAATATACCTACTTCAGCAGTAATTTCGTCCATATTAAGAAATCGAGATAATACCACAAAAGTTTACCTGGGGTTTATAAAACATCAAACTATTCTTTCGTCCGTGGTAAGTTGGCGTCTAATTTGCAAGGCTTGCCCTGGCTCTTCTAAAACTGACAGGGGTGTTTACTTCAATTGGGAAAATGCTTTGGTTTCGTGTAACTACATGCTCTTCGAAAAATTATCAATTTTTCTATTAAAACATATTATTACATAGACGTTTAATGCTGTTACAACAAACTTATTGGTATGTGTTAAAATATTGTAGGGTAAACAAATGGAAAACTCGTACCAACCCCCTCCAACATGTGGTAGCACGAGGCAGACGATACAACATAACTCTGGACTTTAACCTGTCCAAAAATAGACACCCTAGCCTGGCGCGTGCCCGCGGCCGCCCCTGCGCCTCCAAATCAGTATGGTGGCGCTGTGCACGACTCTTGCAAAACAGCGGGCCTAGTGCTCCTGTCGTCGATGTACAATGTACGTCCAAGCTAGGCAAGCTGCCTACCACTGTACCACCAGTTTGCGACATTGGATACGGGATAGGACCAGCCTCACGTTTATGAAATATCTGCAGAACGCATCACAAAACAGTGGAAGCTCAGAAGTCATGGCTAAGCAGTTCTCATCTGCTCTGTCTTCAGCGGCCAGTGCTTCACCGGAATCTTCATGGAAAGCAAAGGTATGTAGGCTTAAACATTAATTATGCCAAGACTAGAGGCTAGGTACATCTCATGCTCACTGCCTCTCAGGCTGTTGAGTATTGCCTTGTTTTGGAGAAATCATACTGCCGACATGATGGAGAAACAGATCCCGCTTCACGGGTCTTTTCATTCATTGATTAGTAATGGTTTCGTTTATGTATGCATGCATGTTACATTGGTAAGCGTAACCGTGCCTATTTTGAATTTATGAAATAATCTAAAATTTAAGCATCCAATTAAATTATTCAGCCATGGCCATCATGGCCGTAGCACTCAGGATGTACAATTAATTAGCCCAGGTTGGATGTTGTCTTCTTTTACACTACGACATTGCGATGTAGACGACGTCCACTGGTCTAATGTACAATGTACTGTGGACTTGTAGTGTATCAAGCCCATTCTCAGATTTTCCAAAATGCAAGTAGGAAATGCTAGTTTATTACCCATGATATTTAGGTGCTGATCAAAAAAAAAAAAAAAAATCATTTAGGCCTACCCATTGGCCATTCGATTAGCATAACATTTTTTTTTAGCTTCCCAACCCAAGGCTGACTCTGAATATGACATGTACAAAAGTTAAGGATAGTGCTATGATCTATCACTAATTTTGAATGTTTGCATAGGTTGTATCATTTATTTATTGCACTTTGCAGTCCATAGCATTTGCAGGTAGTGCAGCGCACACATTGACAAATCCTGGTAACAATTATAAATCACATACTGGTATCGTACGCAGAGAATTATTTTTTGTCTTTGTTTCTATTTTCCTGAGGGTCTTCACCTTAGCCTACCTTTTTTCTGTCATTGTGTTCCCTCTTATTTTGTTTTCTAATTATTATTATTATTATTGGTTTATTTCCATCTGGTTTCGTAGCCAACAGGCTAAATTGTATGGTGGATACATATAATATTAGATTAACATTAACCCTAACAGTCCTCAGTCCTTCACCTGTTGGAGGAATGAGGACTTTTAGGGTTAAACAAACACATATTTTAAATGCATTTAAGGAAAAGACAAATCAAAGACAAAGACAAACGGGATAGAAATTTAAATTTTAAAATTTCACACCATCCATTTGCCAAACCCTACACTTCATGAAAATCATAAAAGACAAATATTAGTTACTAGATGCAAGTAAATTGCTCGTTGAGTTGCAATTGGACCTGGTGATCATATTTAAAAGCACACACAATATTTATATGAAAATTATATGGGTTTTTTATGATAAAAAGCCATTGAGCATTCATAGAAAGCTGTTAAAACACTTAAAACTATAACTTGGATAAAATGACTTAGAAACAAAATTCAAAGTCTCATTCAGCACTGGGACTTTTTCATAAGGTGGAGGGACAAGGGCATATACCGCTGTCTTCATTGTTTGGAAAGCGCATCTCTAATAAACCATAATTGAGAGATATTGAGAACATGTAGATTCCCTTATATGTACGTCTCTATTGAAAATTTTCTTTTCAAAGAAGATTGTGTCTTTGTATATGTAACAGTGTCTTTACTGCTGGAGACCCAAGTGTTGTCCCTCAGATGGGCTTCACAATTTTAGACCGTTGGAATTTTCCATTTCGTTGTAATTACCTCCTCTTGCAACGAAGGTTGTGGGTGGAATCAGGCATTAATTGCCAGCAGGTGTCAATTTTCACAATGGCCGTTTAGAGACTGCATGATTTGCCAATCCCTTATTGTGCAGATGGATTTTTGGGGCTATGAAAAGGAAAACGGCCTCAACGAGGTTTCAGAGTTGGCATGCATCAGAGCTATGGAATGCACATTCAGAAATCTACAGTTTATCGTTTGTGCCTGTCACTGTATTGTTGGCTTCTGTCAAAGAAAAACTTCTGAAAAAGGTGCCTTGTGAGTGTGCCATTTGACTTAAGATTGTACATGCTTGTAGATATTTTTTGCTCAGCAGCAAGATCATTTTCCTTAGTGTGGACTTATTTGGAGCCAACAGTTACGAGATGGCAGTTTTTTATTTTGTTGTTTTTTTATGATACTTTTCTCCAGATTGGATCACTTTAGTTACACATGAACAATGGCATGTACCGGTATTCATACATGTAACAAGCAGCTTACATGTACGTCACATGTTGTAAATATGTGGTGGCTGTCACATGGGTCTATAGTATGAAAAAGCCCTCATTTTATCTTTTCCCTTACCTCATTCTAAAACTTCCATTCCAATTCAACTTTCAAGTGCACACTTACATGTAGTTATTTGCAAAAAAGAGCGCATATTTCAAAGTTTTCAATATGTCTTTCTGTGATATTAGACAATGACTGAGACAAGAAGGGCCTACATGTTTCGTTTCTCAATCCTCCATGGCATCCACTGAAAAAGCAGGTCGTAACGTATCAGCAACACACAACGTGAATGCTTCATTTAATTTCAACATGTAAAAAAATTTATAAGCCAGGAAGGCATTTTAAAGAACACAAGTGAATGTTATCATTCATCCATCAACCAAACTGAAAACTACTGTACAGGTACAAATTATGGCAAAACCAAAAGCTTCACGGCTCTGCATGTTTGTTAACGTTGGCCATGTAACTGTGGCTAACACTGCCAATTACATGTAGGCCTAACTGTAGAGATCTCCAATGAGCTTGTCACTCTTCTCAGAGTTTTCCTGGATTTTCCCAAACCCTTAAGGACATGGACTCACTCTTTGGACATGATAGACTACTGTGAGGGGTAATTATCCATTTATTCCGAGAGATTGACCACAGCCAAGCCCATATAACCCTCCTGTGCTGGCATTATGTAACCCTGTGTAACTGTCCCAGGAAAGATAACACTACTAGCACATGTGTACCAGTATATGGACAACCAGCTGCCACTTTGTTTTGATGACTATTTGCCTGATGTGCTTACTGTGCCCTGATATCCACACACAAGATCAGACAGTAGAATGGGAGACAAGCTAGTAATGTGCTATGCCTGTAGTGTATTGTGTTTTGTGATCGTGTTTGTAGGTAAAGTGACACACAAAAGATCAATAATGAGGGATCAGCATGTTTATCTGGGTTCTGAAAGTAATCTCCTTGAATAGTGGAGATCAGGCCCCCCCCCAGACGAGGGAAAGGGGAAAGACCTCCTTTTTGGATTATAGGAAATAAAAACCTTACCAAGATTCAGGAAATTGTTCAATTTCAAAGTGTGGTTTAGAAAACCTTGTTATCACCTGTGCAGGGATTGGTAATAACAGTATTTTTGTAGGGCCGTATTAAACAAATTGAAATCTAGACTAGTATAAAATAATCTGGACTACATGTTGTTCACTGTTATCTGTTTGTTTTTATTTTCACAAACTGACACTTTGATGTTGACAGATACAACCCTGAATATTTACTCTTCAAAGGTACTAAGGGGGGTCAAATTACATGTACATGTACCTCCAAAACTATGCAATTTTCACCATGTGTATATTTTGGTAAAGATGTCAGGTCAGGTAGAAATAAATACAGATCAACATTGTGGAGTCTGAAAAGGATGGGTTGCTTTTACACTGTGTTTTGCACTTTAATGCCAGCAGTAACTCTGTGAATTTCTCCGTTTTTCCTTCCTCCATGGTTGCTCCCTCTGGCTACATGTGTAGAAGAGTATGTACAAGGTTTATCATTTAAAGGACAATTTAAAGTTAACCATCCCTGATGTGGTGCGGCCGTTCCGCCTATGATGATGGTGTGCATTGTACAAGTAGGCCTACAGACCCCCCCCATTTGGGCCAGTCAAGATCTGACAAACCCAAGGATGATTGTGTTCTTAGCATCAGAGTTCTTGAAGAACAGTACCACACTTAGGTTTGGGTAAACATGGACTCCTGATCTGAAAGATACTGAATTCTCCTCCTGTAATCAAAATTAATTGAAGCACAAGATGTCAGGGTCAAAACACATCTACCTATGGATCTTGGTACCAGTAACAACATCATAGTGAAGAGGCTAAAGAATGAAGTAATCCACTGGCAGTCAGTGTAAGGTAGATAGGGAAATTGAGGGCTCTTCTGGTCAGAAATAAGATCAAGAAAACAGTTCATAGACAGAATGACGTATGAAATGAGACAACTATTGAGGGCACCCTCCTGGTCACCGTTCAAGAGACTGTTACGCATTATCCTTTTCATTCTCTTGCTTTAAATCTACTTAACAGCCAATAACCTCTGACATCCTTAGTTAAGATTATCAACTCAAGTCCAATGTAAGCTACAAAGTACGGTACCAATACAAGATAAATGTACATTCATACACAGTGAATAGGGGTCCACTTAACCATCAAGGGTACGCACAGTCCATGCAGTATGAAAGTGAAACTTACAGAATGCACCTTTAATTTGGCAGCAGTGCACCCAGCAGCTTTTCATGCAAATCACCTGCCACCAACCCAGGTCCACACATTTCAGACAGCTGCTCTGCCATGCCAACCAACGTGACAGCTACTCACCTCACCTCGCTGTTTGATGTTGTCATCCAACAGCGCTGTGGTCTTCCCGTGAAACTTCTCAGTCTTATTTATTGATCTAGGAGCAGATAGATGTCATAAGCAAGGGATGACTTTGTTTCTTTAATGCGGTTCCTATGAATGAATCACAATTCTTTGAAAATTCTGTGAGTGATATTCCTTTATAAATGTAATGTGATACAATCTGACTAAATATCAAGAGTCAAGTGATGAATGTGACATGCACATGGGGACCACACACAAGTGAGATTAAGTTATTGTGGGAACCCAAAAAGTTGACAAGGTTCATGAAATTCCCCAGCAATCCAATCCAAATTTTTCAATCCAATTTTTTTCAAATGATAGAAATCTTTCTGCAATCCCAGCCGAGACACAGACTTTACTGGTGCTTGTAACGTGAATTTGGTGCAATTTTCATTGTTGAGTTTGAGTTGTTGCCAACATGTAACCTTTCCCTTGCTGTGTTACTGTAATTGCTCTTCTTGCTTACAGGTACCAGTGAATGGCAACCTCTGGCTGGCCATCAGTAAAATAGCATAAGAATAATTCAACACATGTGATTTGTTGCAAGGCCTTAGTACATACATGCCTTTAGGACTGGCACCTGTATGACATGTATTTTATTGTACATGTAGTGACAGATTTCACAAAATGAGTCCAAAAGCCATATTTCCCCAGTAACATTGTTTTAGTTTGAATAAGGCAGAACGTTAATTTAATTATTTGTTTAGAAGTACATGTACATTCATCACTCATTTTGGCTTCATAACAAGCAAGGGACCTGTGTGTTTTGGTAGCGTGGATAAAGTAGTGTGGGTAAAAATGATCACATAATATTTACACTTCGTGTACAAACATATTTACACTACGTGTACAAACTTGTACCAGTATGATTAGAATGCCTGTCGAATTGGTACATGTGCAAGATTTTTTAAAAGGCCTTAAACTCAACGTTAGCACTTGCAACGTAAGATTCATTTTGTCAGATTGGGCCACATGATATATGTGACTTTGCCCCCACTTACCGCCCATTACGGCCCTGGCTTTCATGTTTATTGCTTGTCCTCCCACTCAAGTTTATATTCAAATCATGACATGGAAAAATGTGTATGGAAATATAATGGGGCTGTCAAAATGACTTATGACATGGTGTTGGGGAAGTATTCTGTGGTTGATGTGTCACAAGCCTTGATTGTGTGTTCCATGACAGGTGCAGCTGGTGAAGAATGAGCCAGTTCAGTGTTTCCAAAAAGCAAGGTCATTCAGTACCAGAGCATGCGCGTGAGTCCGCGGAGGGCCGCGCCGATTGGGCAGGCCTTACAGGAGCGTCCAAATGACTTTGACGCGCTTCATCTCGGGCATGCACTGTTGGAATACCAAACTGGCTCATTAGTCCTAACCATGCTGAATCTAATAAGGTCTGCAGTCACTTGAAAAGATTGTACAGCATGTAATACACATACATGTATACCATGGAGCTTCTTCCATGCATGTACACGTTATTTGTATATTCATGTATTTGTACACGTTATTCGTATATGAACTAGTATATCAATTACATGCACAAGTTGTACACTGTAGTTCTAAACATCGCCTGATTACACAACTGAGTATACATGTAGTTTCTTCTTACTCCTCTAGACAAAATTCGCTACATGTACCAGTACCGTAAGTTGGCGAAACCCTTGAAAATTTGTTCCAGAAAGGTACCGTAGGGGTACATAATCCACTGAATTTGGGCACTTTCCCTACAAGAGTCTGTCACCTTTGCAGTGTACTGGTAACACAGCAGGTGAACTATAGTATGGTCTTGTCCCTGGTGTCTTATCCAGTGTCACTGAGTGCTGAGGTCAGTAATGTGGCCAGTAAATAAGGTCCAAGAAAGAACTGCAAAGGTACATGTAGATATTGTGATTCTGGCCCAAGTGGGTTTTGGAATGAACTTGAACCCTTTTGACTTCCCTCTACATGTACATGTACATGTACCAGGTACCATTAGCACAAGAGTGAGACCAAAACGAAATAATGCCTTTTGAGGACAATTGGTTTTATGGCTTCCCCACTGGTGGATGTTCTTGCTTTGTTTCTGTGTAGGTACATGTAGGGACTGGCCTGAATTAACAGTGGCACAATCACTCACACATTAAGTGGGTATAGTAGTAAATAAATCAGGCATCTGGTCAGTAAAGGGGAGAAAATAGACTTTATTGACTGGTGACATTTAAAAGACAGCTTACAGGTAGAGTTATAGTGCACATCTTCCTCTGATAAATCAATATGCTAGTGATGCTGCTCATGTAGCATGTACATTTTGCACCTGTTCATTATCTCTTCACATTTTTAAAGGTTCTAGTGTAACTGACAATTTTTTTTGTGTTGTTTCCAGGTTTTACCCATTTCTCAATCTAAATATATAAAAGCCCCTACCCCCCCCAAAAGAAAAACCCATAAAGCATTCTATGATTACCAAATTTACTATTCCATACACTTACACTTACAAAGAAGCTGTTGAAATGCTGCAACAGGTCTGGCCCTTTAATTTTAGCATGTGCATCAGTCCATCCTCTGGCATGCCTGGGGTATTGTCACCTCAGTGCCATCTCTTTCATTTTTACATCAGATACTTTGTACCTGTGTGCTCGTCTCTAAACACAACATGTATCGGTTTCACTCCAGGTTGCGATTTTGCAATGCCCTAGCTAGCTGTGAGCACAAGCATACCCGATGGCAACTCCCGACTGAAATCTGGACTATATAAACCACACCGCCCAAGAGAAAGAGAGTAAGCCCTCCCGCCAGTTTGTGGTCAAGAGCCTTCTTCCTTCTGCTTTGTGAATGTCGGCATCAGCAAAGGGTGAGGCGATGGAGGAGAGGGACAGTCCACCCGGGAAGGAGGACGGGGACGGCAAGGATGACAGGGGTCCCCGGCCACTGCTGACTGCAGCTTGCAGAGTGACAGAGATGGACGAAGGAACAGCTGTCTACATCAGCTCTAGTGCAACACAACTGGGACAGGCTGACAAAGGTACGTGCAAAGTTGAATCTCCCGTGTCATCTTGGAGTCTGGCAATATTTCTTTTGTGTTTGCATACAACATCACTTTGCAACTGGGCATCCAGAAACTAGTAACAAAAATGATTACTGAAGTTGTCTGCTGAGAGCTGTGGAGAAACAGGAACCTTTGTTATTGAACCATGATTGCCAGAAAAAGTTTTGAAATCTTCCCAAAATTATTCTTCAGGCTAGCAATCTGTAGGAAAATGGCATTAGTGTTGTTGGTACTTGGTAGGATGTACATGTATCAGCAGGATGTATGCACTTCCAGTAAAACATCTATTAATCCTTCAGGACTACCGTTTCAGCTGTCTAATTGGTTTCTAGAACCCATCTTTAATTGTAGTATGCTGAAGAAGGATGCGAAGGCATTAAATGATGTGTTGTCATGTACAAGTATGTATGTTTAATGAGTAATTGTACCATCATTTCTCAGAATTCTTATGGAAGTTAGTTTTCACCAAAGACGATAATCCAGCATAAGCCTACCCAAACATAAGGAATTTAACTGGGCCTTTACTTGTCTTTACAACCCAATGGCTCTACACAGGTGCACTTGTTGGCAAAGTCTCTACACTTCTTTTTCCTTCCTTCTCCCGTATGTATGTAGTGAGACAATGATTGCTTTTTTTTCACTTCTGTCACTTCAAACATTGATGAGGTCGAGTGATGTTCATGTCCAGGACCTACTGACCTCAGCACGGTATGATCCCAGGGAAAACTGACATCCTCCAGGCACGAACTGGTCAGAAATATTTTATGTAGACTAAACCATAAGGAAGAAGTATTTAATAGCAACTGAAATGGGTGAATCATGCAGGATAAATCTTTTTAATAGCTTCCTGCAACTTGCAAGGAACAGACAGGTTCTTTTTTCACTTTCAGTCTCCAATGAAATCGAGTGAATCCATGTGGCAAGGTGCCAGAGTGTACTATGCATTGCTGGGCATATTGTTGGGCACTCCTATTCCAAATATTTGTGATGCTGTTGAAGTGCTCATGTATACATGCCTATTAGATCTGTCAAAACTTGGCTGAACTGTTCTTCAATGCACCAGGAAGTTTGTTTGTCAGAAATGGTAGGGCAGAACGGGTACTTACATGTATATGTAATACTGCTTGTTATTGGCTGACTGGTGTGCAGCGGACCTGTCATGTTACAGTGTACACGTATACACACATACATGTACATGTTCATTGTAGCGGTAGTCAAGTGTACAACTTAACAATGTAGGCTTGTATAATATCTCACCCATGGATCTTTCACCCATGGCAATCATGCATCATCATGCCATTCAAAATCTTGGAATTCGAGCTAGTTGTTGAATCCCCACAGTTTGGACGAAGGACGAAGACTGACGTTGACAATTTACTAGGATAGTAGAAAAACTCCTACCAGTACAGGTGTACATGTATATTCCAAACTCCACTGACCATAGAAAATATTTAAAAATTAGAAAAAATTTGCCATTAGAACAGTGCAGGTACTATACATGTACATGTACAGAGTTCAAATGCGTTTATACCCATTCCATCATGGTTCATCATCATGTACATATGTACAATGTACAAATGCACATGAACATGTACGATAGGCCTACATTGTGCATGTGTACTGGTATATGTTGGTCCTTTTCACCTTCAAGTCCACGTAGAAGATTTTCAGTCACATGATTTTTGAGTGTCAGCATCCAATTTAGACAGATGTGTGTGGAAATATGCACGGAGTCTCTCAACATTCTAGCATGCATGACATGGCCAATTGAAATACCCAGATTCGAAAATGCACGCGCCTCCACGGACGTGATATGCTTCCTGAAATGCCTTTGGCTGTCATGTTACATCATGTGAGAAACCACTGTCATGTACTTGTACCTGTGTGTGTACTTGTACAAAATATGTGTCTTCCCGTTGCATACCAAGGCTTTTATCCTTCCAGACATTATCGCAATAATTAACAGCACCCATCATTGGTTGCTGGTCAAAGAATTGCATTCACAGCCCCCTTGGCCTGAACTCACTCCTACACCTCTGTGTATTTAGCGATTCTGACAGATAGTTCAGACAATGGCACAGACAAGTGGACTAAGGCAAAGTCGGATGTTTTCTACTGCAATTACTCGTGCTATTTTAGGAACACAAGTGTGACGCCAAAGTTGGCAAATGCAAACATGAAAGACATTGGAATGTACATGTACCCGGTACCTGTACATATGCACTGGTATCTATTGCACCTCTTTCCAGACAAAAGGAGACCAAGCTAGCATTGTGCCTGGAAATGTTCCCATGCATGTCAGGTGTGGGGTTTCTCTTAAACTGTTCAAAATGGAAAATAGGCGACTTCAACTTTGTTCAACTACAAGCAAGATGAGTGGGAAAGGTCCCTTTATATTTGCATAATGCATCGTGGAAGCTTTGTTTGGGAGTTGTTTGAAGTATATACCGTAAAATCATTCATGGACATGCTGAGGCCTACATGTACATTGGGTAGTTTGAAATGCTGTACATGTATCAATGTGAAGATGATTGTTACAATATTTGGCCTTTCCATATTTCCACATGTACCGGTACACGTAGGTCCCCCATCGACCGTCACCTCCCCCTCCCCCGAATCCCCAAAGCCTGTTCGTGCCATCATTTGTCAGGAACCATGGGATGACGTCACGTAGAGCTCAGGAGATGACTATCAAGTTCCCTGGATCAGCTATTGCATGCCTGCACGAGACTTTTTTCTTTTCAAGTCAATAAAAAAGTGGTCAGGTTTTGTCCATTTTACACCACGATATGACCGTGTCAGTGCACTACAGATGGAATTCTTTCTCACCGTGACTCAAATATTATTGGATTTTCCCTTCACAGCACAATGTAATGATTCACTTAATAATCAGATCTGTTTCAGACCCACGAGACCCTATTCTCCATATTAGAGAGGCTGTATTTAGTTCCAGTCTCAGTAATATGCTGTTCATTTGTACACTTTACATACTGGTAGATACAAGTACATGTACCGGTACATATAGATTTTTGGCCAAGTGTGACTGTTCCCAGAATAATGTATTGCTTTCATGTATGTGAAAAAACCAGACAGCTTTATTTATGCAGGTGTATTGGACATCATCAATACAAAGCAGAAAAGATCAAGGTGAAGCAACTTCTTGTTGTTGTTTTTTTTTCTGGCTCTGCTTTTAATGGAAGCAGATGAAGTGGAAATAAGCAAATAGAGCCTTGTCATTCGATATATTGCACCAGGTTGCAAAAATGTTCCTGCACAGTACACGTACATGTATGTACAGTACATGTGCGTATGTACATGTGTACTTGTTTACTAGAAATTTCCATGAAATGGTCCAAGGTTCTAAAACAGCATAAAGTCATTAGCTAATCACAGCACTGCCATGACTTTGGACTCATGTACATGTACCGTATACAGTGCACATCAGATGTTGATTGCTGGACACTTGCTGATTAAAAAAGATGTATGTATTTCATACTGCACGTGCATCAGCACAGTATCGGAAACTTGTGAGTTTAAATCATCTTTGTGTTTGGAAAGTGTGAGATCTACAAAGTGGTGTATGATGTATTCTCTGCGTGTTGTACCCGCAGTGTATAAACTGTGAAATGTTTGTTGAAAGAGTTCCAGATTTGGTCATCATATTGAGGGAAGTTGAAAAATGACTCAAACGGCCATCAGAACAAATACTATAAGAATGGCACTTCAACCTGTAATTTGGCCCTAAACCCAATTGCTACATGTACATGTACACTGTAGGTCAGCAATCAAGGGAACAAAATACAAACCAAATGTACAGCTTAAGTTATAAATTAATGCAGGTAGTGAGCCTGTATTTATGAGTAACAATACATTTGCAAATGAATTAGTTGTCCGTAGAAAGAAGAAATTTGTGTACATGTAATTCACGTCTGTCCATAACAAGGCCTGACAAAAATGTGTCCGAATCTGGAAGTACCCCCATCTCTACTGGATAATTTTAGGATTATGAACTAAACCCTTTCAATGTTTATCACAGACTATTGAACTTCAGCTTTTTGTTTTTCATTGAGTTCAATTAAACTTCCTTTCATTAAAGGTTCTGCCCCCCCTTCCCATCCCTGAAATTTGCCAGGATCATTTTGGATTTGCTATTGTTGAGTGTTCAAACAGTGTGTAACTTTTCCGTCAGAGGATAAGGTTACAAATGGAAATGAGCATAAGTGGGGCATCAGATCAAGGACAGTCTAATTAAGAGGTGTCACCTTGTGTCCTTCCTTTGTTACTGGATGGGGAACGCAAACTTGTATTAAAAGACCTGTTGATTGGTAGGATTACATTTCTGCAGGTGGAATTTTCTGGATTGGAATCTTGTTTGCAAATGCCATGGGAGCATGGGATTAAAAGCCAATCTATCAATGCTCTTTTATTCTGGTAATCACATACATGTACATGTACCAGTACTAATTATTTACTACTGTTTGATTAAATTTTGTAAAGGACCAATGGACTTGTCTGGTACCTGTACCTGTACACTCCTACTTTGATAAATGAATTAAAGTGTCTTCAAGGGGTCTTAAATATGTCAGGGATACATTTGGTACTTTTTTTATTGTACTGTATTCTGTAATTTGTTCATCCTGTCTTAATCATAAAACATGTCCCGGTCCATCGTGTTCAGCCAACTTGACAAGATCAAGTTTGTGGGTTCCGCTTAGCTGTAACATTGGGGATTGGACCCGGATTTGTAATCGTCCGGTCGGCTGAGTCGGCACAGGAAGAAGTCCCTGGGAGATGGATGCGTCATCCCGAAGTGAGACGAGTCCTAGATCCAAATATATCTGATCAGGTCTCCTTTCCCCTCCCCTCTTCAGAAGTGCACGGGGGATGTTACGGAGAGGTTCTCTGGGCGGCTCCGTGGACAGTTGCGAGATTGGAACAGGTGCCCAGTGAAGCAAAGGGGGCGTAGAAGTTAGGAAGAGCGGCACAATGCCGCCCAACAGAAAATTAGCAAGGCTCAAAGTTTTGCTGAAGCGCCTGAGCAGGGACTTTTCATCCCCGGCTGCCGTCGCCAGCCCATCAGCGATGGGGAACTGTTACGATTGTGGCTCTAAAGATGAAGAGTGGGAGTTGGTGGACAGGGAGGAGGGGTTTGGTGAGTGATCGGTATTAAAGAGAGAAAAGTGACAAGTACATCTTAGTCTTGGTTTTGTAAGGATACACACAGTTTTATAATGGTTGAAATTGTGAACGAACTCCAAATGTGGCACTATCTCTCTCCATTGCCTCTATTAATAGATCCTTTTCTTATTTGTTTTATATTTACTTTGTTCAGTTATTTATTTGTTTATTGTTTTGGTTTTCTTTGGCAATTTTTTCTTCTTTGGTGCAAAATGAAGACTGTCAAACTTCATGTGTGAGAATCAGATGCTCGGTGTTTTTACATACCGGGTATCAGAGCTGCTTATGGGTTGCTCTAAGATTCTAACACAGAGAGGGAGAAAAAGTCCCTTGTTTGCTGCCATTTTACAGAGATCAGGGAAATGCAGAAGTAACTGTGCCAGCCCTGCTTCTTGAAAAAAAACAAGAAATAGAAACTTGGTTCATTCAGTTGAATGCACTTTTAAACAATAATATGGGTGCGTGGCCTGTTAAACTTTGTGATAACCTTCATGATCAGAGCATTTTTTGGGGGGGGGACACGAGCCACGTCTTGAAAATATCACATGCAACAGGCTGGCTTGGATCAGACATTGTTACTGCGTGATGTCATTAGTAGACTGTATGCATTAAATCTGATCACAGAGCTTTTTGATGTTGATGTGTAGCCCAAGAACATGTGCATGGACATATTGTTGTGAGTACTTTTACCTGACTATCTCAAATGGCTGCATCTGGATATATGTTAAATGAAGTGTATGAGAAAGTGGGAGAGTTTCGCTGAAGCTGTAGTTTTTGTAATTGAATAATTGATAATGTAGTGAAGGGGGAGTGTATTGTGCTAGGTTCTTAACCCAGTGTTTCTGTGAAGCACAAAGGCAGCGGTGTCCTCTAATGATAGGATTAGGGCCTTCGAATCAATGCTGATTTGGACCAACTGAGAATGCATTGACCTGAATCCTTGATTCCTCCTTGTCTCCCAAAGGAGGACAACTTCTGAGAATGGACAAAATGAATACGCGCATCCTTCAGAGAGCAAAATCTTCTAAGAAATGTCAAGATGATTGTGATGTGCACTGTTAACCAGGTACCGTACATGTACGTGTACTAAAACCAGTACACTGTGCCTGAACCTTTGTGTGCACTTTTCAAGCTTTTTTTTTTTCAAAAGGGGATGATGCATTTGTCATTTGTGTTTTTTTTTTATTATTGAATTTCTGACTTACAGGTCACTGCATTTTTTTCAACAATCTGTTTGAGAGTTTGTGTAAGGCCATCTGCATACAACTGCAGTGATACGATTCGGGGAAACAGCTGTATGTGGTGTTTTCTGAATTCTGGCGTGACAGTAAATGCACCGTTTGAATTATAGAGGACTAACCCCTGGACACTGCCAATGTGGTAGAGCCATCTTGAGTTGATTCTCGTTTTCTAGATATGGTTTGAAGATGTCTGCTGTATCCTGGGGTTTCGTTTTTAGTGTCGCTCAGTTTGATGCATTGAACATATGATGAAAATTTAGGGCTCAGATTTTTCTAAGGTACATGCATTTTAAGTGTGGCTTAATATATCAAAAACTTGAAACTTGAGGCCCTGTCTGTCAGTGCACAAGAACAAATACAGGTAACACAAATACAGTGTAGTGTACATTGTACCTCGTCTAGAAAACTTCCAAATGCAATTTGTATTAGAGACAACCTATTACAAGCAACATTTTTACCGGTAGGTACTGTGTGTGCATGTAATATACATGTAGGAGGAGAATAGGGAAGGGATCTGAGCAGGTGTTTTGTGCAAGATAGAGTACATGTACCGTTAACTGCAGAAAATTTGTTTAGGAATAATATCAAAATGTTGCATCTTGCAGACCAAGTAGTGTACATTGTACATACTATTAGGGGTAATGCTTGCATAATCGTTCATGGAAAGCAAGAATCATGGAGTTTGTTGAAAGCAAACATTTAGAATAAAGCTCCCCATTTGCCCCACTTCCAAACCACCGTTTGCTGCGAGGTCACTCCATGCCTGAAAGTTCTCCCGCAAGCCTGTTGACATGCCGCAGAATGGCCCGCTTTCAGTAACTTCAAGTTGTTTTTCTTCGGTAACAATAGCCCCAGAAGTACCCTGGGCTTAAAGATGGTCGTTTGTCCGAACCTCATTACAACGAGTTCCTTGTCAGAGGGTGAAAGATCTCTGAGTTCTCCTTATCCTTATTGCACCCAGAATGGCCCGTTCTTTGTAGTGGGTGCAGTTTGGCCCGTCCTTGGACAACAAAGTGATAAGCAGAAAATAATGAGAATATCTTTTGGTCTGAGTATGATAACAACATGACTTGGTACATGTAACTTCTTTTACTGACCTGTACCTGCATTTACATGAAGGCATGGCTTAGTCATACTTACAGAACATGTATATGTACCAGTAGACATACATGTACACCAATACATTGGATTTAATATTTTTCTTGCAGTGTAATATCTATAATTACGTGACATACATGTACAGTGGAAATTTTATTTTACAATTTCCAGTGCGTTTTCCATTTTATTTATAGACATATCTTCAGGCTAAACTCTGTTTTCAGCAACTCTCCTTAAATTGTATATCATACTGGTACATACATGTACAGTACTTGTACACATGTACTGGTACAGTAGTTTGCTATTAAAGGTTACATGTAGTGCATGTACATGTATGTACTGTACATATACATTATGTAAATAACATAAAAAACAGATGAATACCATCTTGTTGCTGAGAGAACTTGACTATTGTATTACAGGCTTAATTGACCATAATTTATACATTAATCAAAGATGAATGGCATCCTACATGTACCACACATCAGCAGTTTGTGAAAACTTCACATAAAGCCTCCACAAGGCAACTTTAAAAGTCCACCAAAATGAGATAATTGAAAAGCTCTTCAGCGAATGTTAAAAATGAAAAGAAAAAGACAGTCATTTGATACAAGTCAAAGTTACATATCTGAGTATTATTGATGAGGATACTTTTTCTACTCTGGAAGCCCATTCAGTATACGTATGTGCATATCTGACAACGGAAATTGTTCCAGCCCAACGACATCCTGTGAGACAGTTCCATCTCCCGAACATGTTCTGAGGCGCCACGTAACACGTACATGTATACCTGTACAGGTGTAGGAGCAGGCGACACCCTTTAGTGTGCCCTTACCAGCAACTTAACTCTCCTTGAGGCCAATTTCACATTGAATTAGGCATGGGCAATGGGTGTGCACTGGTCATGAGTGGTGGTCGTAAATACGGTTAATCCTACAGTGGCTGTGGGTTTACCTAGGCGGTATGCCTGGTTACCTTCGCACAGGGCACCACCTGTAAACAGTCTCCAACAATCAGAGGCTTCTCTTGATCTCTGTTGTCACCTTTCGGCCAATCCCTCTGACCTTCATCCTTTGCAAAAGGTCATAACCTGGCCAATTTGAATTGTGCTTGACGCCATGTGTTGGGTAAACAAAATACTGATTTGTGTATTGTTACTGGTTCTTCTTTCTTTCTTGCCTTTACTTTTATAGCTGGGAGAAACCTTGTCAAAGCAGGTTCTGGCAAATTGGCAGCCGTGATCTAGTGAGACAACAGAAGTGTTGACCAATTTTTTTCCCAGTGTACATGTACTCTATCCAATGAATGCTCGACAAAAACTGCTTCATGCACTGTGAAATAGTTGCCCTTCCCAGCGTAAGTCGTATGTACATGTATACGCGTATCATACATGTACATGCGCTGGTACAATATGAATACCATACATGAATGTACATGTACAGTATGCGTGTACATGTACTTTGTACTGGTACCGTGTAGAATGCAGTTTTCTTAATGATGCATTTACATGTACACTACACAAACGTCATTCATAGCATACCGGTAAATGTACATGTACAATGTAGAGCACAGCTATTGGTACGGTAGCAACAAGTCATCAGCACACATCAATATGTACTATATTGTGTACAGTGAAATTTGTGACGCATACATGTACATATCATTGCTTGTGCTTTACAACTGTACCATGTACATGTACAATGCCCATTGCACATTGGATTCTCAAGTACCAAATATGGTGTTCTACATTTTGAGACGCAGATGTGAAGGCATGCAGAAACATGGTGGACTCTCAGGAAAATAATTGTCTAATTGTCACTAAATCAGGGCTGTTTCAAAACACGCAAGTTCAGCGACCGTGTGATGTCCCCTTTTCCATCCTCATTCTCTTAAAAATATTTATGCAGCCCCGCCGACTTCAATATTCGGGCATGCCTTGTACGTAATGCTGTAGCAAACATTTAAAAACAAACACTGTGTGGCAGTTGGTTTGGTATTAGAGTGTGGAGTGATACAAATCAATGTGCCATCTCTGCTGTGGACATACACGGACTGGAAGTGGCATGTGAGGTTTTACCATTTTGTTACTGTTATGAAAGTGTCAAGCTGTGCGAGGTATACCGGTAGGCTTGGCTTTCTGTTTTAGAGATTGGAAGGATGCTCATGGTTGAGAGGGTTATGTTTTCTGTGTGAAAACAAACTGCTGCATAAAACAAAAAATGATGTCAGGGGATGTGATGAGGTGGGCTTTATTCACCTGCTAAACAAGCAACAGATACTTAGTACGTCCGGAGAACAGCAGCCAGAATTTAAACTAATGCATTCTCCAGGCAGCAACTCTACACAATTCGGAAAAAATAAGAAAGGGAGAAAAACATTATCTGATCTGTTTTTGTACACATTTTGCACAGTGTAATGCCTGGTGTGGGAGGGATCATTATGCAGCTATGTCAAGAACTTCCCAGACAAACACATCCAGGTTACTTTCTCCTTTGTCGTTTTTCACGGTAATACAAACGTCAAACATAAGTGAAAAGTCTGTGCCATTGTGTGGTATAGCAGTCTGGTCTGTCGCTGCAGTACATCACGCTCAGCACAAGAAACCACTCTTTCCCCCCAAGTGAAAGGACCAAAACCACTAGCTTTGTTGACATTGTATGATGCTACCTCAGTAACGGTACTGTCCTGTCTGCCCAGTCTGCCTCTGTCTAGCAAGTCATAGCTTTGATAACAGGGCTTTTTTGGGGAGGGGGTTTCACATCGCATCCCTTAAAATTTGTTCATAAGAATTTTTTCAGGGATAATTTCAATGTTAAAATCAGTTCATTCCATTCTTTTTAATGATTATGCCATCTTAACAATGTACACAAAGAATTTCTTCTAACCCTTGTGTTCTCCCCATATTTCCACAAGAATTACACTCTCCATACTATGCATGAGCATGTCAGCCTTGCTTTGTCATGTAGAATTCATCCTACATGTGCAAGTGTATCTACAATCACTGCATATACATGTATACTGGTAAAGTTTGCCCCTGGACAGTGCATGAATGGTTTATAATGTGTAGCATTAAATGTATTATGTAATTTGCTAAATTGGTGCATTTAGAATACCACCAGAATGATTTGTCACACCCACGTGCCTGTCATCCCCCTGAGAGCTCCTTGAAGTTACTGGTGATAGGCCTACAGCATGCCTGTGTGGGAAAGCAAGGGAAATCATCATAATACGAAGGGAAATTAATCACTTAGGAAAAGTGCATGAAGACAGGTCATAAAATGTCTCCATCTTGGCCAGACTGTCTGTCTCGATGTGCATGGATAGACCATGCTTCCCTGAGGCCTGTTGTCTACGTTAGTTGAATCGTTGAGGCATTGAGGTAAAGCTTCAGTTCCACCCAGACCTCTCTCCTATCCAAGGGGAGGTGGTTGTGATCAAAACTCCAGACAGCATTTAATACGAAGATGATAGGGTGTGACCATGAACACTTGGTACTTTGAGAACATTGCATTTACATGTATGTACAAGTCGCTTTACTCAATAGTATTTAAAGTTAACTTCAGTAATCGGGTTCAGGGTGAAACGTCATGTTGTTAGCTCAAAACGAATCAAATCAACTTGTTTGGGCACATTTAAAGCAGGTCAAATGCAATAAATTTTCTAGTGGTTAAGTTGTTTAAAGACATTTTGTGAATATGCCTCAAATCAAACCAAAAATACAATAGATCAGTTTAATTATCCTTGGAAACATATTTGGATAGAAAAACATTAGTTTCAAGAAAGTTGAAAAATATGCAGAATCTACATAAATGTACATGTACATGTATGATATAGCGTGTACATGTACATGTACATTGAAAACACTGGGTACAATATGCACTGTACATGTACAACGCACTGTACATGTATGCAATACAGTACGTATTGTGTGCACAGAGATGTGTGATTTTTCAGCAAATGGGCATTGTTGTTTGTTGGGACTTCCATGGTAAGGGTAAAAGGTGTTGATTTAGGAAATATCAAATGCAGTCTGATATTTACAGGCAGTTATTCATGATGCAGTACACGATGAAGGTTAGATGTCTGTCTGGCCAGCGTCCAATGCCAATAAAACACCAGCAAACATAGCCAGAAGCTGCAGTGATTCAGCATGGTTTTACCTTAATGGACACTAATCAAACACTTACTGTCACCTTTCTAACAGGAAAAGAGGTAGTGCGTAAAAAAGGTGTGGTTCAGTTTGTGGTCAGTTGGCCCCCCCCTCTGGTGTGTTGCCGGTTTAGTTCTGTGGTTTTAGATTTGCCAACCTTGCTGCTGTGATGTGTGTGTGCTGGACAATGACTCCTTAGTTCCGACAGATTTGTGATGTTTGTACTATATCAAGTATCATCTTTGTCTTATTGATTCCTCTCCCTAAAATCAGTGTTTTAATAAGGGAATAAATATGTGCTTAGCCCGTCTTGAAAGTTCCATTAAGACCGGCTTGTCAACATGAAAAAAAGCCCTCAGCAAGTCTTAAACATTAGTTTGAGACCAGTCAAGCTCATACCGGTAGTTACTCTCATTCATCAATAATCACAAATTACATATTTCCAATGATGTTCAACAATGTTCAACAATGTTCCTTAATTTGTTTAAAAACTCCTCTAGCCATGTTAAGGTACAGGGTATGTACCGATATGTTCCTCTCGCGAGCAGTCGTAAACAATCTTGTTATATGGAGAATGGCGCATGCATTGCACATACTGCATGAGGTTAAACACAGTCTGCTGGTGCTTTATCAACTGTTTAAGACCGGCCACGTGACAGGCTTTCTACCAAAAGGAATGGCTAAACTGTCTTAGGCATATTATGAATGCTATGGTAACCCATAGCAGAATAACACATCCATTACAGGTGTATCATACATATTTGTTGCTCCACTTCCCTCAATCCCTCCCCTAGATGTCATGAAAACACCATTGGAGCATGATTGCAGTATCAAAGTCGCATCGCACATGATATCATTGGAGAATTTCATTTCTAGCTCCACTAATTGACACATATCTAGGGGGGTACATGTCAAAATTGGCACTATTGTATGTACTTTCATTCCATTCTTAAACTTGAACAATGGAAGGTATGGGCGAGTATGCCAGGAATGCAGTTACAATGCCCTTGCACATCGTGTTGACCAGACCAAACCCTGGTCATCAGACTTTATTCCATCTGAGTACAGTGCGCCTTTCTAATACAAATGTTAGAAAAAACACCCACCCATTTTTGGGGGTTATTTATGAGTACTTCAGTTAAGTGGTGCACTTGTTTGGAATTCAAAGGCGCGGACTCCGCATGCCTCCGATCCACCGCCGTCAAAGCCAGGATTGGAGCTCTGCGGTCGGACTTAAACCCTGACCCTAGATGAAGAAGAAATACCAAGAACACAATGGTAAGGTGAATTTTACGGATGATTAGGTCCTGATGCTGGAATTGGGGGGGTTACTCACAACTGAAGCACTGATTTCTATGAGTATTTGCCCCTCGTGTACTGTGTGCCTGTATTGTTACATACATGTACATCAAAGTTTGGCAGGCGTCTGGAGGAGTTTTGACTAGAGCCACACCATTCCTGTCTAGTCTAGTCTGGGTACTTGACATAATAGCTGGTACAGGGGATATGCCTGCAAGGGGATATGATTCAATGGATTGGAGATACACATCAATGTGAAAGACAAGTGGACATCAGGTTTATGTTGGTGGGACGGATGCGGTGGGTGTATGTCCCCTACCTTTGTTGTTACAGGGTGTCCTACTGGATTCTGTGTAGTTGAGTCACGCCACTGGTAAGTACACACATGTATCTTACATGTACATGTACAATGTACATGTACATCTGCCAGGATTATGCTGAAGTGCTAAAGCAATCAGAGGGAAGATCCCTGAAAAGGGATGGCCTCTATTAATTTCAAAAGAAAGCTTCTTTTTTTTCCAGAATGATTGTGAGTCTTTGGACCCATTTTTTTGGGGGGGTCAGGGGAACCGTTTGGAGGAAGGAACAGATACATGTATGATACACAAAAAGAGCACACAAGTACTGTACATGTACGTGTATGTTTTCAGCGACACGTAGATGCTCTTAGAATTGAGCATCACATGGGCAGCATACCCATCCATCTAAACCGTACTGGTACTGCCATTTCAAAAGAGATTTTCTCCCCTGCGTGATGTCCCTGCAAACCGTACCAGTTTACACCTCCACCATTCATGTTTCAAATCTTCAAAAGGCCTCAACTTACATAGTTTGTGAATTTTCCACAATACATATCCACTCAAAACCCTTGCTTGCCTATGGAGAAGCATGTCTGGGTTGCAGATCTGAGGAAGAAGGAAAAGTACCGGTACACGCACACACATGTACATTCATTGGTTTTTAATTGTGATTTTTAAAGAACTCTTAGTTTCCCGTCAGGAAGTACATTTATACAAGTATGGCGATGGATGCACACGAGGAAGTCAGCAGCCACAAGAAATTATTCAGGCAGACGTCATTTATACAAAAAGGCTGCTGGACTTTCCCTCCCCCCTCCACCGTTGTATGAAACCGGGGTCTGTTGCTCAACACAACTACTCTGCCATGCTTTGCAACTCCCTGATCCTGTAACAACTTCTCAGGTCAACCATGAATTCTCCATTCCAGGTGTGAACAGCTCAACAAAAAAACTGTTGAGTGACAGGCCGTGGTAGTGGGTTTTCTGCTACACAAATTTGTGCGGACACATGATCCATTCTGAAACTTGTGCAAGGGCATGTGTGCAAGGGATGGCATGCCCGGCCTACTGTGTCAGCCATGAAGTTGCCATCTCTTTCGGTGAGCAGCTTGCTCATGGTCTGTTCATGACCTCTGCAGCTTTGAAGATGATACAGTTTACAAGTTCTGTTTGATATACTGGTACATGTACACAGTGTATATGAGGTTCATATAATGTACATGTACATAAGGCTACAGTGTACATGTACATGTGGCCCTTATGGGTCACCTGCAGGAAATATCAGTCCAGTTCTTTTGTTCTTCCACTTCATGAGGTCACTGCCCTGTGTTCTTCAAAGAAAATTAACAGGACTGAAAATTAACAAATGCTGGTACCCAAATCGGCAACCGTTCATGTCAGTACTATTGCATGTACATGTACAACAGGGTGCAACCTTTAATGAGACAGCTCTCTGTTTAACTGTAGCATACTGGCAATGGGCCCTCTGTCTTAGGACAGCTGAAGGAATTGGAATCTTAGCTAGCCCTGTAGTTCAAGCTTAAAATCTGACCCTGATTAGATCCCATTTCAGATCAGTAGCCCCCATGGATGAGAAAGGCAAAGTAATTTCACTGTCCTTGCAAGCACAGTAATTGCAGTGAGTAATATGGCGCTATGAGCTGGCCCATAGTTGACCTCATTTCTGACCAAAAATTCAACCTTTGGACCAGAAAAAAACATTTACTGGTACTGTTCACTCAATAAATACATGTACATGTGGTACATGTATGTGTATAATTAGTATTTTATAAGTACATGTAGATGTGCATGTACCGTATTACACCGGTATGTACAATGTACATGTACATACATACATGTCAATTTTACTCTGTGATGGACAATACACTATACATGGAGTATACACATGTACATGTACATGTACTTGGCCTGCACAGCGATCTGTACATATTCTTTGTACCCAGGCTCGTATAATACAACCATACATGTAGTGATATACATGTACATACATGTACATGTAAACACCAAAAGAACTACATGTGAGTTTTCCCTCACATACAGTACTTCTTGTAGATGTACACTGTACAGTGTACCAGTAAGTTACACATGTAAATGCACGTGTCTGTATGGATCTGTATGGATCGAGTACAACCATCTATTCACAGCAGTATTGATTTCAAGACCACACACTGACTTCATACCAATGCCAGGACTTTGCATACATTACTTGAAGGTACACATCAGACCTGTGTACCGTGAACATCATACCGTGTCTGTTTTGTGTGGTGGGGGAATTACGTCAGTGCTAAGGTATGGCAGATATTCATAACAATATTCTTTTATTAACGTTCCCTGTTGAGACTCACACAATACCTGTGCGCCATTTGAGAGTGGTGACTCACCTGCCAGAAGCCTGCAATCGTGTTCCGTACATGTATCAAATATTGATTTTTATGACAGGAAATTATTGATGGGGATTCCTGATGGAACTGCGTGTACACGTGTATAGATTCCGTAGTGTGATAGTGGCTGGATAGTAGCGGTGAAAACGTACATGTACATGTACGTGTTCTGTACATGTACATCATTGTGTAAGTTATTATCAGTTTGGCTTCTTCTTATGGGTTTAAATGACAAGTGATGACATGTCCATGTAGGTGTCGTGTCCGTAGGGCTTTCATTGCTCCTTGGTGTTTGCATTTACCGGTCGTAGTACCTGTACATTAATGGTACATCCAATAATAATTGTTCCAGGACACACTAAATTTACAAATACAAATTTATGATGTGTTTGACTAAAGCACTGGTACACTTTATTTTTAAACCAAACATGCCAGCTACAGGTACCGATAGATATGCTTGGTAAGAGGTTTGGCTTTCTGTAACGTGTCACAGAAATTTTGCCAGCAGACCAGCACTGAATTCTTGTGAATGAGACTTGTTCATTTACCGTTATGCCCTCATGGTGAATATGAACTAATTTATAGAAGG
>NW_019091373.1:1043515-1131005 GCF_001949145.1 Acanthaster planci
CATTAAAGAGGACTTATCCAGAGGTACAAAATGTGCAGTGCTTTATATTATAGGCCCACTTGTACATGTATTTTATACTTGTTTTGTTTTTGTTGTTTTTACTTTTTTACCGTATCTGTACTTCTACATGTACTTTAAAGGGTCGATCAAAGTCATATACAGTAAGTACAAACTGAAATGGACTTGTCACAATGTGGACTGTGCTCTACCAAAGGTACAATGTACCAGATACCAATGCTTGATGTGCAAGTTGTAAACTTGTGCTAGGTATACATAGGAGTGTATACAAGGTAACTGATGTCACATACCTGTACATGTGTACAGTAACTGTAAACCAGTACATGTACATGTATGATAATATACATAGAAATGGCTTGAGAAAATTCAGATAGATCTAGTTGTTCACCTTGACAACACCACTCAGGATAATGCAGCTGAAGCATGGCCATAGTGAATTGGGAATGTATACATTTCAGCACCTTCTGCTTGCTTGGGGGGTGTTTCCGTTTCTAGCTGTACTTCCAAGTTGTTTATTTTGACTGCAGTGAATCTGTTTTCTCCCATGGCCCATTCTTACTCAATTGAATAGTGATCCATTTGTAGACTTTGGATTTTGCTGGCAATGTTGACTTTGGGCAGACAGGACTATAAAGGATCAACTCCACACCAATATTGACCCTAGACGGAACCAGGGAGATTTTCAATGATCGATCTATCCGCTGGGTGATCTGGCCTCAAAAAACCTCACACTCACAGGCTTCGAAATGCCGAGCATTTATTCTGTTTGTTTGAATGGAGGGAGCCCCGAGAACATGACTGTTCCCTTAGACACGAGGCCCCGGCACTGCATCAACAAACGGCCCAGTGATTTGCGCGTTTGAACCTGGGGGCAGACAGAGAACAATCCCACAGCAAGTCGATGATTTGTGGCAGGGTTAAATCACTGAAAGATCTGTCATGTTAAGTAGACTTCTGGAGATAGTGTGTAAAAGAAAGGAAGCCCAGATTGGCTGTGACGGAGTGATGTTCACACGCAACTCAAAGACACAGGATTGCTGGCTTGTATGTGGTGTGCATGACTCAAATCTGACGTTCTCAGGAATACATCTTTTGAACTGATGACTTTCTGTGCTGTTACACATTTTCCAAACCTCCACTTCACCTTCAGCTTTGAAAGATTCTAGCTGCCAGTCACAATTGTCACCAAATTGCAAGTATTTACTTATTTAACAGTAATTTTTTCAGCTTAAAAAACAGAAATTTGTCCCAACATTGCAATAGAGAGTCTGTGGCAATTCAAAATTTCTTTACTTAGTTTGAGACCCCAGGTGCCTGAAATGGATTCAGTTGAGACCTGAGGACTTAGTGAAGCTCCATTTTTCTGGTGCAGAAGTATCATATGAGGTCACAGTCTGGAGTATTTTAGAGAATGAGATTCCGTGATTTTGCAAACAAAGGCTGGAAATGTACCGGTACCAATTTAATATCATACAGGATATTAGAAAGTATATATGTGTGTTGAACCTCTCTGGTTTGGCAGCACTACTAATTTTTCATATTTGCCCCTCTTTTTCACCTCTACTTTTCCCCTCCTATTACAAAATGGTTGAGCCCTATGACTCACCCTTTGCATTAGCACTGCTGCTTTAAGAACCCCAGAATCACTATTCAGGGAGTAGGGATACATTTTGATTTCCAAGGGGCATAATTTCCTTCCCATTGTCAGCAAATTCTGAAAGAATACAGTAGTTGTTTCTAGTTAACCTATGTCCTTCTCAGGTCTATGTCTTTATACTATTGTGTACATGCTGCCCGGAAGTATTTTTTCTGATCTACTGTATATTTTCCATGGGATTATGGAAATGAGCTTTGAGCAGGCTTTAGAATGAAAGGCCTTGCCTTGGTTACCAATTAAGGGCCCAATATTAAGCATGGATGGTTAAGCTTACCGGTAGTTCAGGCAGAGTTCATGTACCCCAGTAGGTACCCAGTTTCTTTAGAAAACACACAGGTCATAACAGCTTTGCAGAAATTGCCTGCAGTGGTACCGGTACATGCTAATTTGGGATGAAACTACAGTACATGCAGTGAGAAAGGTGTACATGTTACCAGTGCAAGCTTCTCTCAGTTTCAGTATTCCAATCGGGTCTGTTATTTGTTCTCAAATTACACTTACATATATCTATCTTAAGGTGTCACATTCACAAATTTTTCAATGGGTCATCGATAGGTTTTTTTTTCTGAGTCAAACTCACACAGACCGGTACATGTACAGTGTATACACGTACGTACATTGTACAGTTGTTGTGTATTATTAATTAGGAATTGCCGGTACTGTAATTTACATGCATTAACAGTGCACATCCACCTTAATTTTTATATAACCATATGTGTGATTGGGAAATAAATTTCATCAAGGGATAAATTAATTAACCAGATGAGTTATCCTTCATTTTTTCCCCTGGTCACATTGATACTCATTTATTTCATCCTCTGCAAGTTTCCTTATCTCAGTTTGCATATATGTACACGTACATAATCCCTCCCCTATAGGGCTAAAGATCCCTTAAAATAGCACACTTTCATTACCTCATCTGAACAGCGTGGCATTCCAACTGTAAAGGTCATTCTCAATCACTGTCCACGTGCACCGCCCTGGCAAACACAAGATAGGAATTGATTGCCCTTAACTCTGCGCGGGATTTCTGAATGAAATTAATACTTGGTGGAATGCCAACGTGGAACTCCCTGCCCTGGGAACAGTGATGTAATGTTTTGAGCCTAGACAGCTGTATGAGTGCCTATATAAACCCTTCCATGGAGCTTTTGCCGATTTCATCTCCTCATTTTCCGTTTTGAAGACATCTCAGCCATACCATATTTGCTACAGCACAACCAGATGATCGTCAACCGTTGGCACCGTTCTTTCTCTCTCCTGCGTATGCGTAAACATATCGGTAGATAAGCTGCAACTTTTGTCCATGTGCCCTTTGCCAATCTGAATGATCTGTTTGGCTTTGGCGGTGCTTGTTTCTGGCACAGAACAATTTGGACTTTGCATCTATTGTGACCCTGGCTTTCTGTGGATGTTTTGACTGTTGTGAATCATGCTGTGTTTCGTTCTTCCGGGGTTTGGTAAATTGCGAAGGAGGAAGAGGAAAACTAACTTTCTCAAGATGAAGAATCTAGGAGTTGATGATACTGGTAATGCATCAATATCATTAATGTGCTCAAATTATTTGTATTTTGTACCTTTTGCCGAAAAATGTATCCTGTGCAATTTATGATAAAGAGGTCCCAACAATTAAGCTGCACTTATGGTTTTTTTTTTTTCTCATTTGTATTTATTGAAAGTCAAGAATTAATTTTAAATTAATTACAATTAATTTAATAACTTGTCCGCAAATGAATGTCAGCTTGCCAGTAAGAGCATCCACAAAGAATTGATTTTAATTCAGTTACTAGTCTTGTACCGGTAGTTTTCAATTTTCAAACCCTTATAAAACACCACTTCTTTGTTTAATGTTGAGCAATGATGTATGGAGCTTTCAACTTCAAGATTTTTTTCTTAACATTCTTGTCGTTGCAATGTTATGTACCTCATAGAACTGAAGGACTTTTCATGTGCATGTAATAAGTTGACATTTCATGAGGAAGGCGTACATTTTACATTTCTTGTATTTACTGCTATTACATGCAGGCTTGAATGTTTGCACTTAAAAATTAACGGACGATTTTTCATGATCTTGGTAATCGGTTGACCAACGGTCATACATGTACGTGGAACAATGGTGTCACTGGTACTTTTTATTAAATCAGTCACAGAGAAATTAATATATCTATGCATGTGGTATATTTACAGTGTACAGGTACCATTAGGTTTATAAGAAGTTGTACTGTTTGTATTTTGTGTGGTAATATTGAAGGACTGTGCTCTGTGGTACCGGTAATGGTCTTCAGCTGACTATAATATCTTCAAGATGCACAATGGGACTGTGTCTAGACGGTCTTGTTAACCTGTTTCTTCTGCCTTGTTTATTTTTACAATTACCTCCTCATTTAGTCTAATAGCCTGCTACCCCCATTGTAATCCTTGCTTAGTAGCCTGTGCTTATTTATATAGGCGATCTGTTTAGGAAATGTGGGGCTGATAATAGGAAGGAATCACTCCAAACTCATAAATGTGCACTTCCTGATTAGATCGTTTAATAACTTCCACCAGTACCACCACCAGCTGTCATACCTCCCGCCATTCGAGTTCAGTAGCTGGGGCCGCCTGTGTGTTCATTGATGAAGGAAACAAGCTTGTACGGGAAGTCATGTGTTGTGGAATGTGAGAGTTGTCAGTGGAGGGGTGTGAATAATGAAATAAGAAGGGAGTACGTGCATTATGAGTTGGCTCTGCCACCAACATTCAAAACAGTCCCATTTTAACATCCTCCTGCTTGTATCAGCAGTGGTGTCTGAATATAAATGTGTATGTTCTTTCACAGGATAAAATGAAACTGTCTAGAAAAACAGAGTGCAGAAATGAAGAAGAATGTGTAACGTTGACGACATACAATCAAAATTGGATTTGACAGAGCTAAAGATTGGATGGCATGGGCTGAAGCATAGAGCAAGGAAACAGGTGTATCTTCCATGTAAATTAAACAGGAAGACGACTGAAAATGAAATGAATTGTGTATGAATTTGTTTATTTGATCACTGGAGGATCCACCATTTCAGTTGAACCCACATCAGTTATGGTTATGGCTTGTGACTCATGAAACATGTGAACCTGTGGTATGGCCTCTTTTCCTTTTTTTTTTGACAAGGGAACATGGGCTACTCACCAGCATGGTTCTTGGGTTGTTTTGACATGCACTTGGTTGTTATTCTGTGGTTACATTGTTGTTTCACATTGTTCCCTCTTCCCGTGGTCCTTGACCTCGGTAAATGATGACAAGCACAGCCCCATAAACTTGCCAAAATAGAGGAAAGGAGGTGTGACTGAAGGGCCCTCAGAACAAGTGTTTGATACACTGTTTGATAGCTGTTTGTTTAGGCTAGGGTCCCATGGGGTCTAATGAATGGCAATGTCTTGGCATCCCAAGTCCATATAAATCTTTCAGCTGGCCTTTACAGCTGGTCAGACAGAGGCCAGCTGGTCTGACCACAGCAGTAACCAGCCAGCCTGGATGGAGACACCAGCTTGTTGCTCTGTCACTGTACATGTACAGGTACATGTCCTGGTACTTGTAAGTTTTTGAGCCTGTTTAGATTCATGACTGGACACATAAATCCAGTCACTTTCATTTTTCCTCAAAGGTCGCCTACATTTGGTCAGCATGCTGGAGACTTTGTGCTAAGTGACTGGACCTCTCCTCCTGGCATCTGTGGAGTGTGTCTGTTGGCAGTAATGCCCTGCATGTCAAGCCAAGATTCTAGCAGGTTAAACCCACACAGAATATAAAGGGCATTCTAGTGTGGATAAATTGGATTTTATGGATTAGGTCACAGAGGCCATGGCAAACTTCATAGTCAGAGGTCAGGTGGCCTGGCCTTTCTTCAGGGCCAGTGGTTGGTTTATGGTCATCGGCTAATTCAGTCTGAAAACTGTAATGGGTACTTGCTGTGAACTCTTGATGAAAGTCCAGCTTGACTCTTGCCAAATGTTTAGAATTGAAAATTAATATAAAAAGTGTGATAACAGTGAGTCTGTTGCTATCAGACATTACCTGAATTTTTTTCTCTATTCAGAACACACATGTACATATCATGTAACTGAGTTGCCTATTAGAATATTTATACGTGCAGTGTACATGTACATGTATACAATGAACTTGTCACGTACGGAAAATTAGGCATTGACTTGGCTTCATGCATACCGGTATCCTTACATGTAGGCCTACTCTTGCTATGCTTCTGAATCTGCTTGAATTTACACTGGGTCCATTAAAGCTGTTCATTGCTCCATTGTGTCGGATTACTGTATGCCTGGAGATTGGAACCATGGGAATGAACTCCTTTCCTTTAGTTACATGTGTACTGTACATTAAACAGGCACTGGTTTGTATACATATATGTTCTCTTGTGTGCATTACTGAAAGGATGTTGCTCAACCTAGCTCATTGTCAAATGTTGACTTAGCTCAACCTCCTCAGTAGGTCCACCTTTTAAACATGCTCAATACCTTTGTTTTGATAAGAGCTGTGGGAAATGTTGGCCAAAGACCAAACCTTTGGAAATATAACACATCCCAAAGGCAAAAGAGTCTGGCGTTGTGCAGTGGACACTTGTATGGTACAGTAGTAGTACATGTACATCATACAGTTTCTGGTAATCATTTCCTGTGGTCGGTAAACCAAGAAACCCACACAAAGTGTTAACTGTTGTCATTGCCAAGTACACTGTGCAGTGTGTATATTTTCATAATGCATGTTTTAGCCCAAAGGCATGTGGGTATTTCCATTATGCAGTAGTGTGGGGGCTGCAGTTGACTCAGCCAGGAATGCGTGCCGACTGGCCCATAAATTTGTCAGATCTGTTCCTGCTCCTGTGGGCCAGTTGATGTTTGGGATTCATGTTATAGAAAGGGTTTTTCCACTTGCTTGTTGGGACTTCGTTGGCCCTCTGTATGTGTCTCTTTTTGTGGAAATCATGCAAGATGTTTGCTGTATCATCCCTCAATGGCTCATAAAGTTCTGCCTGGGAACCACCACTGATTTTTCAGAGGGAGTGGAAGAGCCTGTAACCACAAAGAACAAAGCCACAGTTGTTTGAGGTATTTTACTTGACAAGTGCTAGTACGTGAAGAACTGCACCATCACACCCTCCCTGTGAGTAATGTGGAGACAGTAATTGCCCTTAGAGTTGGTCTAGATCCTGGACTTAAAGCAAGTGCCTTGATATGGACTCTGGGAGAAGCAACACTGTCCAAGCTTTGGGCTAGGCCACATGGCAGGATAGTAACCTGTAGGCTGTAACTTGTCAGGAATTTTCATTCCGTGAGTGGCAAGTGGTGGTTTGGGAGCACATGTGGATGATGTAGAGCCAGCGAATGGATTAAATGCTTCTCTGCTGACTTTTAGTGGATATTAAGAAGATTGAAGTTATGTCGATGACGATGTTGTTTGAACTTCGAAAGATGATTGAGACAAGTGAAAAGGAACTTTTCCCAACAGGTAAAACTTTTTTCCCCTGGCTTTATTTCTTGGACATGTTAAATTGCTGAAATGACATTCTTACAAATGTACTGTATTCATGTATTTTCACATGTGCATATAATATGCATACATGTACATTATGTACTTGCAAGTAACTGATTAGCAGTAATCTTCACTCAAACAGCAATGTGTTGTAGATGAATCCTTTGCTTCGTTACCAAGTCACTTATAAGTCTGTATGTCCCTTGAAGACTGAATTACATGTACATTACAAGAATTGCCCTTGGATACTCTTTTTGGATATTGCGGTAATTTGTCATCTATTTCAAGGCTTAAACATGTCTAACAAGTGCATTGTACAGTACGTGTACATAAATGTACCGGTACGAGATCCATTTTAAGTACATAGTTAAAAATTGGCTTTATTTCTCTGTTCTCAAAGGTTCATGTAAGATAACGGTAACATACTGGTAGTCTGCTTGATTTAGTTTTCCGTGGGCACGAGTTGGGAACAAAGTTGAATCTCGCTCGCAGGCGACGCGTCGCGTGGGCCCGCACTCCTCCATGTTTCTCGCAATCAATCGCACTGACGCCTCATATTAAGTCCGACACCTCGGATTTATGAGGCGTCGGATCTTTGAGGCGTCGGAACTATGAGGGCTGGAAAAAAATTGCCCATAAATCTGACGCCTCATTATTCCAACGCCTCATAAGTCCGAAAATTCAGACTTTTGAGGCGTCGGACCTATGAGGCGTCAGACTTACAATACGCACCCCATCCGCATGTCCCATTCTAAGTTTGTAGAACCTGTTATCAATAAATTGACAAAATTCCCCAATATAGAACCCAAGGATTGGTCCAGATTTTAGAGTAAACAGTCCTGAACTATTAAGGTTCAGTCGTTTTGTTTTTCTTGGATTCCTTTCCACTCCATGTCCACTTCACAAGCCCCGAGCTGTGTACATTGCCAGAACTTAGTTACCATACTAAACAAAGGGCTGGTTATTCCCTTCTCCTGTTACTCCCATGAAACATCAGATCTGTGGGACAAATTGTCCTGACCAGTTTAGCTATCATCAGGAAACAGGTGTGTAATTGAACCCATTTCTCAAGGCTTCTGGTATTCTGGTTTTTTCAACAAGTGAAAGTTTTGCTGCTGTTCTGGTTGGCTTATGTTTCTATTTATTTAGTAGTGATTCGAGACATTTGCAACCTGCTATTGTCCAAAGGGGATGAAAGATAAACAAATTAACGATTACATAGCATTCTTTTCTGTGGGCCTTTTGGTTTTGACAGATCAAATTTACGGTAGGGTCACAATTTTACATACCAGTATCTTTGCATTTTGTGATTTAGAAGTACGAGACCGGTATGTACATGTACATGCATGTGGTTTTTCCTTTCACAGTGGTATAATACATTCAGGCCTAATCTCTAGTGTCTTTTTCTAGCAAAAGCTCAAAGAGAAAGAGTTCCAATTACTAATAAGTACAAAGTTGCCTGCTTGTGACAGAGGCAACGACTTTTGACAGGGAGTGTTAGGGTAATACAGGATTAATGAATATCCAGTGTCATGTTTATAAGGCACTTGGGCCCTCTTACAGCTTCATCTAAACACAGCAAGGAGCCCTAACCGCAACCCTTCTGCCCATACTGCCCATGTACCCTCCCCCAGGCCTCCAGCGAACACAAGGCAAACTTTATTTTCCACTCCACTTGTGCCTAATTTACAGTCAACACCCCTCAAGCAAATCAGCTTGAGTTTTGGGGGTTTTTTTTCATACTAACACAGCACCCCATTAGCTATGGGACTTTTCCCAATGGTCCAGAACAGACCACTCTTTCTTGTGCTGAGGTTTGTCAGTGGTGTGGCCTGGAATGTTGCAGGTGTGACCTTAAACCTTGAAATTTTGGTGGCAGACCCCAGGAATCTTTCACTTAATTGCACAATCTCACCAAGAGGGGATTAGCAAGTTTTGGAGTGGAGGCTTTGGCCAATTGTGACATGTCCCAATCTGACGTTGATACCAGTAGAGTTTTATGATGTGTGCATGGTGTTTTTTCCCCAACTTATTTGATTCACATGTGATAAATTGTGAAAGGCTTGTGTTTGGATTGTGAATATTATTTCTTCTTATGCAATCGCAAACAGCCAAGACATAAACAATCATTTCCTCCATGGTGTACTCAATTGAAATTCTTATTAGCAGTGTTCATTTTATTACACTTTCTAAAAGGTACACTGATGACTGTGTAGACTTTGAATGGCATTTTGGAAACACACAAAGTTGGATTCAGTTTGAAACCCAATACTAAAGTTTGTTAAAGTAAAGTTCTCACTAATAATGTAACACAATTTCCTTTGAATGGTATTTGTGACGTCCGACTGAATTCTTGCATAGTTAAACGTTTCAAAGTGACTTGAGACTGATACTAAATGTTAGATACACTCGTAGTACCGGTACATGTAAGTCGAGGCTTGAAAACAAATGATTCTTGAAGCTTAGTTACTGAATCTTCATATTTTGACTCTAATGTCTGTTGTGTTTCTCCCCGTATCATTTGTTGCAGATTCCTCTATGGACATAGCCCCATCCCTGATAACTCTGTATGACAAGTATGCGTCCACCAACAGCGAACTCATGTCGATCACGGAGAGCACGGCCGCCAAGACGGAATCGCCCGAGAGCTCCAGCAAGGATGACATTATTCCCTCCAAGACGGGAACCAGTGAAATCACAGACCCTGAGACCGAGACAGATTCCATGGCGGTTGATACCACTGATGTTACCGACGGAGTTGTGAGTACCTGTGATGCTCCCATGGTACATATAGATGAGCCAGCAGATATGACTGAGAAACCGGAAGAGTTAAATGTAATGCCAAATCCCCCTAACCAAAGTTTTCTGTACAAATCCCTTTCATCTTTGAAACCGGACGTGGTAACTGAGGAGAAAGATGCAACTGATACAGACGTGCAGAGCAAGAAGCGACGAAGCGAGAGTTGCCCTGGAATTTTGGATGGAGACAATGAACCAAGTACTAATGCCACTGTGGAGACTGAAATAGAATGTACTACTGCTGCTCCCACTGAGAGCAAATTGAAGACATCAAATGTGGAATTCAAAACCTCTGGTTCTGACTTGAGATCAGCTAGTCTCGACAAGAGCGCCCACCCACCGAAACGCAAAACGTCAGCAACTTCACCCCCAGAGAGGACAGACACTAATGCCAATTTGAAAAGCTTCCAGAGGACACTGTCATTTGGTGCGCGGCTTGCAAGAACAAAATTCAGCCAGTTTATCGAGAGCAATGCTCTGGGAAAGTCCAAACATGAAGCAGCCTCTAACAAGAAGACCAGCGAGGCTCCAACGGTCAAACCCAGAACCCGGTTACGAAGCGACTCGGAGCCAGCACCCCTTTCAGTGTCGGCCATCAAGCTGGATCACAAGAGGAAATCCTCACGTCTCAATCCAGCCATTTCATCAACGGCTGAGATCGATGACGCCCTGTCCCCCACAGCCTCCCCCCTCTCGACTCCGCCCCCTAGACTCAAGTCCCAACAGTCCTCCAGACACAGTTTCTCGTACATGGATCAGAAATGCAAGGAACTTCTGGACACAGAGGAGAGTTACGTGATGGATTTGGAGGACGTTATACAGGTGAATATGAGTTCAAATAACTGTGTTTCAAACGTACATGTATTCCTTGTTAGGAACTGGTTACATGTACAGAACTGCATATGTACATGTCCCCTCAGCATGTATTTTACAGCAACAGATAGTCATAACACTTAACAGCAATGCCTTTAAAAACAAAGTTCTTTTGTATAAATATCATAAATGTACACATCTTCCACAACTTTTCAAAATTTCAAATCTTTTGTGGTGCATTTTAGTCTTTAGAAAGATTGTAGAGTAAAAATCTAGTTTCAGGGCATTTTCTGTTCATTCATATTTGTATTTAAACAGTCATAAAAGTGTAACTCTATATGGTCCTCATATTTGACAACTTCCAAAGTATCAAATCATTGCATGTGCACAGTCAGATGTACTTGAATGATGTACGAGTGCTTTAATGAAAAGCTCTGACACAAGTTTGTTAAGCAGAAATGTTTTGCTCAATTGGGAAAAGTTTCGACCAGCATGAAGCAGTGTAAACCTTTTTGGGGAAAATGGCTCAGGTTTACAAAATACAAAACCAAACTACCTGATGTCTCCCTCTCATAACTTTAGTTTCATTTGTTTTACATTTATCGCCTCTTTATGATCCCCAAAACAGGGCTATAAGGAACCTATAGCGGCCACCATCAATTTCATCACACTAGAGGACCAAGACACTCTATTTGGTAACATCCAAGAAATCCACGACTTCAACAAGTAAGTCATCCCAAAGGCTCACCCCACTCTTTAGGGAAAAGTTATTGTCACGGGCTCTCAAGTGGAAACTGTACATGTAGGCTTACCATCATTTTAAATTTTACAACGTTTATGTACAGATTTATCAACAAGGTTACAATACAATACATGTAAATTACCGGTACACATTACCCGGTTTTGCAATTAAAAATCTTATCAATTTGTCTCAAAATTTCAATGCAATGCAGTATCTACTGTCAATCACTGTACATCAGAATATTTAAGATGCAACTGGCCAATTCAAGTATGCTTCATGTTCCTTAATTCACTCCCCTGGGATTTGGGCCAAGCTCAGCTGCATTGAACTCCCCTTATCAGACTTCCCCATACAGTGTTACTTGGCAGGTGCATAGAGAAATGATACATGTACCTGTATCACTCATCGTTATGCCCTTTACTGAAATGAACTTGGCCATGGCCTTCTGATATCAAAAGTTCATAGTGGGATCTAATCACATTACTTGTGCACGGCGACCACTGAGGAGCAGATTGTCCAGCTCAGGTCAATGTATCTTTTCCATTTGTTGACTTTGGTGTGTCTGGGTCAGCCATCATCAGAGAGGATCATGGGATTTTTATCCCAGTCCTTGCTTGATCCTGTGGAGTTTCCTGGGTTTTACTGTCGTGAATTTTCTTCCCATGTTGTCAAGTGATACCGTCTAATTAAATTGTACATGTAGCTTTTCCCCCTCCCCCAACTTCCTGACTTCACAGCTTCCGTATGGAAGCTTTCTGTATTTTTTCAGTGGCCTCTTGACTCAGTGCCAGACATGAATTCCCCTGTAGACCACCACACCTCTGTATCCCAGTCGAAAAGAACATACGATGATACAGTGTTCATATACACTGTATGTTTGCACAGTCATGCACTGTTACCAATACACCTACATAAAATGAGATGTGTGACTAATTCTGTAAATAGGATGGTACCTGTGTTTTGATAGGTTGCTATGCGTTCTGTCCATTTATCCTCCTGTGGGTACTGGGCTGGTTTGGGGGGAGGGGCTTTTTTTGTCTTCTAGCAGGACCCATGATTCATTTACAGTAAGGCCCGAGGCTGTCTAAGTTCTTGTTAGGAAGTTGGAAGGCAGAAACTTGTGCAGTCCAGTGGGGCAAGTTCAGATTCAGTTGACCTGATTGTCTTGGACACCTGTGCAGCACCTTTTTAAGAAGGAGACTCATCAGCCAGCCGGATATTGACAGTTGCTGATGACAGTGAGTCTCTGTGTGACGTGGACATGGGGGACATTTTGTCTGAAGATCATGCAAATTCAGCTGTGTCAGTGCCGTCAAAATAGATCTTCTTTCTGTCATTCTTCCTTTGCTTCTGATCATGCTGAATTGTAGTGAATATCGGAGTCATGGGAGGAAATTTTAAAAAAATAATTGGCTATCTTTAAGTTGAATTTGTTCTGTGTGAACTGTGGAAAGCCAAGCGATTCTGTCATCAGCACAGTATGGATTACAAAATTTCAAATTTCCCCTTACAGAAAACTTAAAAAATGCTGGTCATTAAAAATCTGGCAACAATCAAAAGTCTCATAAATGTGGATCCTCAAAAGGCTGTGTAGCCTCAGGCCCGAACACTGAACTCTGCACTGTACATGTAGGTCCACAAGAGCTACTGGTACACTGTGCCAGTCATCATAACATGCACTGTGTACACATGTACATGTACATGTACCAGGACATGGTTATCAAGGGGTATAGCTGCCCTGAATGCCTGGTTCACATGACTGAAAGTTGGCAATTCCCCCTGGCCTATGATACATTGAGCTCTATAGTTTCCTTGTTCAGCACAGCAAATTACTCATGACACAAAGAATCAACTTCCCTATAACAGTTGCAAGAGTGGTTGTGACATTTGAAGCTTTTTTTTTTTTTTTCCGAGATCCTTTGGGCCATCCAAAGGGGAGTTGGTTTGGGTCCAGGGATTTTAACATGGTTTCCGATGAGTCATTGTTCAGGGAGGAAAGCTGTGTAATGCTGGGATCCCTGGCAATTTTTGTGTGGAGAAGGTGCAGAAGATATGATCTGTAGAGCAAGGAAAGTGGGAGCAGGATGGAGGGAGTAGACACCATAGTATCAGCTTACTTGTACAAATTGGAGGTGATCAGCAGTGAATTTCCATAGTGTGCCTTTATTATTAACACTCATTCAAAATGCCTCCTGATGTACGCGAAGGTACAGTACATTCGTGAACAGTACAGTGTACATGTACAAGTGCATATATTTGCATGTTCCTGTGACGCACCGATGTATCACTTATTACCCAGTCATGTGTGCCAGAAATCAACCAAAATGTTCTCTGGTGCAGAGAAAAAAAAATCAACCAAAATTGTCTCTGGTGCAAGTAACCAATGGTGCATTCTTTTTTCTTCTTTTTCTCTTTTTTTTTTGTGGGGGGGGGACTTTCAAGGGGCATCAAGCCCCATGTGATGTACTGTACGTACATGTACATGCACAAGTGACTGGGCTGAACCTTCCTCTATTGCTTAAAATCCTCCAACTTTCATTTGTCTTCATACAAAACTTATCATTTTAATGTTCCCCCCCCCCCCGGATGAACAAAGAGTGAGACTGAAGTGGGACTGGAACCTTACATGTATAACCTCCAAAATGTCAATTAAGCGTTCCACCACCAAAGCTGCACATGCGCTAGCAGTTTCCCGGGAACCAGGGCAAGAAGAAATCTGAAAACAAGGAAGTGAACAACGGTGAGCTTTGCTGGCATTTCATGAAGCATTCCCAGGGTCTAAGAATGAATGTAGTCCAGCATGCCTGTGAATCACTCAGCGTGGGAGAGGTTATCAAACTCACGCCAGACAACACCCGTCTGTCATGTTTCGAAAAACGCTAGCCTACTGGGAATGTTATGGTTCTTCCTTTTTTTTTTCACTTTGCAGTCAGTGATAACATGAGAGACACAATTGCCTTGGACATGTAGTTTATACGAAGCCTTTTACCGGTATTTGCATTACTCACAGTGAGGAGGCAGTTCTTTTCGGCCCATATTGAAATGACTTATAATCAATTGCCTGAGGTTTACTTTGCTGTATCTTTCACATTGTGTATCCAGCTTTCAACCACATGCAAACAGGTAGTCTTGCCCCAAGACTAGTTTTACCGTTTTGGCCTATGCACTGTGCAGGCGACATGCGCTGGTGAGCATAGCCGAATAGCACTTCCATTAGAGGGCGCTATATACACAAGAGACGATCTGCCAGAAAACCAGTCTTGTAGAACCTGGCAGGCTTACCCAAAAATTTTCGAGCACACCTCACACACTCAAGCTCAAATACCGTGAATAAGTGCTCATGCACACTTCCAAAATCCACAGTCGCCATGGCACGTGGTCTTCAGCAGTACGTACACAAATTATTATACATGAACTTGAGCGCGTGAGGTATGCTCAGACTTTGTCGGGTAAGCCTGCCAGATTCAACAAGACTGGTTTTCTGGCAGGTCATTTCTTGTGAATATAGTGCTCTCTACTGATTCTGAGTGCTATTCGGCTGTGCTCACCAGCACATGTCATCTGCACAGTGCACAGGCCAAACAGTAAAACCAGTCTTGAGGCAAGACTAGCAAACAGGCTACAAATTGTTCTTGGGCTGTGTTCTGCTACTATTTTGACTTGGTCTTTTTATTTACTTATTTATTTGGTTTTTATTTACAGTTTAGGCTGTGCTCAAACTGTGAAGTTGATAACATCCATGGGTCTTTTTAGTGCGGAGCCTTTTGGCAACTTCTTGTGAAGTGTGTAGGTGCAGAGCTGAGTTCATTGTTGGGAGGGGAGCAGACTGGCTGTCAAGCTTCAAACAAGTTTTCTTTTGTCATCAAGTTGGCTGATCCAGGTTAGCCCAACAGGAAGGAGTGCTTTGTGATGTGTCACAGCCCAGGGCTTTTTGAGCATGAATGGCACCCATAGAGAAGTTGGGTCCATGTTGTTGCTCTTTTAAAATGCTCTACTGTGCTTCCATCTTTTTGAGCACTTTTACACAAACCCCACCTTGAGGCATTGAAAAAATGGCTTTCTGTACAGCTAATGGTGTCAACATAAATGATCGTCATTGCAAGAATGCCCTCTAGGGTGTAAAAAAACTACCTGCAAGATGGTGCACAGGCCTCATGTAGAAAAAGAATTCTTTTTGTGCCTACATTGCTTGCACCTGCAGTTCGCAATGTGCTGCAAACAAGTTGGTGATACGCTGAAAATCATATGGCGCTTTGTATTTTGATGAAAGAGTGCCACACCCTTCCATTTGCATCCAATCACAATGAGGAGTTCATAGAGCAGCCTCAGGCATGTCAGAAGCTACCAGCATGCCTGCTCCCCCCCTCTCCCACACGAGGGTCACATAGCACACGAAGTTCAAAAGTTGAGCCAATCTGCACAGGTGGACTTGATTTTTTATCTGGAGCCTCGGAGTTTGCAGTTTGTGACAGTGGCTTCCGTCCTTCATAATTCTTTCCATCCGTGGCGTCCCCCATTTGCCGTAAGAACTACATGCGCTAGCATGTGCACCAGTACCAGTGGATGGAAGCGCTGCAGACTGATATCACTATGGTGATTCCCTTGTGAACAAAGCTCTGCCTGGTACTGTACAACCCAAGAAATGACTCGTCTGCCCTCAGGGATCAGGAGGAGGAAAGAGCACTAAAGTTCAGGGAAATACGTGAAAGTGAGCTGCATCTTATTGGAGGCCGAGTTCTTCCTGCCCCACTCCTAATTGGACAATCCCTTCACCGGAATACTCACTTGGTTTGTTGTCAACTTGGCCTTTAGGGTCCCACCTGGCAGCGGTGTGACAGATTAGCACCACCAGGGGAACGGGTGCTGACATATAGCCATGGTGAAGAGCTAAATTTATCTGTTGTCATCGCAGGTCTGTCTGCACAAAAGCTCCATGGTGTGGTAGGGAATCGTTGATGACACAACAATGGATGGGAGGGGCATGCACACAGAGATAAAGACTCATCTGGTAATCTCTCTGCTGTCAGAGCTTGATGATAGTAGTATACAATTACAAAATTGACAGACATACATGTACATGTATGCATTCTTTCTAAGCCCCTGCAAGTCATAGACCACTCATGACACATGATGCTAAGTTGTAGACACAACAATGAATTTGACATTAGGCAACTAGTCATTGGCTGGTGACTACATCAGGCAAACAGTGTATGCACCATTGTGTGTGTGTGGCCTCCCCTGAATTTGTACCCGCTAGAGTGATCATCTACAAATTCTCCCTGTCCCCCCCCGCCCCCCCAAAAGATGCTTTTCTCCTTGCAGCAGCACAGATAGGATTATTTGAGAAGTTATTACTATAGATGGATTTTCAACCTGAACCTAACTCCATAGGTATCGTTCCGATTGACTTGAAATATCAAAGAATGCTCACATGCCCATTTAAGTCTAAGACACGGTCCAGTGGACTGTCTATAATGTCATGTAATGTGGAGTGCCATTTCTTTGAGCAAGGAGGCATTATAAATTTAAATTGATTCCAAATTTACATGTACATGTAGCTACCTGCTTGATTCGAAATGACCAACTAAATCACACTTTAAAACACTTACTAAGGATGAAACTGTCCATTCCAGGAAATGTTGGCTTGCCTGAAAATCAGTCAAGTGTACTGGTACGTGTAGGTTGTGACATCACTTCATTATATACAGACTTTGAAATTGAGACACCCTGTAATGTGGCCCCAACCATTAGCTCCTTTTCTATTGAATGTCAGAGTAGATCTCTGGGGTGAAATGCAGTTCAGCCAGGAATTGTGGGTTTTTTTCCTTCAGGTTGAACAGAGTTGTGGTAGGTAGGCATACCTGGGAATGAGCCAGGTTGAATGTGTCTCTCTACACGTGGAATTAACTCCTGGAATTGCCTGGAATTTATGAATGCAGCAGCATACTTCTGTGTTTAATGATGCAGGCTATTTTGAGTTTAATACACAATACACGTACACGCGTGAAAGTACATGTACAGTACATGTAGGCAGGATTGTACCGGTACAATTTGGTTTGCCACACACAGTAACACAAGCTGCCACATGCTGAATGCACAGGCCTAGCAGCAGTGGCCTGTGGGGGGAGGGTGCTACTCCTCTCCCCTTTAGGAATTCTTGCCCCTTCCCCTGAAGGAGCATTGTAGCCAAGGGGGTTACTGCCCCCTCCCCATGGGGACTCCTGCATCTTCCCTTCTTGTCTCCCCTCACCAAAGAGCCTGGCAGTGCAGAAGACCAGTACAACATTACCATACTTGCATTAGCATATTTGAAACAGGTACATATGTACATGTACATTTCAACTTTGGCTGAAGTGTACAGGAGACAATATTTTTGGACCTACAGAGAGATACGTATTGTCAGTTTTGAAGATGAGATGCAATTAATGAATGTAATGAGGAATGTTTACCTTTTTTAACGATTTCTACCAGTAAGTCATCTTATAACCAAAACCATCCTGTTCACTCAAAACAACTCCCAAAAAAGAGAACAGGTGCTGTGAGCATTACTGTACAAATATGATTTTCACTAGGAAAAAGAATATACATCGATCATTTTGCCAAAGTTTAAAAGTTAATGGTATTGTCCTGTTTCTTCTTGTATCTTTTCAGAAAACTTTTGAAGGAGTTACAACAGTGCAATAATGACCCAGTACTGATCGCAGAGTGCTTCCTTGATAATGTAAGACACTGGATTGTTATCGTCTCTCGGTTCAAACTAACTAGCAAACAAAGGATGACTTTCACAGAAATCTTTCGTGCCTGATACCTTTATGTCATGAATCCGTGAAGTATGATAGGATGACAGTGTAAAGTACATGTAAGTGAAACCTGTGTTATCTGTATTATTGTATTCAATATGACCAATGCAATGAGCCTGCTTGCCAACTTGGAAACCCATCCACCAACAGCTTGGGTGGTAGTTGAACCTGTGGCCCTCTGCTTGCTCCCCCAGACACTCTAAACAGCTCGTGAACTGGCTTTTTACTTAAGTGACAGATTGGAATTTTACAGAACATGACGCATAAAGTGATGAGACATGTCCTACTTACTGGTTATTGATGAATTTGAATTTAGAGACCAACATTCAGGAATAACTGTCAGAAACCAGAAAATAGGAAACCAAACAGTACAGACTCTGTAATTAACTTCACCTGGAAAAAGCCAGACTTCTGATTAAACAAGATCATAACACAGACATGCAATATGTTAAATTCAATTCTACTGTTTACTGCCAACAGAGATTTTAATTGTCCTGACCTGGGCACACAATTTTGATTAAAATACAGGTGGACCTCTTTCTGACGAGCATATCAAGTTTATAGGGATGGTCCTAAAGTGATGCTTAGAAACAAGTTTAAACATTTCCCTCACTCATGCAAACTGTATAACATACAACCCCCATCCCATCATTAACACTGGCCCCTTTCTGCCCCTGCAGGAGAAGAACTTCCGAGTGTACACAGACTACTGCACCAACTACCCCGACACCATGGAGGTGCTGATTGACTGCACCAAGTACGATGACGTAGCCGAGTTCTTCCGAGAGTGTCAGCTGTACCTGGGGCATCCACTGCCTCTGGGAGCCTACCTCCTCAAGCCAGTACAAAGGGTTCTGAAGTATCACCTGCTCTTCCAGGTGAGTACATCTCCGATACAAGAGGGACTGTTTTATCCCCGGCCAGTGCACTTGAGCTAGGTTTTTAACGGTATTATGATATCTAGAACCAAGTTTATTATGTTGGTTCTTTTATCTGACATTGAATAGGCCTATACTTATGCACTGATGATGGTACACTTTGATTACATGTACAGTTTAGTATAGAGCTTTGAATCTGTCATTCCCACTCAGCTCTCCACAAACTGTGGCCAATCTGTCAGTCAAAGTTAGCTCTCCTCTAAGGATGAATCAGTTGTGGAAGAGATAGAAATGACAGAACAAGCTTAAGGGCTGGAAAAAAGCTTGGGAAAATGTCCTCACAGACAGTGGGGAGAAAAAAAAGGTGTCATGATTGCCAGTCCAATGTGACCTGAGTAAACAAATACCTTTCAGGAAGTTTAGCCGAAAGCAAAATGAGTGACTCATGCTTGTAATTGGGAAAGCTGGGAAAATTAAAAAGAAACTGAGAAGGTTTCTAATCGCATGCCACACGTGGTTTCATTTTTCGGACCATTTGTTGTTTCCCAAGGAAAAAAACTTAAGTTCAGTCCAGGCAAGTTTCCAGCCTAGCCAAGTTGGTGGCACACCCCGCGATGTGACAATCACTACAACATATGGCATTGGTTTCCCGGCGACAGTGTAGACATCAAAGCACTAGATCCTTGTGTTTGATTCAAGGTTTTTATTTATTTATTTATTTTATTTTATTTTTTTTAATGAGTTCCCTTTTGGTTTCTGTGTAGAGTAATAAAAGATGACCTTGATGAAAAAGCTGTATGTGTGAATAGCAGATTTGTGTAATCAATAAAGATTGTTGATTTTAAAATATCAACATTGATCAAATTTAGGACTATCGATTTTTGGCTTCAAGGCCATTTTTTTAGTAATACCTTACATCAGCATTGATGCAATTTGAAATGCATTGGCATCACAAATGTTTCAGTCATTGCCCTCTGTCTTTTCTGGCTTTTTCCACAGAGACAATCTCATTTTGTTTTAATCTCTCCAGGTTTTGTACAGCAAACCCTCTGCCAACTTGCCTGTATACCAGACACAAAATTCAAACTACCCCAGGGGCCCTTTTTGTCACTAGCTCACATTTACCAAGGACTGCTGAACCATTATCCATGTTTGTAGATAAAACTTAGCCCAAAATAATTCACAGGCAGTGAAGTTGTTACTTGACTGGGAAGTGCTCCTGCTGAGCCTTAGTGCCACTTGTACTGACCTTCATCAGCTGGCCTGTATTGGAATAACTTGATCAAGTGTGTCCATCTGGTTGACATTTGGTCCATGTTTCCCAGCATGGCTACGACTAGCAATTGATTTTTCCCTGGCTTCAGGGCTACATTGTAGGTGCTTTGTGTTTTACTAGTTCGAAATTATCACACATATAATAAAGTTTACTTGTTAACATGGAAAGTTTATTTGCAGAATGCTGAGAATTTGTTGGGTTTTTTTTGGGGGGGGGATTTCCCAGAATTACCCTCCCTCCCATGAACACTACAGTACAGTAAATTTGTACATACATGTATTTGAAAAGTTGTCACATGTGATATTCCTCGTGTGTCAGTATTGACAGAATAATGCTTTCCATCAGGTCTCCACTATTTTTTTCTGTCACTTTTATTGTTTTCAGGACATGTATAAACATGTCAACAAGGAAGAGGAGGGTTACGAAATCATCGGTGATGCCCTGGTTTGCATGACGGGCATTGCACGCTACATCAACGAGATGAAGCGCAAACATGAGGCCAGGGTGCACGTGCAGGAGATTCAGAGCCAGCTGGTTGGTTGGGAGGTAAAGGATAAACTAAAACAGGAGAAGAAACTGTCAGAATGTGCGGTTTATTCCACCCTGTGTGGGTGTTAGTCACTTGTGTGTTGAAGTTGCAAGCTAACTGCTGAAAGGTCATACATGCTGAGTATCTGGAAACTTTCACTGTGGCAGTTAGCCTCTAAAGCCAAGGTAAACCCCAAATGAACCACTGGAAGTGGAAACTAAACAAAGTGTGCTGCTTTTGTAATTGATGTGTCTTTTGGGTCTTTTTAAGCAGTGAAATTTACCATACACAATTTGGCTCTCTCTGATGGTAAAACACTGTCTTTGAGCCAGGTAGTTTCATCCTTATGCATAATCTCTTGTGCTTGTGCTATGGCCTACTTAGCTGGTTTCCAGGACACTACATCTCACTTGACCTAAAGAAAAAGGTGAACCTTGGGTATTCCTCCATGCCTGGGCTAAGTCTTTTCCTTTTATGCACAATCCTCATTGAATGTGGCCATCTGTAAAATTCAATTGACTTACAGTCTGAGTAACAGCTGTCCTGACGGCCAATTGTGTTTCCAGTTCAAGGACAAGGAGCCTCTTATGGATTAGATCTGTCTGCCTGTCATTAGTGCTTCCCTTCTTTCCTGCCTCCTCTTTTATTTCCATTTTCTGTCACTAAATATCATTACTGCGCTTGAGGCCCCCCTCTCCCACCATTTGGAGTGAACTGGGGTTCCCCCAGTGTATTCCCCTGCCTCCATAATTGGGAGTTACAAACTTACACACTAGCTTTAAAACCCAAGCTCTGTGCAACCCAGCCTGAGGGGCACTGTACCTTAAAAAGAAGCCCCAAAGTCTCAATTAATCAGGGATACCACATACTGAGTCTGAGCCAGACTTTAACTGAAGCAAAGCACCTGGCCCCAGAAAAAAAACCCAAAAATCATAACACAGAGACAGGGTGCAGAGTAAACATTATTACATGCTTTTTTGACAACTGTTTAGGTGTAGCTGTAATTTTTGACAAACGGTCTTGGGTTGACTTTGTCTGGCTCTTGAAGTCTACTGGGAGGGGGGGGAACAACTCAAAACAATGACGACTGGATGCCTGCCTGATTTATGAACGTATTTATATTTATTGAATGAACTTTCCTCCCGTAAGTGTACGGTGTGGGTACATTCGAAACTACCGACCCCAACTTGACTCACTAATATGGCACATGTTTATGGCCTCATTTTTCTGGTGCGATGTCAAGTGCTTAGGGAAGGGCGAGACGTGAGTCAATGCCCACTCTCCCATCTACAGTTTGCAACATTCAGCTCTTCAGCACTGTTTACATTCTGTGCACTGCGCAACATATTTTGCCAACTCTTTAGATCATAGTTTCGGTCTTCTACCAAATTGTTCGTTGCTATAGAGACACCAACTTTTGAAAATGGTAAATTTATTACTCCTCCAAGCCAGCACCACATTGAAGCATCACAGTGCCTTCACCTTTATGTCTCTGGATAAAAAAAAATGTGGCTTCACACCGTCTTTCAAACTCAACTGGTTCAGCCAGTACTCCGTGTTAACACCACTAACTGCCAAGTGTATTATTTCCGCCTCATGATCATTACAAAAGTAAGGCATTCCAATCAGTGTTATAGATTTCATGCACCTGAGCACTTGAGTTCTTTGATTTGTGCATACCTAATCCATTAGGTCAAAGTACGATACATGTAATGATTGTAAACAACACCCAGGAATTTCATCCGCATATTTTTCTGCTTTGTTAAATTATAAAATAGGAGATTTTAACCTGAAGGGTAGCACGTGTCTTACTTTTTTGGATCTGTGAATACTCATTTTTTGGGGGGTATAATTTCTTTTTTCTGTTTCATTTATTTGAATTTTTTTCTGTTACGTTACTTACACCAGAAGAAGAGAAATGACAAGAGATTTTTTGCTTATTATAAACACTGAACTATATAGTATTTATATACTAACACTAAACAAATTAAGATTACAATGCTTCAGCCCTCATAACTTCATTCCCATTTCCTGGATTGGTTAAATCAGTGGGGTTATTTGCTTTTGTTTGGGTTTTTTTAGGTTGGAATTTAGTTTGAATTTCTTTTTTTTTAATTGTTGGACTTTAGGTTATGCACATTAATATTATGTACATGCACATGTACACTTCAAAGATTCCCTGACTTATTGCAAGAGACTGTTGAGCAATGCCTCTGCTGATCACAGACAGACATATTTGATATTTCTTCACCTGACACTTTCAAGACGGTAATGCCTGAACCTTGTCCATGCTGGGATGCTGTTTCCAGGGCATGCTTTATCCATCTCCCTCTTGGCTCTCCACGGAAGAGATGAGGAATGAGCATGCCAAGTATTCCTCCACGGAATTTCATGAATGCTGCCTCCTCGTCAGCGAAGAGGACACTCTCTGCAGTGCAGCCATCTGCCTTGGTCCTTATCGCCTTCCTCCTCTGACTGTTCTTAACCATACTGTACATCCACCAGCTATTTTTTTTTCTTCTTTTTCTTCACCTGGTTTTCTTAATGTTCTGGCCCATTGCTTATGTTAAATCAAACCAGATGTGGCAGTGGAAATCAGTACCTCCCAAGATGTCCTGTTAAGGAAGAGCAGAGTTTATGTAGTTTGGCAAAAATTTACAAGCTGGAAATGGGATGGGTGTTGGAGGAAACTCTTGTAAGATAGTAAAAAATGGGATCGTGTTTTATTTTATGTACTTGTAGAGCAGCTTGACAGTAAACATGTTCTTGTACATCATGTGCACTGGTGATCTGTGTTCAATTTGGAAAACCAAAAATTCTGCTTATTTTAGGATTGTTCCACCATCAGAGTTTGCACAGATGTTACGGTTAAAAACTCCGAACAAAAAGTGTGAAGTGTGTTTTTAGTTTCCAATACTTCTGGATAAGTTAAAAGATAAGATAAAGGAACCATGTTGATTTTTTTCAAAACATGAAATCCCAGCTCACCTGTTTTCAGTTCTTGTAAGAGGTCAGTATTTCCAATTGCTCACAGTCCCCCCCCCAAAAAAAACACACTTTTCTGATTCCCCCAGCCTGATGTTTTTTGTTATTCTACAGGGTGACCTCATGTCAAGTGGTGATCTTGTTCTTGAGGTAAGCTTGAAAGAAACTGTCATTCCACCTAAAAAATACCTTCCAGAGGAAAAAAAATAGGAAAAGAAATGCATCTGTCTCTTAACAGAAGCCTGGCAACGGCAGCACAGAAAAGGAACCAGGTTGTCTGTGTTTTTCTATACCAGATAGGATGCAGGAGGGCTTTCACAAGTGGTGTTTGTGTAAATTTCCTATTTTTTTATCCACTTGAAGCATTCAACACTTGAGCAAACTGGGGGTCTTTTTACTGGAGGTGAATCAAAGTTCATGCAGGCTTTGAGTTTACCAAGTTTCAAGAGTGTCTGTGTAAGAGCACCAGTGCTGCGTGATCGTTGATTAACAACTCGGCCAAGGATTTCATTGTAGATGAGCAGTAAATGATGTATAGACTTTGTTCATTACTCAAAATTAACAGGAATTCTCCTTGTTCAATCCAATTGGGATTTAAGATCCCAATTAAAGTTCACCTCAAAATTTTATTTCATATCTTAAGATTGGCCAGTTCAAATGTTAACTTAATAATAATTTATTCATGTATAAAGTGCAAATTTCATATAGATATGTTCAAATGCGCTGTACAATGAAGACATTAAGCATGGAACAATGAATATATTTATACATGGTTGAGCTGATGGCATACGAGGGCGGCCGCCAAACAACCGACCTATTGAACCTATGAAAGTTTGGAACTTCAGTGACATAAAAGAAATTGGTACAAGAGAGATGATCAGCAATATTGTTATGCTCCTTAATAAAAAGAGAACTACGCAGAAATGTACTGGATGATAACCAGTTTATAAATGCGGTGTTTAGAAGCTGTTCTGATTAGAAGCATCCCACCACCTGTAAATGAGAGTCAAGCTAGTAGGATAAATGTCAACTCTGCACACGTCACACATACGCATAAACTGTAGCGTACAGTTTGGCAGAATTTGTTGGCGCTTGCTTAGTGTGTATCACGTCAAACATGCATGAAGCTGTGTGGGTATGTGGTGTTTTCCCACTAGAGGGACGTCGTTAGTAAAGTGGAGATACATAAATAGAGAGAATTATCCCTTTTCAGGATGTGTTCCGTATGCAAGGAGCAAGGGCAGAACGCTACCTGTACCTGTTTGAGAAGGTGTTACTTATCGGCAAGAAGCGAGAAGATGGACTGATCAGCATCAAGACTCATATATCAGTAAGTAGGGCTGCATCATCGATTTGTGGCTGGGGCTATGAGGAACACACATGACTGTGGGAAGTAGCCATAGCCATTAGCCAGTGGCTAACATAAGTGCATATGTTATTCCTAGCCACTGTCATAACTGTCACATCCAGCTTGTCTAAAACACTCTTCTCTCTAGATCTTCCTTTTTTCCCCAAAGCACTTTATTGTCACATTAAACCTGGACCAGTAGCAGATAATTTACAAACAAGGAAGGATGTTCAGGCTAGTGTTTACACAAAGGGGGCTCTGTATAGTTAGGGAGATCTGTTTTCAAAGTTATTAAATAACCGGAAGGAAAAAAAAATGGAAAAGGTGCCGCTCTTTCAAAAAAAGGGACAAAAATGGATCTGCTACCCCAGACAAACCCCTCTTATTCCATGATAAGTTTCCTGGATGTCTTACTGTTTACTGATCCAAGATGCAGGACCTACAGATTAATGCCCCATCCAAATGAGGTCTTTGATAACAGGGTCTTCCATGCCCCAGGCGCATACAGTGTGTCTCAATCCCAACAAGTACCCAATCCAAGTACTGCTGTCAGTCAATGTTGCTCAAGTTACTTTGATAATAGAGAAGGGGCTTGGAGTTTCAGAAACTCCCTGCCTTAATTGGACTGGTACATTGTATGTTAAGTTCCTCTTGCTCCACTTTCACAACCAAAGTGAAATGTGAAAACATTTCATTCTCTTGTATTTCAGGTTTGCAGAGTGTTCTTTACATCAGTTTACGTCAAGGCTCTTGTAGAATTGACCTTGTTACAGTGACATCTCTTTCGATTTCGTCCCCTGATATGTATTCCTGTTTTATCCAAAACAAACAGACAACCTCATGTTGTTTCTAATACCTCTCACAGATGACTGCGTGTGTAATGGTTTCTTTCTTAGCACATTTCACTCTCGAAATGATCACATGCAAAATGGAAACTCTCCCTCATCGGTTGCGTCAATCTTTGATGCTGCATTGTAACTTGGAAGCGGACTAGCTGAAAAGTGAGGAAGTGCTAAATCAGAGTCAGGAGTTCTTTCCCATGACAGCCGAGTATTGCTTGATTCCCCTTTCCTGTTCCAAGTATCGGTTGTGCCGTTTGGATCTTAATGCTCTAACTGCAGTTTCTTTTTCCGTAATCCACAGTGCTCCAACTTGATGTTGATTGAGAGCATACAGAAGGAACCATTGGGCTTCAACGTGCTTCCTTTTGATAACCCCAGCATTCAGTACACAATCCTGGTACGTTCCACTTCCTTCTGTGATATTTGCTGGAAAGATTCCCGTCTCCATGTTACTGGATGATCAATACCTTTCATACTCAAATATCCTGAACTGAATAGTGGGAATCCTGTTGTTTCAAGGGAAGATCTCTTTTTTGAGGATCTAAGATGTTAGACACTTCCTGATTTGTATAGTAATTCATCATTTGAAAAGGGCTTATGAGCTTTTCCTTTCAGTCAAAAGCAAAATTGAGAGATTTTTTCTCCCAGCCTTCCTTGGAGGACATATAACGTGAAGCTAAACATTTACATAGAAGCATTTCAGGAATTTATTTCTTTACAACGTTCATTCATGGTTATTGATTTACTGCATGTGAAAAAATGCCACGTAGCCCTTTTCTCAGTCTAAATGAGAAGTTATTGAGAATTTTGTTGATGAGGTTTGATTATTTGATTCAAGTCTAAATAAAAGTAACAGCAATGTCTTGTTTTCAGCCTCACTTCCTCAAACAGAAATGCTGAAAGTTTGAAAAAAAAGCAGTTCGTTTCCTGAACTTAGAAAAGCTGTGATCATCTGTCATCATTTCATTTGGTTTTTCCAGGCTCGAAGTATGGACCAGAAGAAACTGTGGAGCCATGAAATCAAGAAACTGATTTTGCAGAACTTTGAAAGCAAAATACCGTCCAATTCCTACGAGCTGATCTTGAGAAGCAGTAAGTCACCAGCATGTCTCGGACTTGGAAAGGCCTTGACTCCTCCCTTGAATCTATAAACCAATTCAGAGTTGTTGTCTGATTGAGAACAGTCATGTTTTATCTGCATTAAGGTGTCATTACCCTCTGGTAATCAGAACAATGTATACATGTGTACATGTAGACCCAAAACTTAGTAAACCTTCCAGGGACAATCTATGCATCTCCTGGAGGCTGTGTGTGTATCTTGCCTTATTTGTTGGGTCTTTGTACCCAGTTTGTTGGGTCATTGTTGGAATCATTGAATGTTTGACATTGTCACATTAGGAACAAGTCAGATGCACATGAACTTACTGAACTTTTTGTCAACTTGCCGCATTTTTTATAAGGAATGTCTGTAAAGATGTGACTGTTCTATACGATGTTGTTTGGTGCAGTTAAGCTATGATTGATCATCACTTTTAGAGCAGAGTTTTAAATTTGTTTGAATTTCATGATTCTCTCACCCGAAAATGACTTTTCCTTCTTTCATCAGTGTTAAGGTTCTTTGTTAGTAGAGGATTTGAGATTGCCTTCAGAGATAGACATTATGACCCCCAACTGCATGCGTGATTTAAGACCATTTTCTCATTATCAGCTATGTCAACCACAACGGACCCAAACAAAGAAGTCCAGCCTGACCAGGACCTGACGCGCGACAAGAAGGAGAGGAAGTCCAAACGTAGACAGAAGCGACGCAACTCAGAGCCAATGGGCAAGCTCATCAGAGGTCAAAAACAGGTCAAAGGTGGGTCAAAGGACTACAGTCCTTACTGGGGAGGTTAGACAAAATAACCACCTCATCTTTTTGAACTAGGAAATTAGGAATCACTATTAATTATGTTTTCCTCTTGTAACAAGTTTGGTTTTAGTTGAATAGCTAGTTGAGAAACCTTTCCTATCAACTAATAGTTTTTAACTTTCGAAATAGTGTTAGAACTTTAACTCAAGACTAGGTACTGTGATCTTTCTCTCACCTATAAATTTCTAATCTTGGTTTCAACTTATAAATAATTCATATCAATAAGTGCTCTTGACTGTACAAATTGGCATCGAAAGTGATGCTCAATTTTTCAATATGAAAGTTTATTCACCAAGTATCCCATGATTTATACATACATGTCATCATGTTGATTCCACAACTGACAATTCTTTAGGTCATGTTGTTCTTACGTTTTGGCCCTGTAAATCTTGGATATGTTTCAGGAAGCACTAATTATTTCACTTTCCTAATCACTCAGGTGTTGGTTCTTGTTAATGCATTACAGTGTGTATATTACATTTGTAAAGTGATGTCGCATGCCCCAATCACAAGTACATTTTACTGCATGAAAGCACTGGCCTAAAGTCACATGCATTACATGCATTGACAGAAGTTTTCAAAATCCTTGTGAAGTCAGTGAAATTCTATGGGGATGGTGCCTTGCAAATGACATGTACACAACCATTTATTTTCTTCATTAATGGTTTCTTTGTTTTCTCACTGTTGGTTTGGGTCGATGTCACCAGCAATTTTTCTACAATGTCACCAGTAATCAGCATTTTTTCAACTCTTAACTGACACAACTCACATCCAAATTGTTTGTTCTTAACCGAGAAACAACATCAAACTGAACTCTACCTAAAAATTTCAGTTCAATCGCACAGTTTGCTGCTGTGATCACTAGTGAGCTTTAACATTTCTGGAACCTTGAATGTGGCAAAACTGACACTTCTCAGTATTGTTTATGTTTATAATGCTAATGTACCTCATCAGATAACTTAAACAGAACTCTAAACATTGACAAAGACACTGTATTTATTGGGGGGGGTAGGGATGCATTTTACTCTAAAATTGTCGTCCACGTAACCTTCATCTTTTGGAAATCATTCCAATACAAACCCCGAAAATAAATTCTGTTAATACCTGAAAGATTCTCAACACAGCACCACTCCCAAACCACACATGCTTGCTCACATGTTGGTCAATGTTTGCGCCTGGTAATAGACATGGTGACAGACACCCAGGGGAAGAGTAGCTTGCCATATTAACCCACGGTTTCTTCCCACCATTGCTTATTTTTTTTTTACACTACAGCGGCTGTGGAAAGCATGATAACCAGAGGTGAGTGTGCATGGCTTACACAACAGTTGCTGCTCATGGCACGTGCGGTAGACAAATAGTGGGCAATCACAATCAGGAGATATCACCTGAGGTGGCACAACATATCCGTGTTCATGTGGGTTCATAACTCGACATGTGGGATAAAAGGAAGCCTGAATGTACATTTTACATCACAAAGCACTCACAGTGAAGTTGCCCCTCCTCAAACAAAGTGCTCACCTTTGGCAAATCTGTACCGTGATATCACCTTACATGTTCACGTTTGGTTCACCGTATCACCTCCGTGATTGCTTCTCTTTGTGATTGCCAGTAAAGCATAAACCATTCCCTTGTTGGCATTCTCATAAATACAATGGCACGTTGCATCTTGGTGTAGCTAGTCATAATTGGTCTTTTTCTCACCCTTTACACAGATGTCCTTAATGAGGCAATCTGTGCCGTGAAGGGCACAGTGGAGGTGTGCATGTAGTGATTAACCAGCATTGAAAATGTTTAACGTGGTGTAATGCCACTGCAGTTAACATTTGCTTGGGTGCACTTTGTGACTCAAGGTCATTAAAGCACCCTTGTGGTCGGACTATTTTCATGAGCAGACCACACCTTGCTGTCTGCCGTTTCGCCGAAGCCAAAGCCATGTGATTAATTGAAAAGACATTTTCACACCATCTTTTGCCGGAATGCTAAATTGCAGAAACGCACTACTGAGAACAGAGCGCAATTCCCTGTAGAAATCTGTCACAGGCTTCCTTCCAATTTGCTGAACTTCACTTTGCAGTAGAACGTGGCAGTACAGAAAGTGACCTGTGTGGTTTTTCTTTGGTCGCAGATATCAATTCTGTTTATGTCTCTGAGCACCCATGTGATCTGTTGGTTGTCTGACTTATGAATTGGTCTTCCGTGTCAAATGTGAAATTGTGGCAATTGATGCGAATTATTGTTGCATGAAGGACCGTGCTGCATTATTAGTTGCGCTGCGCGTACAGACACCTCTCCAAATTCATGACTTACATGTATCCCCCTTACCCATTACCCCTCGTTAATCCATTGTGTAATTTTATAGACTCAGGTAATGCCTAGCTTGCCTTGACTCAGTTGATGCCTAGCTTGCCTTGACTCAGGGGATGCCTAGCTTGCCTTGACTCAGTTGATGCCTAGCTTGCCTTGACTCAGGGGATGCCTAGCTTGCCTTGACTCAGGGGATGCCTAGCTTGCCTTGACTCAGGGGATGCCTAGCTTGCCTTGACTCAGGGGATGCCTAGCTTGCCTTCACTCAGGGGATGCCTAGCTTGCCTTGACTCAGGTGATGTCTAGCTTGCCTTGACTCAGGGGATGCCTAGCTTGCCTCTTCCCACAAAACTGCCAAGATGGTATGGCATACTAAACCAGAAGAATTTAGGATGCTCATTTCAAAGCATTAAATGTCTGACGGACGTGCATGCTGGTGTACCCTGTAGCACATTGTAATCGCGTGACTCATCTACTTGCATAGGGGACCAAATGAATGGATGTGCTAACACTTCCTATGTAAGTAGTCATCAAAAGATGGAAGATGATAAACATGTGACTGTACATGGGAGATTTTGGAGGATTGGGTGGGATTGAGACAGGTTTATTTCAGTCCCTATTACTTCACTCGAGACTTAGCCCTAGCCCTAACAGTCCTCAATTCTGTACCTGTTGTTAGATCGACAACTGTTTGGGTAATAAATGCCACTGAAAGAATTTGGTTAGTCCAACGTTTTAATTGAAACACAAAGTTGTAGTTTCGAGGATTGTAGTAAAATCATTCTATACGGGGGATTCACAATAGTGCGCCTCCAAGAGTTTGCAACACGGTGGCCAGTTACATTGTGCGAAATCTGTCGACCCAATGCGTGTTCGGAAAGGGTTGACAAATTTCACGTGTTCTGATTGGCCAACGTGTTGCAGACTCTTGGAGGCACACTATTGTGAATCGCCTGTATTGCATAACCCATTTAGCATCTCATTCCTTACTCAATGAGTAATTGTTGCATCCTCGATATGCCTTTTATTCTTGCAGGAATGAAGAGGCCAGAGCTGTCTAGATGGGTGAGTGTTGCACACCGATAAGGGACTTCTGCATTTAAATCAGACATGAATACAAATGTTTCATTCATTCATTGTGCAGAAAATATCCAGTTCCTCTGGCACACCCAAGAACCAAAGACAACCCGTTTATCATGGAAGCAACTGACATAAATTTGTGATGTACTGTGGTCACCATGCAAAGCTGCCCCAATCGGTTGATTTACCCCTAGCATGTTGACCGGTGCCTAGGCAAAACAAGACAGACTGAATGCTCTGTTTTCAGTGCTGGCATTACACTTTTACTGGATCAAAACTGGATTGGCAATTGGGGTGTGAACTTTGAATACTAATAAATTGTGAATATAGAAATCAGGGGTACTGTTGAAGAGCAAGATGAGACCACCCAAATTAGAAGTGTCCTGCATGAAATTTGTTGCATGGCCATTTTGATTACTTTGTCTAAGTTTGCGTCCAACGCCTTATGTTCTTACAGAATGGCAGGAGTTCCAGTGGTGACATCAGGGTTGAGACGTTCAACACGACAGACGATTCCGACAATGAATCATTGGAGTCCCCACATAGACGGTCAACATCACGCCTGGTGGGTATCCGCTGACTGACTCTAAATACGTGACCCAACATCAAGGCCTTCCGAGGAATCTTGCACTGTATAAACTCAATAGGAGCCTTCAACATATATTTGCTTTAGTACAAATGAAAACAAAATTGCTGAATATGTGGCCCTAAGACTTGTTGAATCTCACTTTCTAGTTGAGTCAACCATTTCTTTGTGGACAGCATGTAATCCCAAACAAAACCAAGGCCATAGATATGCACGAGTGTGTTTTCCGTGTTCAAAGCTGTGAGTGCATCATACTCATAACTGCTTATTTATTCTTATTTCAGACTGACGTTACCCCTGAGCGGAGAAGCAGTTTGTCAGCTGGGTCTGACTCGACCAGAACCCCAGACTCCAGGAGTCCCAACAAACGACCCACAGGTGAATAGCTAGTAACTCCTGAGTGATATTGTACAAGCTTTTCCTTCTTATTTTTGGACAGCCTGAGTACCGTAGTTCTCCCCCGGGTTCCACTTTGTCTTATACATGGGCAAAAGGTATTTTTTTTATGCCTGGAACTGGAATTCAAACTCCATTTGATGTTTGGGAGTAAAATTTCGTATGCAGAAGAGCACAGTTTGAACGTGGAATTTTAGAAACTTAAAGACTCAGGAAAAGCCAACAAAACTGTTGGTTGCCCAGAAAGACGGTTGTAGCATATAGTGTTGTTTTCACTGTGAAGGAAAATGCATACACTCATCTTGTAAGATTGTGTGGACCAACTAACTTTTTGTCCTTGTTATGCCATCTGACTTTAACAGCAGGTAACCTTAGCCAAAGACTAAGCCGGAACAGCATGGAGCTGGACGGCAGCGTGTCCAGCACACACAGCGACGAGGAGAAAGATCGAGCTGCCGAGCGTAGCAACCTGACCAAGAAACGGGAGTCCAACCGAGACTCGGGCATTGGGAGCATGACGCTGTCGGAGCACGCTAGCACGGAGGGGGACCGAGATGCCAACGGCTCGAGCAGGCGGGGCGGACCAGACCGCAACAAGACTGCCGAGGACATGGTCAAGAAGGCAGACCCAAACGAGGATGACAATGCCATTGAGGAACTCATTGAGAACACGGAGAGTCCCGATGAACTGGAAGCCCTCGAGGCCTTGCCCGAAATTGTCCCCAATGCAAGCGTTGGACATGAGGACACGATGGACCTGGAATCCTTGCCCTCTTTCATCAAAAAGGTCTCCCCGTCAGAGCCATTCAAAGTCCGACACTCAAACATCAAGAGCTATCGCCCCCTCAACACCCTTAAAAATGGAGATGTGTGGCTTCCAATGTCCTCAAATTCGTACGTGAGGAGCCGAAGTGCCTCATATGGTGCACGGCCGCTCAGTGCCGATGTAGCGATGCATGCACCTCTCAAAATCCCGTTGTCCCGTTCCAACAGTGACGACAGGTGCATGTTGGCTGCCGTCAGTGAGATGCATAATCGATCCCACTCGGACCCCAACATGCTGGACACTCACACGGAGGACCGGAGTAGCAGCCCACCCCGCGCAGAGCCGGAAAATGTGTCACCATCACCCCAGATTGACCTCCTAGATGTGTCACCATCCTCCTTAGGAGCATCAGGAGAAACTTCCTCCTTTTCCTCAAATGAAAACCTCTTGGAGTCTGTTAACAATGCCTTCAAGAGGCTTGGAGAGAAGTACTCGAACTTTCACCTCTCCGATAACGAGGGCAACAAGAGCGAAGCAGTTGAAGATTCGGCGGACAGTGTGGCAAATGTGTGCACTGCCTCAGCAGCTACCAAGTTGGAAAAGGATGAACCTGAGTCGGAGACAGACAAATCCTGTCAAGAAGAATGTCAGGCAGAACCACCTCCGGTACCGTTGCCACCCAAGACGGTCATCAAGCTTGCTCGCGAGTTCAGCCGCAAGGCCAAGGAGGGTCCTAAGCTAGTTATGTTGAGGCATGTCTTCAGCGATCCTTACATAGATCGAGATGGCACGGCCCACAGCGAGGGCTTCTCAATAAAGGAGGACAAGGATGGACACACTGTCGTGAGACCCAAGACACCTGGCAAGGTCACCAGTAAGATTGAGACCTTCCAGAGGGCCATGACAGAGAACGAGTCATGGGAGGCACCCGCTAGGAGCCGGGTCCGTCACATCTCGGATTCGCTGTTTCATGCCACACCTGTCAGAGCCACCAGCTCATCTTCAGATGAGGAAAAGACAACTTGCCAAGACAGCACCCCGTCATCGCAGAGCAGGAATGGTCGGAACAGGCAATCCGTGCGAGATGCGGTCCGGAATTTTGAGAAGCCCTCGCCGCTGAAGCCGGAATCCAAGGTGGTGACGCCGGTCTCTTTGGGAATAAAGCAGCGCCTGCAAGCCATCCAGCAGAATGCTGAGTTTCACAAGCAGACGCAGGACGAGCTCCGGAGTGCCAAGATTAAGTCGCTGCGGGAGAGGAGGCAAGAGCTGCAGGAGTGGGTCTCCAGGCCCATCCCCAGGAAATACACCATCAGCGAAACGGGCATCTTGGAAATGGCCTTCTCTGACACCGCATCCCACTGCTCAGACGAGCCTGACGGGATGAGCAGCTATGCCAGCAGTCTGCAGAGCAGCGCCCAAGCCTCGCCCGTTCATGTTGCAAGAGGTGCCCTCAGCCTTGCGGGGTCAGAAACCTCCAGTGAGCCTTCCCCTCAAGATTCAGAGCCTGTCCCTTTTCGTTCTCTCAAGGAGCGCTTTCAAGAGCTAGAGAAGGCCGTCTCAAAGCCTGTCCCCAGGACTTGCATCAACCCCAAAGACGAAATTGAGGCACAGAAACAAACAAAGGTAGTAGAGGAATGTCTGCCACTACAGTATTCCCTCAAAGAGGAGGAACTAAATGAGGGCACAAAATCATACGAGGAAGACGTGGATGAAGAAGCAACAGAAGAGGCAGCAGTGATAACAGAGGAGGTTGTAAAGGCGGAGATGGAAATCGACGAGGTGAAGCCACAAGAGGTGACAAGGGAAGAGTTAGTCAGAGAAGACATGCAACCTGAAGACAAGCAGCCCGACGTGGACAACCAGAGATCATCTCCTCAGCCAGACAGTAGACCCCCCAGCAGCCCTGTGTTCCTGACAGCCCAGAGCTCCGAGGGCCTGCACAGGGCCACATCCTCCGAGAGCAACTACACCGATGCCAGGTCCGAGTTCTCAACTCAGGATTCCTCAGAAGAAAGCTTTCATTCTGGTTATGCAACTCCCACTGAGTCCTAATGCCCTCCTGAGATTCAGACAGTTATGAGAGATATCTCCTTCTTGCTGGAGGTCCTCACAAGGCGAACAATTTGCCCAGACGATACTTACATGATTTTATTTAGTCACAAAGAGCTTTTTGCCTTTCCAGTTAGTACAAACAACCATATGAATAAATAAATAGTGTACAAAATTTCTTTTGACTGGTTTTGCTGAGAAGTATTCAGATATTTAGCATATTGGTTTAGCAGGTTTAATTCTTGTGTCAAGTGATCAACACAGATGTTTTTAGCTGCGGAATTATTATGTAGACAGATGTTATATAGTTTTCGAGAAGGACTGCAGGATTTTTTTTTTCAAGATGCATGTTTTTAGCTTTTGGCCCCAATAAAAGGAAAACATATTGAGACTTGAAGTAGTGCCATATATTTTTCTTACTCTAAAAATCTTTGTAAATACTTTTAAGAGAAATACACCTATTGTAAGTAAGAATACATCACCGAATCAGTTTTTTTAAGAGGACTTTTTGAACCAGATTGGGTTTTTTTTTTAAATTCCAACATCCAAAGATCAATACTGCTCTGTACATTGTGTAATGACCTGAGTTTTGACTTTGCCATTTTAGGGGCAAGTAATGTACATGTATCATTTAAAAAAAAAGAAAAAGAAAAGAGGTCATAATTACGTATTGTTAATATGTAAATTTCTTCTGACAATTTGATCTGTTTATGGTGCCACTATTCACTGTTCTGGTCTATCAGTGGATTGCTTTAGTGTGTGTTGTACAACTTGTAATTATTAGCATACAATATTACCTATACTTTATTTAATAATGTCCATATTGTGTATAATGCTTAAAGCGTATCGTATATTTTTTTGCTTTTGTTTCATTTCCAGTGTATGTTTGATATTCCTGAAACCTGTACTCTTCTGCTCGTGGGAAAGCCTTTCCAGAGACATTTTAAAACAATATATCTGATATATTGTACTGCTGAGGAGACTCATGTGTGATCATTTGTGAGTGTAACGATGGGATTTTTGTTTCTCTTTCAAAGATCTCCTGGTTACTGTACACATGTTATCATGCAACAGCAAAATATTTCACAAGGTTTGAATTACCTGGTCTACAGGTTTGAAAATCAATCCCCTAATCAAAAGAGACGTTTAGTTTAAAGTGAACAGTAGTTCTGCTCAAAAGTTCCTTTGAAATCTGTGAACCACAGGATTCCTGTAATGTGCTTCGGTTGATCCTAGATTTGACTCTTATGTTAAGATTTGTGCTGTTTTTCTATATCAAGGCTTTGCGCGTTTTCTTTTTGACAACCAGTAAGATTTCTTTTATCCACAAAGCATTTGAATGGACCCATTCACCTTGGTAAGGAGGGACTGAGACTTTTGCGAGGGGAATGCATTTCTAGACCTTTGATCTCCAACTACTCACTCTGAGCACAGCAAATGCCGAGGTAGAAATTGTCTAAACTCTACTCATGGAGGAAGAACTGAGATGACTCTCAGCCATTTTCCAAAGAGTTGCTTTGCATCATGAAATCTACACTTGCAAAACAGGTGAAATACTATAACGCTATAAGTAAAAGGAGCGTCTTAGCTAAGTGGCGATTTTCTTGTTGGAGAGTGTTGCAGAATGGCTTTTAAGTACATGTATAACATCTTTAAACACGCCAAAGGTTCTCGTTCTCCCAAAATCTCACCGACTATGTTTGGTTGCATTTTCCTAATAGCTGATGAGGCAGAGTGTCATGGTTGGAGATCCGGTCATAATTCATAGAAATTTGTCACCTATGCTCACTTTTCAAATTTCTCTCTGTCTGCCTCCTTCAGGTGATGGTTCTCTTTTTTTTTCCCCTTTCTTTTGTGTAAATGATATTTTCATCATTGTGGATACTTGAACAAAATTGTCAGAAAGTTGTAGTGCCCACCATTTTTATAGAATCGGTCCTACTGCAGAGAGTTAGTGATTTTGCTGTTGCTGTGTTCATACATATTCTTTATTGAAAGCTAATTCCCACAGGTTCCTTCACCGTCATGTGCTAGTCACTCTTTTTGCCATGCACACGATGATCTACGCACAGGTCAAATACGCAATCATAACAAACAGCCACTGGTGGCAGCGCCCCCCCTTCCACACACACACTTTTTGCAGGTCCTATAATGGGGTGGGGCTTTATGGTTTGACCTCGCTCAGCTAACATGGACTATCCATTCTCAAACTGTGCTGTATTTGTGTACTCATCAATCCCACCCCGTTCATGACAGATGTTTTACTTTCATTAAAGAATCACCGATCAAAATTGAAATCATTGACATTCAAGATATAAAACAAGACATAGATGGGTGACTGTTGGAACTCTTGAGAGTCCCAAGGTGTTTTTGCCAGGATGCAGTCACATTTATTTTGCTCTCACTTTTTACCTTAAATCCACCACTTTTTGTTGCTAGTCTTTGCATTTCATGTTAGTTTTAGCCAGTATTTGTAGACTTGGTGTGAAAGAAATTTGTTGTCAACTTTCACAATACAGTTGTGAAATCACAGTGGTATGGTTACACTTTTTGGAAGTAGCATGTAACATTTGAATACCGGGGAGAAAAGTGCTAGAGCAACATGAATATACCTCTAATACTGACATTTTTTCAGTATTTTTTGTACATTTTTCTACATGTGATGTAATAAATGATTTTGATATGATCAGTTTGCTGTAATTATATCGCTAATTGAGGTGATTCTGATTACGTGTAATCCGATACCTTTTTCTGGTGTTGGTAAAGTAGCAGAGGATCACAATACTTTCGAGTAAAAGTGCCTCTTTAAAGTAAAGGTCGTTAATGCACGTCCGTTTCCTCTGTGCACGTAATCAGAACAGACCTCTCACCACCACGACCAACTTTGACCAGTGTGTCTGTGTTAATGAATCTGCTGAGCTGCACTGAAGAGCCAGCTAGCATAGTCAAGGGCCAAATTGTGACAAACTAGCCTGATGCCAAGTGCCCAATCCATTATGTTTGAAAATTGTGACCCTAAGCAGCACTTGTAGCCCATAGCCCTCCAGGGTTTATGGCCTAACACCGTCAATGATTGACTTACCGGTGTAACATCCCATTGTAACCCTTTTCTCCTGTATGTAATAAAATCTCAAAACTCCATCAGTACCGAGATTACTAAAAAGGACCGACTTGCAGAGTGCCGCTGTCCCTGTTGCAACCCCCCCTATGTGCCATAGTTGTGGGACCTACTCCTGTTGAAACAGATGTTGTGGGAGGAAGAAAGGTTATGGGAACATAAATCAGCTGACTTGTCTAACAAAAGAAATTGACACTGAACGCTCTGAAAGCCTGCCCACAATTGCAATTTGTCCCACAGATGTAGTCACAAACTGACACTCGACCCAAAAGACCAATTTTTTTTTTTTTTAAGTAAGGTACAGCAGGAAAAGGTACCAGTACACTCAATAGATGTTGCTGGACATCTTTGTGTAGGTAGTGTATGATATTTATTTATCCAAGAATATATGATGAGTTGTTCTCTTTGAAAGAGGTCATTGTGTATAAAAAAAAATGTACATAAATATCAAGCATTGGGTCCTTCATCCATGTGACTTATTTTAGCTGTAAATGTAATATTTTGTTGAGAAATTGTCCCTTTTTTAAATCGACTTTGTGCATAGTGTCCTTCACTAGTTACAAAATGTATACAGTGCACTTATTCCTCCTGGCTTTCCTGTGGTGGTCAGATAAGCCAGTACAGTCGGAGCAGTCATTAAGTTCATTTGAAACTACAGAAAAATATAAATTTCAGGTAGGACTTCTTAACAAACACTGTACAAAATTGCTCTGAAATAGCATGTGGGGTCCAATGACCTTGTCACTCGTACTAAAGAGAAAATATAAGTCTTCTTGAGACTGAAAGTACCCAACACCCTCTCTGAAAGTATCTAAAGGGTGTTAGAATAGTTATAGAGATGTTAATCATTATTTCATGGGACAACTTTCACAGACGTTCTGATGTGGTTTTTTTTATGCTGCACTTGAATTTTACCGTCATTTGTAGGACAAGCTGCCATGTACTGGTACATGTACATCTGGCAATGTACTCACTGACGTTCTGTGATGTACGCAGATATTTTTACCATTGTCTCGCTATAAGTTTCCTTTGCAGGTTTTAAACTTGTATTTGGATATTTACCTGTTGTTTACTTGTTAATATGGATGCCTTGTAAAATAAAAAAGAGAGTCATTGGTGATGAAAGAAGCTTGTGTTAGGCTCTTCTCTTTTTTCATAAAATGTGTCAATACTTGTTGCCAGGATAATGGCATTCACTTTCAAAAATTCAATAGTTGGAAATATGAATGAGAAAAGAGAGCAAGTTAATGACACCTGTCACTAATTTTAATTGGTTCAATCTTGTTTCTGGCAGAAGAGCATTTGGGCAATTATTTTTCCCCGTACAACTGGCAATGCAGCAGGTACATTAATTACGCCCTTCTGCCAAGTAGCAGATGGCTGTGAATGGTTTGACAGCCAAGATACGACCTGTGTCGGCCTCCACTTCTCTTAGAGCAACTTTCACCTTTCTCTCTTGAAAACAAAGCTACCATCCCCAACCCAGACACTACAAAGAACACATGGCCCTCCTGAGGGTTTGAATATCAGACATGAAAACAGCAAGTCCAGTGGTTTTGTATTATGATTTTGGTTTTTTCTTTATTTTAATAATACTTGTGCGTCTCTGACAGAATGTCCAATATATGTAACCAATCCAATTCCAACAGTGTAAAACCATTTGAAACATCTCTTCAAAATGCAATAAATTCAACACATACATTCATGTGAATGTACACTGTAGCAACTTCCTGTTTATCTCTGCAAAAATTCTATAAATACTTTATTAGCATTATATTTTGAATAAAAAAGTTTGGTACAAACCACTCATAATGAAAAAACAAGGAACAAAACTTTGTATGGTCTTTACGAAAATCTCGAAAATCAATCAGATTGTAGGCACCATTTACATCCACTGTGGTCGAAATCCAACTTAAGGATACTTTGTCCCCGTCTAGTTAATCACGAACTGTACAGTGTACTTTTAATTTCATCTGATGTGCCAATGTCTACCAAACATCAACCGAAAACCATAAATCACACATGTACTTGCATGACGTGGTCAACTGCATTGGCAACTGCCAAATGTGGTTATTTGCTATTTATAACCAAATGTTCACATACCACCTACATGAATCTGAAGAGTACAACTCGCAGTACCATTTATTTCCTAAATACAAGTACATAAAAATGACTACCCATGCAGAGAAGTGCCATTATGATGTATAATTTATGAAACTACCAATTATAACTACTGCAGTAGGTTCTAAATTTAAGACAGAAATTTTAGGAAGAGTGCATCTTGGACAAAAATGTGAATTCTTTTCCCAACTGAAATAAATTTTCAAGTACATTTTAGTCCAGGCATGTACAGGTGTGCAAGTGCACTGGTACATATACCTTGATGTACGTGTACAAAGCAATACACCAACTGAAATTCTACATGCATAATGAAATTCATGACACACGCACAAGTGGGCAGGTGAAAATAAAAAGGCCCACTCCTAATTGAATCTACTCTGGCATTTATATGTACCATGGAAGCACTGAATGTTGTTAGGTCATATTCTAGTGCCCAGCAACACATATGCCTCTTGAAAGAGTTCAGCTAAAAATGTGTACAGTGCAGGCATAGTTACATGAACCCCTATCCATTATAATGAACAGAGACAGTCTGCTCTGGGGAAATGTTTTAATTTGTTTCAATTGTCAGAGGCTTCTGAAGCATAACTGTCCTTACTTTATACTGTAGCTAAACCCCGTGTCTTTCATCTAGCAAGGGCAATTCCATGAAAAATCATTTCTTCCCATTCCATCCTCAAGACCTACAGGCATTTTGTTTCTCCTGCAAACATTTAAGAACACAACCATGCCTTAGTGCAAGGTTTAAGCATTTTTGAGGATATTTTTAACTCATCTGAATTTCCCATGGAAAAAAGGACTAACAGTTCACAGTTATTGTAAAAAAAAACCTCGTCCTGAATTTCAAAAGAAGTTAAATGAATTTGGTGGGTATTTTGAACTACACAAGAGAGCCCACTGCACTTCGAGTAAGTCTCCCCAAATAAGGGAGATTACATCTACATGTATGAACAGTTCACAACATCTAGGATTCAACAATCCTTCCAAATTTCTAAATTTAATCTCCAACATATCATTATGGTTTCTTTTTTAGACTTCAGAGACCCCACTGAGGCTAAGGCTTTTCTAAATAAGGCAAATTCTTTGACAATTTTAACCGAGCAAGAATTCTGTACGAACAAACCTTCAACTTGAGAATTCGTTGAAACCAAAGGCTTACCAAAGCGGGCTGTAGCCATTATGTGATATTTCAGTACTGGTCACTAAAGGGTTGATTAACATTAACCACACCAAACCTAACAAGACTCTGCGTGTTAGTGATTTACTCGGCACCTGAAAAGTTTGGGCTACGGAGCCTTATCCCTTCCCCATCCAGGCAAGATCTAGCATCTGGTCAACAGAGTCACATTATTGTACAATGATACAAAGAAAGGTCACCAAGTGACTGCAAGTGAGTAATCAAGTGAATGAAAAAAAAAAGCCCTTGGCTTGTTATTGACAATTGCCCAACAAATTGATGATGGAACCTAACCAACCTTACGTACTACAAATGGTAAGCCTCGTGGACTAACAAGAATATTGACATAATCGTCAGTGTTCATTTTGTTGTGCTGCACTGACAAGTTTGCCCCATACCCGTGTAAGACATGTCCTCTCAATCAAGCTCAGCTACCTTCCTCTTCAATGTTCTTGACTGTGAATCAGTTCTTTCAACTACTCTCAGTCCTTGATCTCAGTTGTTGACAAAACACCTTTGACTGTACCAGTACGTGTGAGGTACATGTACAGTACTACAGATGACAGTCATTTCTTTTGACGGCCTTTGCCAATCCTCCGTAGGGGTGGTGCAGGGTGCACATCCGATCCCCTGTCTCGGCTTCCAAAATCCTCCGACTGACACCGAGGAGTCTGACCCTCCCCTCATACCTCGCCGAGGTGCTCCTCGATCCCCTCGCTCTCCGTGATGAGAGCCCGCTCCAGGATGACCTTGCCTTCCTTGTAGCGCTGGCTCTCCTCCGTAGCAAACTCGTAGATCCAGCCCAGCTTAGAGTCGCAATTCTTGCAGAAAACATCACGGACGATGTGCCGGCCTGTCAGCATGACCCGGTCCTGCACCTCGCTAAAGGACAGGTTGACCACCTTCTTGAAGAGGAAGGCCCGGCCCGTGGAGCCCGTGAACCGAGTGGACATCAGCTCAATCCGGTTAGTCAGCACTGTGTCGCAATTGGCACAGGAGAATAGCCGAGTGCCACCAATGTGCTCTAGGAAGATTCGACCCATGCTGCTCCTTGGCAAAGTTCCAGTATGTTATCTAGGAAGAAACAGACATATTCAAATGTTAAAAGCTTGAAAAGGTGCTTACCGTACATCTGCAGAGCGACAAACAAAAAATTGGCATACAGTGTAACTCCATACATAAGGCCATCGGGTTCACATCACTCAGACTGGAACAAAAATCAGTCAGGAGGACAATCTATATTTTATATCTATATGCTAATATGGAAGACATCATCAACATACGTCAGGAATCATGACAGCTACAGTGCACTATAGGCATGCACCACACATTAGTAGCTAGTAGTCAGTTGTGCAAAATGTCATGCAGTTTGTGAAAAGTCAACTCAAATGTTCCTGTTTATCTAATGAGAAATTTCTCTGGAAAATATGTTTTTGGAAACCAAATGAACAAATAAAAAAAAAGCAAGATAGGCACAAAAATCAAGGCAGGCGGTGATGTGGACCTAAAATAACCCAAGAAAAGCACGACACAGTTTTAGCATCATTATGCTACAGAGGACTACAGAGAATCAATCATGTAATTATCTACAACAACCATGTGCTAAGAACATACATGTATGTACCCTTATCAGGAGGCAAGACATGAGGCAGCAGTGCAGTGTGGAGCAGTCGTGTCAAATTAACAAGGCATAACGGTTTACCTCTGACAGAAATTAAATGTTGCAAAATAATTTGCCAATCATCAAGCTCTGCAATATAAGGTATGACTCATCACAACCAGATTGAAAAAGGCCAATTTAGAGCACCATCGACATCGTCCCATGCCCACTTTAAAATGACCTGAATCGGCTGAACCTAACAAAAATTTAAAAACCTCAAAACTGTTGAAAGATTGGACTGAACAACATGTCACTGTTATAAAATGGTTTCCATACTAAAATGGTTCCATTTATTCATTATGCTATCATTGGTAATTCCTGTAATGATTCACACAAATGATCTATACACAATATGGTGGTCTCTCGGTCTTGCTGAGTTTATCTGCCCATAGCAAGTTACAGAGTGCACATTGTGTCCACACAATGTTTTCCCCTCTCTGAAAAACAGTTTCAGAGGCATTCTGGGGTCAAGGTTATCTGTGGCGAAATGAAGAGGAACAGTCCAGGAAATCATCATCAAAAATCCAGCTCAAAGGAGTTATCGTAGCTGGAGAAAAAGGAGCATTTTCCTCAAGTTTCTTTAACCACAGGAGAACAAAGGAATATCCACACTTTTCATGAAAACAGGTATGGGTGTGCTACACAGCACCGACGTAGGAACCGGGGGGGGGGGACCAGGGGGCCAGTGACCTCCCCTGAAAATATAGTGGGGGGCCGGGCCCCCCTTAAAAGATTCTGTAATTTGCATTCTCAGTGGGGAAGTTTTAGAGTGGATAGTATTTGTAGCAGTGTGTGATAATTTTACTTGGATCACATTGGAAAATGAAAATTTTAATGGGTGCGTTCGATTAGCTTCCCTGAACACACCAGTGTTACACTCAAGGGAAGCCTCAAAATGAGGCTTATCGAACGCTGCAGTGTGTTTTCCAAGGCATTCTGGGAAAAAGGTCAAGTCCCCGCCTCGTTCCATCATGTACGTCCATGCTCGAACAGTCCATCCATGACGTCATTACACTCGGGCAGCCTCCAGAGACCCGCTCGCCAGCTGGGGTAGTGGTGGCTGACACCAGGGCAGGCACGAACATCACGTGATGGCTAAACGAACGCTCTCGTGTAAGTCAAACTTACACGTGTAAGCTAATCGAACGCACCCTATATTCACTTTCAATCAGGATCCTGTAGTTCCTGTCCCTCCCATGCCCATTAATGACAAGGAGTCCCATTTCGCACTGTACGCAGAGGGAGCTGCATCGCAGGCCGTGTTGATGTCTGAAACTCAAGGCTAGGTCTATTTTCTTGGTGTCTTCGCGTATTTCCAAAGGAGCAAAGCCATAGACCTAGCTCTAGACAACAGATTCGGATGCAGCCGGTCCCCTTGTCTACATTATTTTAATTTCTTCCTATTATTTCTAACCTCCTGAGGCTCCACTACAGTCTTCACGTAGAAATAAATTCCACAACGACACACCCTCCAATAAACGTGTTTTTTTTAAATTGCCCAAAGTTTATTCCCAAAATTAATCTATAAGAAAGAGCATCTCTGAATAGGATAGAGCCATCACTTCTTATCCAAAAATTGAAATATCCACAAGCTTCTTTGTTTGAATTTTTTAATCGTTGAGGCGAACTAAGATTGTGTTCAGTGTGACCACTCATTTTGGGGCTTTCCTCAAGTAAATGAAAGTTTTACTGAAACATATCCCCATACTATTTTAAACTTGAAGATTTAAAGCTCGTGCATGTCATCAAGTTTGTGATGTCATCTAAGGCAAAGCTTTAACATCGCAGCTGGTTTGTGCACAAAAATTAAAGAATGTTTTCTTTTCTTAAAAGGAAAACTCCACTAATGAGTGTTTAGACATTCCAATACATATTTAAAGGTGACCATCATTCCCTTTGGCAAAATTTGGGTTTCTGATTTTGTTAGGTTTAATGCTACTGCGAGACACTTTTCCTGTTACGGATTTACCAAATATCACCTTCATAATGACCAATTTAAGATACATGTATGTCGTTTTTTGAAAGTTTAATTACATGAGATCTTACATGTACAATAATTAACTTATCTTTTTTTTAACCTGTCAAACATGGATTTGAAATGCTAAAATTTCAAATTATCGATTGCTCAAAAAATCTTTCAGTGAGACTGGATGACTGATGGATCATGCACTACAGAGCACAAAACCTTACAAAACTTTGCTGACCCTTCACTGTGCAGGTTTCGTGCTATGCGCTCACAATGACTCCCCACAAAAAGATTTCATTTTCTGTCCCCCCCCCCGGTAGAACCATCTTCCTACGGGCCTGAACACAGTGCATGCACGACATCAATACTGGGCAAAGTATTTCATACTAAAGCTACAAAAAAGATCCAAGCCTTGTTCATGAAATGCTGATAAAGCCTTCCTATCTTTTCTCTGACTGGCATTACTGCGAGATTTTTTCAGAAACTGTATCTTTTTTATGTCTCAGTCCCAAGTGTCTGGTTGAAAACAGTTTTGGCTTCGATACTCCTGTTACCAGTTACAGTATGTGATCTACCCTTGTACTGGTGCAGCAGTTTAGCTATACAGAGCAGATATGTATAGTATTACAAAGCTTGTTCAACACATGTAAGTGAATGAGTCTCTGACAGCTGATGGAGTACCTGTGCGAATAAAGAATCAGTGATTACAATGACTACAATAATCAATCGTGCACAAGAGTACAGGGTAAACATGCATTATGCCATGCCTTCAAATTGAAACCAGCACAACAGTCTGTGGAGAGGGTCGGTTGAACATGGAAGGTATAAAACATGGTCGGGGGATATATTCACTGATCACTGGGAGCATGCAAGGAGGCATTATGTGAAGCATTGGCCTCGTTATTGTGGGGACTAAGAAAATTGAGTACAATGAGCTTGGAGCTGTGAGTTGGGTTGGGCTAGTTTGGGGTTGGGCTTAAGTTGAGGTTTGGCTTTAGTTCTTGAGTTTGGGTTGGGTTCGTAGGTTGCACTCATGAGGTACCACTTTCGTTTGATCGAATGGTAGGGAAGATTCCCCTTTTATATTTAAAACAACGTGCTGCATCCGTCTTACAAAAAAGAGCTCATGTTTTAGGCACACGGTCCACCGGTATTGCACGTAATGCCCTTTTTTAAATGTTCTTTAAATCTTAAAGGTACCCAGGTACCCAGCATGGACATGAATTTTCAATTTAAGTTGGGTGGGTATGGGCCAGATTTGGTAGTATTTATAGTCAGATGAGATTGACTGGGCTAGGGAAGGAGGGCTGAGGTGGGATTGAGTGTGGTGGCATGGGAGAGGATGGTCTGTGAACAAGAGATCAAAATGTGTCAGTGTAAGGGGGACTTAAAGGTATTGGACAGAGGGCTGAGGAAAGGTTGAGTTGGGTGGGTCAGAAGGGGCTTTATGTGTATGAGTTGAATGGAAAGGGTCTTCAAACTCCATAAATACCATTTTCAAGAACATTATTTTCATTCTTGTCACATACCATGCATTTGTTTTCCTATGTACTGAACACTACAATAGAAAACGAATACCTGAACCAGATCGCCGTCTCCCCCCCCCTGTCCAGCCTTAATCAGAACCTGCTGTTCTGTTTCTTAGTATTATCCTCTCTCAACCTTTTATTACATGTAGATGGGGGGTGTTTTTAAACTTAAAAGTTTTTTTGGGGGGGGTCTTTTTCCACAGATATCTTTATTTATAAAGAAAACAACTTCATGGGTTTGATTTCACTTGCACTCCAGGTGCAATGCATGTACCTTGGGCCTATCGACAGCACAACGAACCTGCATATTGGCAAACAAAAAGGCTTTGTATACAGTCTGCAAGTACATGCATATTGATATCCAGCCACTAATAGAAGCTGTACTTGGATAGGGTCACCGTCCATTCAACACTGTATGTCCCATACAAAAAACACTGGAAAGGCTCCACCGTGGAACAGTGCTGTCTGCACTGGACAACTGATGTCTAACTCAAGCACGCAATAATGAATCGAATGTTATTAATACAGGTATGTTGTATCATCGTACCGTTCTTTCCTCACTTAAAAGGCTGAATTCTGTGGGACTGAGATTTTAAAAGAGAAAAAAATCAAATTGAACCAATGTTTGCCAACACCTCCATATCACAAATGATGGAAATTTTTGTCAGGTACATTTTTTAAGTGAAAAATACAGACAGAAATGTTTTGTTGGGCAAACCCATTTTTGACTAGACCTTTGCCCTTCGAAGACACACATGTACATGTCCATTTTGGTCAATTCTCCAAGTAGACAAGAAATTATAACGGTGTCTTTATGGGCCAAAACAATTTTAATCAATGTCTTTTTTGCTTAAATCTTCAATGAAATCTTTCATTGTATTTGTTTCATTCATGTTTAAAATACATGCATCCTGTTGATACTTTACGACATCCATGTACTTTACACATATCATTTCTAAATAGCTCTGTTTAACTATTCCTATTGGGTCTGGACTGGAGCCCATCACATGGCCAGTTTTTATACAGTTACAAGCCACTTCACGCAGTATGGGCCATGCGTACACCATTCCCATATGAGGAGACTGTTTATGACTGCTGGCGAGGGGAACATACAAAAACATGACTAGAGGGGTGGGTTTTTTAAAGGAAGCAAAACTGCTGAACAAAATCACTGGAATTTTGTAGTTTTTGAACTTTTTTTACTTTGTGACTTAAGAGGTATTTATGACTGAGTTGATTTAACACCGGCTCAGGAAAATGGACGTGATTAACGTCTTGATCTGCAGGTCTTAAACGAACGCTTAAAACTGGCACATATTTATTCCCTTGATATGCAAGTGAACGGAGTCAGTTGTTAACTTGCTACCTCCATGAAGATCTCTGAGAGCCTGGAATCATGAAGAAAATATGACGTTTGCATCAAAGAAAACTTTGTCTAAAACAATGACACAAAAGGTTTTATACTCTCCAGGGGTTGAAATTAATAGTGGTCCAGTGGTCCGAGGTCAGTAAAAAAATCATCAGGACCACCAAATCCACCAAACCTGCTGGTCCGCGGGGCCAGTGCAAATGAATGGTCTTAGTAAATAAATTCCATGTCACACTGTTTTTTTTATTCTCTCGAAACTACGTGGCTTATAGTCACTGTACTTGCCATCACTGAAAATAGTTTCCCAGTTGGCAACAACACACAACGCACGTGATGTATACATGGAGATTTTTCAAACCACAAACGTACAGTTGCCCAATACATAATGTACGTGTACACCAAGTATGCAGAGGAAGCTGCATGTACATGTATATGTACAAGGACTGTATCCGCACTCGGTCGATCGATCAATCACACATGCATAGTTTACGTTCGTACAGCTGTGGTGTAACCAGCCCGAACTGGTACCCGTGTGTCATTTCAGACGGTAACTAGAAGGACCAATCTGTGGCTGTACTGCGCCGCGCTAAATGGTTTTGGTTATTTTTTTTGACGCGCTGAAACCCTTTTTCTCAATTTTAGATATAAATACATGAACTTCAATTCATTGTGTGAGGGAGGCAATGGAAACGTATCTTTTTTATAGAAAGTGTGGCACGTATTTAATTCAACTAAAATTAGATGAAGGTAGTTGGAAGCGTTGATCAATTAATCCGTTTTAGGGAAAAATGTCAGGAAGAAATAGATTGCAGTTTTACACCACGGTTTGATAAGAACCAAGGACCATCAAATTTTCAGCAGGACCAATAGGATTCTCTAAATGGTGGTCCTGCTGGCCAGCATGAAATTCAAGTTAATTTCGACCCCTGCTCTCTAAAATCGTAGACAATCAAACCTGATATCTTCGGCTCAATGAAAATGCCTATTAAGCTGCCAAAGTATCTTTACAGGAAGGCAACTTTTAACTTATGCACCATAACTGCTCAGCATGGGAACAAGACAGGGCATGTTTGTAACAATGACGGTCCTCTGATGGAAACTCACTACATGCAAGCACAGATTCCTTTGTGTTTGTCACTGGATGTTACTTTACTTGTAGAGATTTTTATTAGAAGAGATAAACATAATCAACGCGGCGGATGACAAATACAGAAAAAAGATAATCGATGACTCGCGGTGTCGTGTTGCTGGTAGCAACGTTTCGGCTGCTGGTGCTGCTAGCCTTCATTTTTTCCCGAGATTTTTATTATCAATGTAAACATCTGTCTCATTTAAGCTCATGTCTGGGACCATATACATGTAGTCGCGAGGTTCCTAATTTTGTCACCTATTGTCAAGTCTCACTGATTTTTGCAGTAAGTGGCGACTATACTGTCGTGGATGTTAGAGGGCGATTTGAGCAAGGAAGGAGGGTTCACACATTGTATCTAATGGGAATACGTTTAATGCTTCAGCATTAACAAAGAGAAAGTAGGTCTACCTGTTTGATGGTTTGGGAAATCCCATCTATCAAGCAATGCTTAATTATGTCACTGGGGAATTCTGCACAAAATAAAGAGCACCGGTCTGGGATTTCCCAACATGACCAACATTTCTATAGGCTAACTATTCCTTATGAAGATATTAATTCGGGAAACAAGCAATAACTAATAGTTTGGGCATGTTGGGGAGAAATTTCGGAATTTGGCGCTAGGTTTCACAAGATGTACAATGTAATGTACATGTATGTAGCACCTGAATCAACAAACAACTCGGGCCTACATATGAGGTAACACAGGTAACGGGGTATCATGTGAGAAAGTGATTGAACGAAGTGAAAAATTCATTGCCAACATAGAAGCCTTCCATTCGACTCAAATTCGCCCAAAATTAACATCAAAACTCCCAAACGATTTCCTAAATACTCACCTACAATACCCTCAGAAGACTGGAGTACAGAAGATCAGAAATAATGTAAATATCAGACAAAAAGGTTCTTTCTTTCCCGCACTCTCTGTTGATACATGTAAACACACAGCCGGTCGATCGGACTACAACGATGAAGCATGCTGACGTCACCGCATTAACAGCTGACTTCCGCGAACCGTGATGGCGCGCCACTCAGTGTCAGCCACGTGTGCGCTGTAACTTTTCTTTAAGTTTTATTATACATTTCTGGTAATGACACCAAGGATTCTTCAAAAGCGCCCTAGGCACTGTAGCTCGAAAGTCTGAAGAAACTTTTAGAGAGGAGACAGTGAGGAGCAGTTACAGTTTTAGAGGTGGGAGGAAAACCCCAATATTCTGGGTAAAACCCACGGAATCTGGTAGGGACTGAAAATCCAATCCACACGTGGACCGGGCCGGGATTCGAACCCGGGCCGCAGAGGTGGAAGGCAAGGAAAGAACCACTACGCCGACCCGACTCCCCTGACTTTACGATTGACCCAGCACAAGCAGCCAGTTTCGTAGTGTTGCTTAAGCGAAAACTTTGTGTACGCGTGAAAAAAAAACACTTGCTTGACAAATCAAATTACCAGCCAGAACATCTTGTAATGTATAGTTTAGGAATGGTATTTAGCTATCTTTGTTAGCATGACAATCACAGCTTTTAAGGCAAGGTTTTTGTGCTTAAGCAAATTCTGTGCTTAAGCAGCTCTATGAAATTGCTCCCCCCCAAGTCATATTAATGATATAAATAAATACAAATTTTAAAACATGACTTTTGTTTCATCGGTTGTTTTTAATATTTTAACCGGTGTTTTTCGTGTGTCTAAATTCATGTATGTTCTTTATAATCTTTATCAGAAGAAATAATTTTTAAAAAGGTGTCACATAAAAACATTCCCTCAAAAAATAAATGTTTGGCATCCCCAGTGATGCCCTTGGTCTATGGTCAATTTGGTTTCAAATTCAGAAGCGAAGTTCACTGAAACTTAGACCACCAAAGAGTGGGGCACTTTTGGAAGGGAGGCAAACTTAGGCATTCAATACACACTTTTGGCCTTACCAGTGGAAGTGAATTAACCTCATAGAATTAAAGGAAATCGTTATATTAATATCTAATCCAGTATTCTTGAATCCTCAAAGTTCGGGTGTTTGTAAAGCAGGTTGTTGGCTGGCTCAGGTTGTCAGGTTTTTGATGTTGCACAAATATTGCAGGCATCTCTTTCTCTGGTCGTCTGCCCTCCAGTGTTAACGTTTCACAAACAACCTTTTAACAGCATCAGTCAGCCCAAATTATGTCAGATAAATGTTTAAAACACTGAAACACAGGGACAAGCAAAAATAACTGACACACATATAGACAAAAACTTGTGTATATTTCAATGAGAATGACATCTGTGAGTAGAATGTTTTGTAAAATGCAACTGCTATTAAAAAAAAATAATAGTTTGAAAATACCAATCGGGTCAATGTGATATGAATTCCCATTCTTTTCTCTCATCCCAACCAATTCTTTTCCCTCCCCCGCCATCTGGCCTTTCCACATCCTTTTGAAGGCCATCCATCAAATTTCCTGCTGTTATATATCTGTACTTGAAAAGCTCAGAGAGTGCACAGGTGTACAGAATTCACAATAGCCGGAGCGCACAGTTATGTATGAGTTATTGGTTGTTTGTAACTGAAGGTACTGACAAGTTCAAAGTCAATGCAGTGACATAGCAACACATTTCTTGTAAGTTCAAAGTCAATGCAGTGACATAGCAACACATTTCTTGTATTTTGGACAATGCCAAGTTAGTTTGCGTCGTTACTAATGGCAATTTCAAGCAACATTGTCTGCAACGACAGGTTGGCCACTATACTCAAAATTTTCGACCAGTTGCAATGCCTACACTTAACAAGAACAATGAACAGCAACTCCAAAACTGAATCAAGGAAAACTGAGATTGTTCCTGTAATTGTTGGATTGCTTGTTGGATTGCTTGTTGGATTGCTTGTTGGATTGCTTGTTGGATTGCTTGTTGGATTGCTTGTTGGATTGCTTGTTGGATTGCTTCAACCTAACGAACAACCTAACGAACAACCTAACGAACAACCTAACGAACAACCTAACGAACAACCTAACTTTGTTGGATTGTTTGTTGGATTGCTTGTTGGATTGCTTGTTGGATTGCTTGTTGGATTGCTTGTTGGATTGCTTGTTGGATTGCTAATGAGTTGGAATAAAACAGTTCTATTATAAAACCCTGAAAAGTTTCTTCTCTTTTTTACAGTTTGGACGAGGTGTTAAAACACTTACAGACTGGCATGCAGGTCCATGCTCACCTTGGTCCTGTGAGTGACTCAAAGAGCGTCCTATATCCTTTGGCCTTCTGTCTCAGGAAATAGGGTTCGTCTTCTTGTCACTCACAGTCCCTTAGGGCACACAGACATGGACAAGCAATGCCAGCTTAAGTGTGTCATGTATCTATATATAGCAGAAAGCACACAAGCCTTATTAAGCAGAGAGAATAAAATCTAACGTAGCGCAGACACACATATCCAATGTTGCTGGCAATAACAAAATGATATTTACAAAATATCAGACCCCAAATCATAACCAAATATAAACGGCATACAACCAAAATACTGTGGCCCCCAAGTTCTATCACTGACAGTATATGTTTATTAATGATTAAGACCACAATCAATGGTCAGATTTTAAATACAGAATGTTATGATATTTTTCGATATCTCCACAAGTTGAGTTGAGATGATGTTTGTGACATCATGCAAGCACTGTCCCAGGAGGCTCACCATTCTGGTCAAAGAGGCTCGTTCATAGTCACATGACCATTCCAGGTAACCATTTCAGCAGATTTTCGACTAAATTTACAATTCTTTGGGAAAAAAAAACCTCTGGACAGAAAAATTAGCAGATTTCTAGCAGAATTCTAAAAATGTTTCGATCTAGCAGGAAAAATTTAGCAGATTTTATATTTTAAACAAATTTTGTTTCCCCAAACAGGTTATCAATCGCTCTGGTGGAAAGCAGTTCGCCATCATTATAAAATATCTGGATGGACTTGTCATGAAGACACGTCTTGTAGCTGTTGCGGGGGGGGGACACTGAATCCCTCTTCAGTGACCTTTCAGCGGTCATCACAAAGAAAGGATTGGACTGGAATTACTGGACTGGATGGTGTGTGGACACCTGCAACGTAATGCAGGGGGATCATAATAATGTACAGAGTAGACTCAAGTTGGTGATCGCTAACATTGCCACAGTGAAATGCTCATGCCATAGTGCCGCAATGGTGCCTTCCCATGTACCTGAATTCCTGCCTAGATCACTGGAGAAACTAGTGCATGTTTTCAACTACTTCGCACACTCCAACAAACATACAGCTGCCTTCAAAAGGTTTTCAGGAATTCACTGAATGCGAACCTCAAAAACATTGAAGCCTTTTGTTTAATTTAGGTGATTTCGCAGATTTTTGTCAGATCTAGCAGAATTTTTGACGTGCATCTAGCAGAACCATTTTCATCTGGTCACCCTGCTGGTCACATTTCAGGAACTGTGGATTCGTCAGGAGGCAACATGGCGCAGAGATATCTGTCAGGAGAACATGCTGCTGTCCTCCTGGTCCATTAGTCTCTGCAGCAGCTTGTTCTTGATGTTAGCGTTCACTTTGGGCAGGCTCTCTCGCATTCTCACGGCTCTCTAAATCAGTACAAGACACACTGTGATTAAAACACACTTAGTACTGGTTTGTTGTAGCCAAGTTTTAAAAAACTGATCAAGGATGGAAACAGATGGGCAAGTCACAACTGCCTGTAAGTTCAGGCAGAGTTCTTATTCCCCCCAAATATGTTATGTGACCAAAATGCTTTGCAGGGAGGATCAGTGACCTGTGACTTGAGGTTACAATAATAGTTTAAGACACTGATGTTGGCGTCCACTTTAGGCAGGCTTTCTCACTGCTCTCTGAAACAGTATAGGAGAGGCTGTGATCACATTTTTGTATCATTTTATAAATGTCATGCCCATTGAATTAGAGTGTCTCTGGTCAACATTTTAAATGTATTCTGCAGTGCTGTCTATAAATACCGGTACAGTAAACAATATGTATGATTTTCTTTTACGGATGGGTTTAGTTTACTTTGTAAAAAATGTTTGTCATTATGACAAACAGTATATTGTAAAAAAAACGGCTCATTAAATAAAGCAACTCAAACTTAATCTTAAAACTCAACTGTTTACTAAAACAAGCCACTAGTAAATCAATGGTATTATGCACAGTTTAAAACTATCAAATGTCATTTTAATGATCATTCTCATGGATAATGACCAAATAAATCCAAGGACTTTAACAGAAAATGTCTAACTTTCCAGAATATCATAAAAATCTCTCTTACCCCTGAATGGGCTGCCCAATAGTTCAACACTTCATACATGAAAATGAATCGCCTAAAAAGTTACCTCAATCTTTTGCACCAAGTCCACCTCCCACTTGTGTACGACAAAGCTGGTCACATGATCACCACCCCTGCTGCCAACTCGCCCCACCCTCCCTACACGGTGTATGTAGTCCGACATGAAATTTGGGAAGTCAAAGTTCACCACATGCTGTACCTGGGCACACAGGGAAAAGTGTTCTTTGAATATTAGGCATCTGTGTTGTTTTGATTACACCTGAAAATAACATCAGAAGTTATAAGAATTCTCTACCTGAATTGTATCCATGCCCCTTGAGCCGATATCCGTGCATACTAGCACACTGCAGACTCCCTTCTGAAATGAACGCATTATTCCCAGACGTTTCTGAGGGGGGAGGGAAGAACACATTTAACGTTAATGAAGTGAATTCGTTTTTTACTAACCCAATCACTGCAGCAACCAGCAAGCTTTTGTGCTTAAAAGTCAAGTCAGCAGAGATAAGTTAAAACCAGTGCATCCATCATGACACCTTAAGTGTTAGAAACATAGTCCTACATGCAATGGTTCAAGAGTGCATGGTGTGGAGTACACATGACTAGTTTTCGCCTGAATGAGCACAAAACCTGTAGCATCTTCATGTACATACTATTTGCATGGGATACACCTTCCTCTGTAACCATACCTCCGGATCCATGTCCCCGTTCAGCCTCAACACGTTGATGTTGCTCTCCTCCAGAAACCAAGCCAGCCAGTTGCACGTGGATACGTCATTGCAAAATATCATGATGGGCTTGTTCTGCTTGTTGTCTTTGGTCACAATTTTAAGAATTGTGGCTGAAGGAAGGATATGAGAGCATTTCTATTTCAATTCCTTTATTTCTGTGGTCTTGTGACAAATTCTGGAATTACTGTAGAGACAGGAAATACCCAAGGTACACATACCTTGACAATACAAATTTTTCAACTAGATTTTGGAATTCATACTCAGTGCAAATGCAACCATAATATGATGCAACAGATTGCGGCAAATTAACACAGGTTAAAATGTGGTCATCATTTGCCGAAGCGTCAATATTTAGCATAATGTCACAAATTCACTTTCATTTTTTCATGCTGAGCATGAAGTGGATTTCGTCTGATCAGCCAAATTCCAGCAACCTCGTAAGCTCATTCTGGAACCATCTATAAATGACACACTCTTGTTTGAGCCCAAGAGGTTCACATACTTGTGAATGTGTGAAGATCACGGGGACAACTGCCTCCATCATACTATTGCCAGGATTTTTTCCCGGGGTGGGGGGAGGGGGGGTGGAGGGAACCAAAGCACTCATCAGCTGCAAACTGACAAACCATAAATGGTAGGAGTTCAATTCCTCGCCCCTACCCTCAATGCCTAGGATCATACCTGCTTTGTCTTGGGAGTGTAAACGTAGAAACTTCTGGCTGACGTGCGGCATGATCCGATGCAAGTGTGAGGTGGCGATAATCTCAAGAGCTCTCTCCTACAAGAAATGACACCATTTCAAAAATTATATCCACTGTAATCTTAGGTTGGGTCTTGAATAACAGATGCTTCATGGTTGTTAAAACTGATAACAGTTGTCATGAAAAACTAATTTTTGTCAACCTTTGTCAGTAGAAAGTATGCTAATTTCGTATCTGTTGATTATCTGCCTTTAATGCTCAACAATTTAGAGTTAATATTTGCTTGAAGCACTTAACTGCCATAATTAACCACTTTCCGGTACCGGACATGTATGCTTTATATGCGTGGCCGGAGTCTCTGAAATTGGACAAAGGGAACTGGGCCTTGTAACAAAAAACCCTACTCGAAACGAAAGACCAGGCTGCTGGGCATTACCGACATTTTTCACTCTCAACAGTGGAGATAATCCAGCCTTGTTTTGAAACAGTATACCACGGTTCCGGGCATTTAGTGCGAGCGGGTTACCACCAGGGNTAGCAGCGCACTGTGGCAGGTTCGTGAACAAAAAAATTACATAACACCACACAATCTGGGCTCCTTTTCCAAGGCTGCAGGCCTGGCTGAAATACTCGGGTGTCAATAGATTTTGTCTGTCAGATTAGAGTAGCCACCAGACAGTCATTGGTGTGGGTGTAAACATCCATTAATTGAAATGATGAATATTTGAAGAATTTTGAAAACTGAAAATCTTGAAAATGTCCCAATTATGTGCACTGCATCTTTCAAACCACCCGGCAGCAAGTGGTTAAGCGCAAGTCCGTACAAAATTTATGAATATTAAATTTATCTCCCTTGATAGGAAATTCATTATCCCTGAAAAACTCAGCAACTGAAGAGGAAACAACGGACACACTTCTCATAATCAATCTTTCAAGGGGCACCAAGCCCTACACATTGTCATATGGCTGGGATCTACCTGCCAAAATCCTGAAATTTTCTCCGAGTAGACCTTTTGGTGAATTATGAAAGGCTCAGGATGGTGTCAGAATGACGGACAAGGATGACGCCACTCGGAAACAGCGCCATGACCAGTACTCACAGGCAGAATGTCCTTCAGAGTATCCGCTGCTTTTTTGGGCATGGTGGCACCAGCCAGTACGAGCTGTGTCTCTGCAAAGGGTTTCTTCTTTGACTGAGCTGTAGCGCTTATCTAGAGAAAGGGATATTCATTACAAAACTACTATTTCAATCATTAATCCTATGACACTTCTGTGGTGGTTTGCCACACACCGCATCAAACTTGACCTGAAGTGTATGCTGTCCCCAAAAGCTAATTTCAATAACCTTGTAATCTGACATTAAGGCTGTGCCAAATATCGGAATAACCGAATACAGTGATTCGATCGATTATCGAATATTCGAATATTATTTTGGAATTTGAATATTCGAATGAAAAATTCATGCAAAGGGAGGGAGAATTTTCTTTTGTTTTAAATGAGAACAATTGAAGTATAGATGCTTGTTCAAAGTAGATTCAAATGAAAAGCCACAGAAACCTTACAGCAATTCAAAATGTATATTATTCATTAAAAAAGGAAAAAACACTTTCAACAAGAAAAGAAGTATTATTTGTCTTTTAAATCTTGCTAAATTGTGGCTGGAGATACTTGTAGACTTGAGAAACAATTATAGTGATTATAATGTACAACGGTGTGCGTTATTGCAACTGATTTTGTATATGGTTTAATCAACAATCTCCCGGTCAGTAAGACCAAATATTCAGACATTCGATCAAATTTTTGTTCAATATTTGCCCATTAATTTATGCAATTATTTCCTTTTTTAAATGCATCATGGGATAAATCTTGTGTTATTTGTGCATTCCAGGAACTCACATGCATTCTCCTCAGAATGTTGAGCAGACTACTGCAAAAACTGTCATCCAACATGGTGTCACATTCATCGATGACTACGTGGGTTGTGTCTTCTAACGTCATGAATTCTTTAAAAGGAGAATAACACGGTGGATGAATTTCCAAGGAAATCAAGGATAGAAACAGTAAGAACCTACACCTCGACCATAAACTTCTGAGCCAAATGTGGTTTCATTAAACTCTATTCTTTAGGGTCTGAATTATGTCTGGTTTGGCTCATCACAAAGTATGTATGGCAGCACAGATTTCCACATCATGATTTTTGATGCAGTAGTGATGGCAGTGTGAACATTAACCCTAACCACCAAGCATATTGTTTGGCTTACAGTACTCAGTACTACAAAATACTAAGTAATAGCCTGAGCCTAAAGGACCTAGCACTACAAATTACTATTTCTGGCTAGGTTACTTCCATTGTTACTCATACAGAGGATAACAAAGCCATGCATTCATAGTGCCACAGCACTGTATGGTACATTGTCTTATCTATTGTATTTTATGGCTTCAGAGAACAATAAGGTCATGTCCTCTTACAAGCGACAGTGCTGATTACGACATTTTACTACAAGTAGTAATTTGTAGTTTTATGTAGCAGTGCAAGCTATCATAAATATGAATATACCATAACACCCCCAGAGGCTGGGAGGTAAACAAAATAAAGTAAGTTTGGATCCTGTTAGTGCAGACACCTGCCAGCCTTTCCTCACAATTCCTCAGAAAACAAATATACAGACAATTTTAGTCCTACAAAGACAGAGCTATCTACTTTGTCGGAGGCTATTCAGGATGGAGCCGGGCGTGCTAACGATGACATCAGCTGGAGTGAGAAAGGAATGTCTCAAAGACTTGGTTGACTTGCTGCCGTCGAGATGCCTTGCTACCATACACGTCTCTTTCAACAGGGATGCTGCAACGAACTACAGGCAAAAAAAAAACAAAAACAGAATTCAACATATATCCCGTAGTTTCAAAGCTGAGCTTAACCACTTGCTGCTGGGTGTAATTTGAAGTTGCATGACGTAAAACTGGGAGATTTTCAAGATTTTTCATTTTCAAAATTCTTTAAAAAATCATAGTCCTTCATCTACTGGACGTTTACACCCACATGAATGACAGTCTGGTGTCTCCTCTAATCTAACAGACAACATCTATTGATGCTCAAGTATTTCAGCCAGGCTTACCGCAAAAAAAGCCCAGATTAAGCGATGTTACACAAGTTTGTTTTGTTCCCGAAAATGGCACAGTGCGCGGCTGGCATCTGTTCAATAGGGGCCAGATTAACATGCAACATACAGCGCTTTTGTCCCCGGTGGTAATCCGCTCGCACTGAAGGCCACAAACAGTGGTACAATCTTTCAAAACAATGACAGATTTCCTCCTCTATTGACAACTGAAAAAATGTTAGCAATTCCCAGCAGTTAGGTCTTTTGTTCCAAGTGCGGTCTTTTGTTCCCCAGTTTCGTGTATAAAGCCTATGTGCCCAAAACTGGGCTCCGCGGCAGGAAGTGGTTAAGGTACTATTTGCAATGAGCCAATTTAGTATTCCGACATCGCATGCCCAAAATGAAGCCAGTGTGGCCTTACTCAGACTCACAACAGTGCTTCGTTTCCCAATGACCTTGCTCATTGGAAATACCAGACTGGCTCATTGCTTCAAGTCCATCAAAAGTCATCCAGTCTTAAGCCAAATCAACAGCTGTTCAAATGAACTGTAACAAAAGCATTCAATACTCAGTCACAGCACCTCCTGCCACTTCTAAGCTTGTGACTGGATCTGTGAAAAAAATGTATAACTGAGGGAGTGAGGGACTCCACTACACAACAGCCCTGGTGGTAATGGGTATAGATACTGATCAGTGCATAATTGGTCTTACAGCCTAAGTTGACATTTATGTCACAATTTACAGAGTACAAGCCAGTTGTAACAAAATAACCACAAATGGACACCCATACGGAACTCATCATCCCAAGACTGAAATAACCAGAAAAGTTCCTTCTAACTTGTGACCTGTGGCATGCAGCAATGAAAAAAATCCACAACTCTGGTTGATTTTTTTTTCACCTACTAGAAATGTTCTACAGGTGAATACCAAAACTGTACTCAAACACAGCTTGTTACTGATTTCCTTCTCCAGCTTGATGGACACAGTTGGTCAAATATGCAATTGAAATCTCTTGGAGGCGCACTATTGTGAATCACCCATATTGACAAATGCTCCATTCGTATTGAGGGCCTTTCAATACACAGTGATTATATGGCCTAATTGTGACCAGCTTCCACAAAATTAGTATCCAGGCTATTTTTTTTCTGTAACATCTTTTTGTTAGCAATGAAAAGAGCAAACTGAGCTGAGCTGATGAAAGCTGACATTATGATGGAAAATGTTAAGACCTCTTTTAAGACCTCTAAAATGTAGATGGCTCTAGCAACTTGCAACTCATTCCGTTATTTTGGGTAACATTATCTAGGCAAGGTACATCAAGGAAAAATACAGGGCAACTCAAAGAGGTCCAATACCTTTATTTGTTGAGCAAGCTCCCAGGCAGGCACCAACACAAGACACCTGGGCCGGCCAGCTTGAGTAACTCGGCCATGTGTGGCCATCTCCCACAGCAACAGGTGCAGGATGGGCAGGAGGTAAGCTAGGGTCTTGCCGCTTCCGGTTTCTGCAGCACACAGGACGTTCCTGCTTCTCAAAATGGATGGGATAGCAGCCGACTGCAATTTCAGAGAACAATGTTTCAACCTTAACCCTCACAGATCCTAGAAATTCCAACAGGAGGCTTTGGAGAACTGGGCAAGATTGCGCCTAGTCATTATTACTTTACAATGAGTTTGATGTTCTATGAAACTTTTAAAAAGAAAGATTTCGTCGCTGGGTTTCTGCGCAGTGGTGACTTCGGTAGGAGCTAGGGAGGTGGATTACAAAAGGGCCACAGGAATAATTCCTGAACAATTTGTATGAATATCAAACTCAAGCTGCTCCATTATTACCCCTGGCTATGAAATCCAAAAATATTTCCTTAAACCTTCTGCATTCCTGGAGCTTGAATCTGTTCACCAGACCAAACCTTTTCAAATATTAGCCAAGGTACCTATTTGCTACTTTCGGCAAACATTATCGCCTATGGCAGAGATAGCACTGAAAGTAAAAATCTTCCACAGAATCTGGAGTTTTAAACTGACCAATCTAAGCACTTCAATGACCCCCTAATGCAAAGTTGTTTCTCTTCTGGACTAGATATACATATCACACCATTTTCTTAGTACGCAATTGTACTTGGTAGTTGGGAACATATCACCTTAAACGTCCTCACGCTACCCTTTCACTTAAAAAACTTTCTATTTGGATTTACCTGAATTTTAGTTGGTGATTCAATGTCCATAGTCTCCAAGGCATTTAAAAGTTTCTCATTCAGGTTAAAAGCAGCAAAATTTGAGGGTGTGCCTGTGTCATCCTCTTTGTCCTGCAGAGATGGGTTCTAAGTTTGAAATGAAACAAAGAAACATGATAATGTCATCTGCAAATTCAAAAATCAAAACACATGAATTCCACATGGACAAACTGGCTGTGTACAGTGAAAAGATCACTTAAAATTGCCAAGAAATATTTCTCAGTTTGAATTTCTGACTGATGGCTTGGAGGCACCTCTTGATGATGGAGAAGGGTTAAGCCGAGCCAAGCAACAATTGAAAGAGGCTTACCACCCCTTAGATTGAAAGAAAACAAGAATGTGGCCCTGGTTTCTAGCACGGAGGTAAATTTTAAAGGATTCAGGACGGTTGCTAGAAAAATTGCCTTGAGAGTTGCATTGGATGGTTCTGTGTCCAACCAACCATGATACAAACAATACAGGGAAACTGACTAGGTGCTTCTAAATGATTGTAAAGATGAACAAAGAAACTGGGTAGGGAGGAGTCAATTCGAATAATTCACTATTTAAATATTTGACCTTCAATCCAATCGAACATTCGAATATTCGGCCACACCGACACACCATTTACAAAATCAGTTGCAAGAATGCACTCAACTGTACATCACTTTCACTTTAACAGCTTCTCACATCTAGGACTATCTCCAGCCACGATTAAGCAAGACTGAAGAGAAGAACGATACTTCTTGCCCTGTTGAAAGTTTCCATTCCTTTTGAATTTTTTAAATGAATTTACTTTTTGAATAGTAGGAAGTATTATTCTGTTGCTTTTCACTTCAATCTGCTTAAAACAAGCCTCCATTGTGCAGTTTTCTCATTTCAAACAAGAAAATTCTTCCTTCATTTTTTGTTATTTTGCATTCAAATATTCGTATGCAGAAACAGTATTCAAATATTCAATAATTGATTGAACAATCAGATATTCAGACATAAAGCACAGCCCTAAAACGGAGAAATGTCTTATTTCGAACATGGCCACAAAAATGTTTTCCTTTCAGCAAAAGATCTTTCTTCTTGTATTCATCCCTAGCAATGCCAAAGCCAAATTCCCATCTCTACTCACCCCTCGGAAGGCTAAGATGGTGAAATGATCCCCACAGGAACGTTTGTGCTTCCAGCCATCACTCGCAAGCTTGGAGGGCTTAAACTTATCGTATGTCTGGTTCTGGTAGTAGTTGAACTCCTTCCTCTTAGCCGAGATCAGTTCTTTGCCGGGATAGGCATTAAAAAGGCGGCCTCGCCACTTGATGGGACCCCGGCTTTTCTGAAGTTTGTCTATTTGATGACTAATTCTCTTTGGCACTTGGATTACATTTGTGCGGTCAACTGCTGAATTCTGTATCTTGTTTTGAAATCAAAAGTATGTAATACAAAAAAAATAAGAATACAAAAACTCAAGATCTATGAAATGGAACCTTGGTTACATTGATCGAGTTTCTGTCATATCACTATGGGCCCCAAGCTGGACCAAGAGAGGGCGCACTTTGCTACAACGGAGGCTCCGTTGGAAGTAACTACTTCCATGCACACATTCCGACTTCCTAACAACCAAAATGAATTTAAGAGTACTCATAAGGGAAAGTTATTCAGTCATAAATATGCCGTTCTGATGTAGTCTAAGTAACTTGGACTCAACAAATCAACTTTTTTAACATTTGGACATGGTCGGTCAACAGTGTGAGTCATTTCAAATGAAATCAATCAATGGAAGGAAAAGCCTAAAAAGGGTACTTGGACTGTACTACCGCCCGACCATGTCTAAATGTTAACGAAGGCCATTCACAGTGTCCAAGTTCTGCTGGAATGTAATTCTTACTACAGATGTTATGTACATCTGTATCATAAACACTGCCCCCCAGTGTCATATGGTGTCAGCATCACAACCCCCTCCCCTTTTTCAAATTCCAAGGCTGGACAGGTCATCCCTCCCATAAATTATAGGATTCTCCACCCCCAAAGTTTCAGTGCAAATTTACGCCACTGAATGCCTGTAACATTAACTCCTGAAATTCAAGAATCACTCAATGCCATTATTGGCTACCCCCGGAACTGTGGGGTTTGACGCCCATCGCCCAGCAGTTCTGGGGGTAATGACTGGGATGAGAATGAGTAAGGCTGAAGTACTTGGCAGGTACCACCAGAACTGTGGGGTTTGACGCCCATCGCCCAGCAGTTCTGGGGGTAATGACCGGGATGAGAATGAGTAAAGCTGAAGTACTTGGCAGGTACCACCAGAACTGTGGGGTTTGACGCCCAGCGTGGTGGATGTCGAACCCCACATGGTCCTGGGGGTAATTGGCAGACCTCGCTTACCAAGCGCACACAAAAGTGAGGAACAGTTCTTCTCAGTGAAGCCGGAATCTGTCGACACACGCACAGTGTCTGTCGAAGCATGACTGTCATGTGACCGTGGACTGTATGTATCGATATAGGGTTCGTGGTCTAATGACGTTAGGGCGTGAGAACATCTCCGGACATCGGAAACATGAAACGTCTTTAGCATGGGCTAAGTTCAAAATAAAGTTCGGTTCGAAGTGAATTGGATTTCCAACCAAGGTAACACTGCAACACTCAACAATTCCATAGGATATTCTGATGCAGATTTCTTAGTTCTTACTCTGTGTATTGACGTTGTTGCGAGATAATAATGTACCTCTTTACTGCATACATTCTGCACAACCTTTCGGAGTCGCATGCCTCACTTTACTCGCAATGCCGCAGCGTGTGTACATGTAAGTTACACGCAAACCACGCGTGAAGCACAAGTGTGCATGTGGCGTGGGGTGATGAACACGACTGGGAACTAGACCACCGAATAGGAAACCAGGCTAACCGGATCGACGGGTTCAGGAGTTTTTTCAAAGTTAGTTGTATATACTTCAAAGCGTATAATTTATAAGCTTGCCCAGCCATGTGCCAATTGTTTTTAATTTTATTTGAAGTCAGTCTTTTCTTCATTAAGTTCATAATTGTAAGTTGTCACGGACCAATATCAGCAGTAATTTCAACACCAACTGCATAACGAGCTTCGGGGGATTGATCTCATAAAATGTACTTTGAATAAAAAAGGATCTCGTCAACACAGACTTGAAAAATATAGGCCTATTCATACACGTTCCTACCTTCGTGGCCAAAGGCTTTTCAACTGACGGGCTGAACTTGTGACGGGGGCACTTGGGCAAGGACAAATCCAGGGGAATACCCCCCCCCCCCGTTATCAGAGAAAGTTTTATTCCCAGACTTTCCTTCCAAAGGCCTGTAAAAATCGCCGAAATGTAGACCCCACCCCCAGAAAGGCCATGCTAAGTTTTGGTCCTCAAAACAATGTTGCCCCCTCCATTCCCCGGCCGAAACTGGTTCCAGATCGGGCCAGTGCACCTGGGGTTTCACATTTTTAAGGAGGTACTGAAAGCAACTGAAATAACAGATAATATGTACTTTGTGCCATTCAAGAACTCAGACAGGGAACCCTGTCACGGTGGGGCGAGGGGTACAGCCATCTGCGGGGTCCGGAGGCATGGTAATCCTATAGACTATACCACCTACCCGGTGTATACAAAAACATTCCGAGAGTTCGGATTTATCACGTGAGCCGGCCAGTTGGCAGCAACGAACTCTACAGAACTTTGTGACCGATATCACCCGTGAAAAGAGACCTCAAAAGTAAATATTTGAGCATGGCGTCACAAAGATTATTCTTCTAGTTATCAAATTCTTAAATTAGTTACATATTCATGGCTGTATTGGCCTCCTGACGACACCTCGTTTGGCCTAGCTACAACTTTACCAAGCCCACTATCTCACCTATCATCCCCCGAGTGGGTTAGTATCTTTCTGTGCAGAATCCTCAACACGGAGTGTATCATAGTTGCCATAACCGTAGTAGTAAGCGGTTAAAAACAAAATGGTCAACCGCCTAATAAAGACGATCGCAATTCTGTTAGTTTTCATCCAGTGTGGATCAGCGTTGAGTGACGGTAAGACATTCAATTTGGGCATCGTTTTGGGAGTTGTCAGTATGAACATTAACCTTACAAAAGCTGCAGAAAATTAAGCCAATATTGTGATCGAGGTAGAGAAAAACTTGTTTGGTTTCAAGAATGAAGGAATTTTAGAATCTTATGACACAATCCTCCCAACCTGTGAGGGATTACTGACAGACTTAGCTATCTCCGTCTTTTTTTATCATTCTCTAGAATATGCCGAATGTCCAGAAACTAAAGGACCAACCGTTTGGATCGGTAAGTAAAAACACACAAATGGACTAACGGTTACCCCGCTTCAATCAAATGCACATTAATACGCCTCTTTCGAGCCAGTGGCGTAGGCCTAACCAGCGGACGGCAGGAAAACACAGTGCTATGTTCTCTTTTAGGAATTGAAAGCGCCAACATCCTAGCAACTGCAGTGTGGATAGGGACAAAAAGGACAATCGTTTTTGGACAAAAATCCATTTTGTCCACCCCGACCTCACCGCCGAGCTTTCCGTTAGAGTTGATGACAAGTCGTCAGATAGCCTCGTTTTGTCCATGGAGTTCAACCGAGTCTTTCTTTTTAACTCTAGTGAAAGACAAGTGATATAAGTGGCTGAGTTTAGATTCGACTATTCCCAAGTTAAGGACAAGGCAATCGACGTCGTCACGCGAATACATGCACGTGTACCGTGTGGATCCGATGGATCGCGTCTACCTTTTTGTTCCCCAACCATTTACATACACGAAACACACGGTTACACACTTTCCTGAAGACTATCCCCATAAACGGTTAAAGCATAGAGTAAGGTTGGGTTGGCTTTTTTTCCCCTCGCCTTCCACCTTTGTGGTCCGGATTCGAACACCGGCTCGGTCCTCAAGTTGATTGGGTTTTCAGTCCCCTACCTGATTTCGTGTGTTTTACCCAGAATATTCCTCTGGGGCTTTCCTCCCACCTCTGAACCTGGTACTACTTCTCATTGTCTACTCTTTCAATGTTTCTTCAGGCTTGCCTAAGGTGCTTTTGAGGAATACTTGGTGTCATCACCAGAAACAAAATAAAATGGAGTGAAAGAACGCTCTTATGCTCTAGTGGCACCTCAAACAGCTATAATCCACTACTTTTTAAATTCTATATAAATCCTCGTCTGGTCTCGAAGAGGCCTTCAAGTTATTGTTGAGCTATTTTCACCAACTGTTTTCTAACTTTTTTCAATGAAACCATGCAGACGATGCACCAGATTGCCAAGCCAACGTATCATACTGTCATCATTTTGGATTGGATTATGTTTGTACCGTCAACATCACTGAAGAAGACCACTCTTGTCTCGGAGGCACCCAGGTCATGTGTGTTCTTCCTCCAGTACCGCCCCTACCGAAGCCCCTTCCCGTCACCACCTTGAAATTGATCACCTACAATATCTGGGAGTTGACATACCTTGTATCCCTGACCGGTCAGCGAGAGCGCACCTGCCGCATTCCTGCAAAGCTCTTCGAGATGCACCCAGAGGTGGACGTCGTCGTCCTCCAGGAGACGTTCATGGGAGGCTGCATAGTCAACGGCAACAACTCTCTGAAGTTGCGGGACATCCTAAGGGAGTTCGGTTTTGTGTACTCCACGCGTACAGTCGGCGACTCACTGGCTTTTCTGCCTCAGGGAGGAGTTCAAGCCAAGCGCAACTCCACTGCGGAAAATGGGGGCGTTTTCGTCGCGTCGCGTTGGCCGATCGTCAAGGAAGAGCAGATGGTGTTCGAAAATTACGACAGCACCACTTCAGATGCACTCTCTGCCAAAGGGGCTATGTATGCACTAGTCCGTAAGACCGTCGACGGGGTCACTAAAGATTTCCACATATTCGGCACCCATCTGCAATCCAGTGAGCAGCCGCAATCTCCAGGTATTAGAGTCCTCCAGGCAGGCGAGGTCTTCAGCTTTATGCAGAGCGTGTCGATTCCTCTTGGTGAGCCGGTGATATACACCGGAGATCTCAACGGGGACTTCATCAATAAGACCGAAAACGCACGGGCTATAATAGCTGCCCTGAACGCCACCAAGCCTCCACTCAGTGGTTCTCTCGTAGTGACCTACGACCACCAGAATAATGACAATCTCGATCCTATCGACAAGGAGGCCGAGTACCTGGACTACATTCTCACCAGCAATGGCCACGAACAGCCTCTCACGGCCACTTCCAAGGTACTCCGTCCGCGGAGCGACAAACCCCTCCTAGTTTGCCGAGGCTTTCACCTGATCTTCAAGTACCCCCACTCCCCCGACTGCAGGAAGACGAAGACCATCACTGATCTGTCCGATCACTACGCTGTCGTGGGCATCTTCGAATATCCCAAAGACATGGCCGAAATGACGACGCCACATCCTCACCGTCAAACAACCAGCAATGGCAGTCATAGTTCTCCCTCCCCTTATTGGATGTGGGTTTTTTACCCTGTATCGTTGGCGATAGGCTTAATGGTCAACTCGTCACCAGTCTAAAAGACCTAAGCCTTTCTGAAGGGGGACTAACGCCACAAACCACTTCCATTTGAAATGTAAACTGGACAGCAAAAGTAACTTGCCACTTCTGTCAAAGGCCACACATAAAAATTCCCCCTTACTAATCACATGCACAAAAGCAAGTGATTATCTTTATAACAAAGAAGAAATTGACATGCACAGCAACTTGGTTACTGAATCATAAGTCTCAGAACGTAACAAAATGAGCCTTAGATTTTACGCAGAAATCATTGTCACAGGACAAAATAAAGTAGTCACAATCATTACTTTTCTATTATGTGTATGCATAGTCAGTAAGGATGGCATCCCTATACAGAAACCACTCGTGCACATCATTTGGACAAAACAGGTGTTCACTTTGTCATTGGTTGTTTAAAATGTTGTCCATTCATAGGTCATTTTTGTTTGGTAGAGAGTGCTTTTGTGTTTTTGGATTCAGTAACCAAGTTGGTGTGCATTTCTAATTTCTATGGAGTTAATTTTTGTGTGTGGCCTTTGACAGAAGTGGCAAGTTTCTTTTGCTGTCCAGTGTATTAACTGAAAGCGTGTGCTTCTAGCCTATAGATAACATTGAGATAGTTTAAAGATGGCGTTTGCACCTCTCATTCGCTTAATTCCTCAAGCACGCCCACTATGCAGCGCAAATTATGGATCGAAGAATAACGTTGGAATGCATAGCCTTTAAAAGAACAAGAGATATCCCTAACATCACGTCCAATTTATCATCACTATTTCACTCTTATTTCAATAGCACTTAATTATCTTAATAAGATTTCAAGTTTTCTGGTATAACGAGAGTATTTCGGTATGGAATGTAGGTTTTCCACACATTTCGATTTTTTTCCGTCTTACCTTATGTACGATTAACTTCATATTTGTCTCGTGACGACGAGGACACGCAATAAGTTTAGTCAATGGTTATTTAAGTGACCAGTGGTGGATCTTTTTGAGTGATCAGTGGCGAATAGTTTTATGCATCGGAAAGATACTGCTGGCATTTTCCAAGTTGCATAAAATGTGCTACCGTATAGCCATGAAAGATCATACCACAGAAAAAGGGGGGAAATTGCTTACCATAAACTAATTAAAAGAAATGCGGGACGATAAAAATGACATGCCCTACAAGATTTTATCTGACGGGACTATCAGAGATCTTTCAAAGTTTATAGTAATCCATGAATGCTTGAGTGCACAGCGGACGCTAGCTTTTTGCTGTTATAAAGTCAGTTATTTTAAAAACTAGAGGCTTCCGTCCAGACGTTTAGCATCCATTGAGAGTGCAGCGATCATGTGCCTAGATTTCAAACTTGGGTCTGAGACAAAAACCATAAAATTAAAGGAACAAAGACTGTAGTGACATGTACATCATTTTATTTGAGTCAGGTTTGTACACTTATAAAAATTAATACATGTATGGTATTAGAGGCATGTTTTCCACATACAGTTAAAGCAGTTAAAACATTCCACAAGTTTTGATCAAACTTATACATATATTTTAAAGTTCGTGGCATTTTAGTAGAATGCACAGAATGCACTACATTTGTAGCACTAAAATGTTCTGCTCGAGATAAAGGTTGATAGGGCTTGGATGTGTGAAGAATCTCAAACACTAACGGCCAGAATCCCTGCAAAATGCAACATCATTAACAGCTTGAGGATACCAGAAACTCAAACAGAACTTTCATGTTGTAGTGTTTAAATTAGAGACATGTATCAAACACTACATCCAACTAAATACAGAAATTAGCAGTTATCATAACTTCTAAATATGTGAAAATTTAGAACAAAATTTAATTTTCTCAAAAGTAATCATATACAACACTACCACTCACTGAAAATACAAAACATGAGTGAATAGCAGTTAATCTCTATCGTCATGATGATTTTGTGTTAGTATCTATGTCCGCATTTCCGAGAATGCCCCAAGCCCTGTAGTCATTTGGTCTGGCATCTTTAATCTGTGCCATTTCTGCCGTCCGGTAGAAAACTGCAAATGCACAAACCAGGGGATAATGTTGTTAGAAAAATTAGAACTCTGCTTCGTCATCTGAGGAAAAAAGAAAATTGACAGCCTGAGTGTCAGGCTTGCAGCTCTCAGCAACAGAGGTTTCTTATTGAGAATGGAAACTTGGGGAAAGATAACAATGAACTAAGTTTTGTACAGACTTTATCCTGACCACCTTCTTGCCTGGATGGTATCAATAACAGGCCATCACTTGGTGAACAAGGGGTAAAGATTTTCATATCTCTCCATCTGTAGGTTCCATTCAATCTACATCGGTGTCTCCTCCCACCTCTAAACATGAACTTTTCTTTTAATTACATTTCATGACATTTATCCCAATGCTGCTTCAGGTGTGTGATTTACAGTGAGCTTTTGTTTTCGAGCTTCTTCAAAATGCCATAATTTTCATTTCAGTGTACAAACTGCATGCAGGGGGAAGCCAATTACACTTTTCAAATGTGTAAAACATATTGACAATACCCTGCAAAGATATCATCCTTTCTTCCATTTTAGTTATTAGACTCTGCAGGGAGGGGGGTGCTTCAAATGGAATGAGTAGGTTTTGTGTGCCCCAAAAAATGGAAGAAAAATTGGTTGGCTCTTAATGAATTACCAATGCTCAGTACTTTAACTTTCATATTTCAAGAGAATCAACCCCCATGCTCAGTTAAGGTGCCAGGGATCTACTCGATCTGGCAAAATTTATTTCACATTAGATTTATTGGGATATTAAGGTTAAAGTACACAGGTGGAAGCTGATGAGGGAAAAGAATGGGCTATTATATTCAATACTTACGTTCAAGAACATAGGGGTGATTCTCATGCATGTGTTTTCTGTAATCTGCATTTAAGCCAAAACAAGAGCGTGATAAAGGCATTTAAGTGACAGCGGATCCTGAATTGATGAACCTTCCCCTCCCGGGTACTTTTTTCCCAAACGGTTGTAGTTTCTCATCCTGTGATTGGTCAATCACATGCATATTAGTGCACTGTTCTTGACCACACAAACCAAATTTGGGCTTTTAGAGGCACAAGGATGTTCATTCCTCACTTGCTATATACAAGATTGAAAAGGAGAAGTAAAAACAACAGAGTGTATTACAACCTCGGACCATGAGATTACATATCGGGACTACTTCCGTCCACATAACAATTGCTGAGCAACGGTGATTTTTACATGCTTATTCCTTATTACATAACTACTCTTTAAAGCCTTGGACAGAGTTATGAATAATGCATAAGCACAGAGGGTGCCCTCTTTCAAAACTGTCAGATCCCATTCGGGGGGAAAAAGACATATGCCCCCTCCTCACAACATTCCATTCTGATCAGTTCACAAAGGCAAAATTGAGCCAGTGAATGCTGTGGGAATAAGCCATTTGCAGAAAATCTGGTACACTGAGTTAGCTGACTGCACATAAACATAACGATTTGAATTTCCCAGACTAAAGACACTATTGCTATACCTTGTGATTCAGGGCAAGTTTTTGCATAGCGACCACCATCTCTGGAACGAACTGGTTCCTTTGTGCCTTTTTTATCCATTGAGAACAGTATATTGTTGCAAGGCGTCTCTTATGTAACTAAGCAAAAGCTTGCCCCGAATCATGACGTATAGCGACAGTGGTTTTAGTACAGAGTTACCTTGGCTGATGTTCATTTTGTGCCACACATAATACGCTCCTCCAAAGGCAGCAATTTCAGCCGCAATTAAGTACTTGGAAAAGCGCCACAAGGCCTCAGCACCCCACATCCTGTGCCCAAGTGGTTGCAGCCACTAGATCAAAGTCTGACTGTATAAACCGGCCCTCCTTTCATGAAATATCTGCAAATAAGACAGGCTGCGAATGTGCATGGACTCGGAAAAAAAAGGTATGTGCATCTACAAGCACATATTACACCGCATTTGAAGTATAATTAGAAGTACTGGGGTACAATAACCTTTGAAATCCTCTCAGCTGAGCATGCTTCAGGTTCAACATTTAGGAGAACAATTTGGAAGACTAGTTATTCTCTTGTATGATTGAATAAATCAGGTAATTATTCTGGTGATCAAAAGCAATAATATTTTAATGTAAACATTCTCTAAATGTTAAAACACAGGCAATGAGGCCAAGTTTCATCGAATGTAATAGATATTGGATCATGAACTGGTTCCCATTGTTTAAGCTACTGTTTTCTGCAAAGCACCAAACATTCTTAGCATTTGGGGGACTTAAAAGAGTTTTTACCATGAAGTGTCTGGTGTCATGCTTCCATAGTCACTGTGACTTTGATTTCACAAGATGGGATGCAAAGTTCATGCCATTCAAACTTAATGGGGGACTTTGAGAGCTTGGCAGTGGCACACATACTGGTCCTTTTTCATCAAGCTGCATGTGCTCAGAACTGTTCACACCTGCTCAGAACAGGCGCTTGCTCTGAACTGGTAAAAAGGACTGTTGTGTTTGCTGCCATCAAGCATTTCAAAGTCTCCCATTATCCCTTAGCGTTTAAAAATGTCCCCTACTAGAACCAATCAATTAAAGGTAGGGCTCTATTCGAATAGACTAGTGCTGCAACAGGCCTGGGGGAACTCAAAAAGGGTCTATCCAAGGAGAAATAAGACACAGTTCTCGTCAGTCTATCATGGAGTAATTGCAGAATACCCCACCACTCCAAAAAAGGACCCCTGGAATGACTGGTTACATGGGTACAAGGTGAAAATCCTTGAGAAGAGTGTGACACTTTGACCTGTACCTGGCTATGAGGTTGATCGTGCGGGGTGGCGGGATTTGTCATGCTCATCAAACCCAACCCACGGCTCTCTGCCTTCACCTTGCGTTTTATGGAGTGTGCGCATTGCAGATGCTGCAAGGTTCAAGTTTTACATGTAAATTGACACGGAGCACCAGTCCATAATACAAATTACAATGCCGTGAGCATGGATGGAGGTCGTGCCACAACATGAACCGTGTGCAACTTTTTTCAGACATCGTGACGGCCAACATGCAAGAGCTCTGTTCTCTTTTTCTAAAACAAAAACAAAAAAATAATATCCCTTAAAGGAAAAAGAGTCTTACAAATTTTGCTTCCTTCTGAGGAACAGACTCTTCGCGTCAGTCACTGTTAGAAGCAGACTGAAGGGACCTCTCGGCCTTGGCCAGCATGGCCACACCTTATCAAGTGAGGGCGCTAGTCCGCTTTTAACAGTGTGCAGGCTGGTAAATAAACAGTCATAGTCAAGAGTGGTAAATACCTGAAGTTCAAAAAATCAGGGAAAAATACCAGAGCTTCTCAGGCGTTCGAGACGCGCAACAAATTAAAGCCCATTTCATGATTTTTCATCTTCGTTTCGAATTTACATTCATTAACTGATGACTTTCAAAGATATTGTTTCCACAGAAGGTCAACTCTAACAGACACTCGTGAAGCCCCTCGCCATTTTGAAATGCCTCAAGTCTTGAAAAGTAGATCGCTTTCAGGCACTGATTTCTTTCAAATCTTAAGCAGACACAAACTGACATTCGTTTTGGTGGTCTAAACCTATCTTTTCTGCGAATCTCCAAGTTCATGGGCCACAAAATGCGCTATTTCGCAGAGATACAATTGATCTGGTCCGTAAGCAAGCAGTTTTCGGCCTATTTACTGGCCTGCACCCTTAAAAGGCAGGTACCCTGGGCCTGGGTTGGGCCACTCGCCGGTTGGGGTTAGTGATCAAATGTGATCAGAAATAACTAGGCCTGAGGTAGCCCTATTCCGTGGCCAAAATATTCAGACACTCTGGAGTATAGAAGCGTCCTGGCCACAAAACAAAGCTACTTCTGAGCAGCGCCGTGGCGGGGGGGGGGTCACTGAAACATCACCCTAGAGGAAACTAAAATTTGGCAAAACAGGGGAAGTGGCAAATTCCCATGCTTCACCACTACCCGGTCAGGATTCAAGTCGCATCCTCGGCTTGACGCTTCACTGCTCGAGAAGACTCACCCATGGTTCTTCTTTTATAGCTTACAAAGGAAAGTGTAGCCTACTTTTATAATGCGTCGCATACGTCATTGCGTAGAAGAGAAAAGTGCCCCTGCCTGCATACGTGCCATTATGTTTGCAAAATAACCATCTATAATAATTTATGGTATAATTAATTTAGAATGCATCAAATGCAAACTATGAAAAACGGATGCCATTGAGCCGGGGCACCATCTTTGCGGTATATAAAAAAATTGGCCCAAAAACAATAATTATATTTGAGACCTAACGAAAGCAAAGAAGATCGCCTCATAAAATCCAAACCTGCAAACCTAACATGAAGATGACTTCGAAAGCTAAGTTGCACAGGTTACTGTATGTTCATATGCCACCGACAGTACTTCTGGTTCTTTGCACGGTGATGTGCCCTTGCGTTATGGCCATTCCTGTTCCGGTAAGTCAAACTAGTGTATATAGGTTTAATGCACTTAACTCGACGATCAAGAAATACTGAGAAGGGAGCCTGCCCGCCTGCGAGTTTAATCAGAAATTAGTGGGAAATCAATTACCTAATTTTGCCAATGAAACTTACCCCGATGATGTAACCAACCAGTTCAGAAGTCAACAAGTCAGATTATTTAACCAAACATGCATGAGTATGGAAAACCCACGAAAGAAGCGGAATACTATAATCTCGATTATTCGTGAAAAACAGGAACAAAGGGGAAAACAAACAAAATAATCCTGCCTTCGTTGGCAATGATGTTTAAATTAGATTTGGAATCAATCAAGGTATCAATCCCTTCCCTTAAACATCGAATTGATTTCTGTGATTTGAGTTGTATGAGTTTCCCGTTGTCCCTTCACCCGTAGGTTACTCTATTAACAGAAACAATGAAGAGAATTGACGTTAGTGACCTGCATGGCAAACTGATCCCAGTCGGTGAGTAAATTTCGACCGATTTTGTTTTATTTTGTCTAAACTTGCAGATCAAGAATCAAATGCTACAGCCTTCCAATCGCGGGACAACCGCTGGTGATTTGGGTTACAATACCACACTTTGATGCATCCTGAAAAAATTCCAATGGGATTACATTATGTTTGATTAGCATCACATACGTTTTAAGAGGTATCAACTAAGCATCTACGTTTTTACAGGAGAGCATGGAAGGTTATATAGAGTATAAAGTTCGAATTTTTGCAATGGCGTAACTACGGGGGGGGCACCGGGGGCACGTGCCCCCCCCCCAACGGAGGCCCGTGCCCCCTGGGTGCCCCCCCTTTGAAATTTTGAAATGGACAAAAAATACCTAGTTCATTATTTTCAGTGCCCCCTGAAAAAAAGTGCATCCCCCAGGTGCCCCCTCAGATGTAACACCCTAGTTACGCCACTGATTTTTTGAAATATTGTGGCATTCCAGGGACTTCGACATCCCAAACAAAAACACACACAAAAACAAACAAACAAAACAAAACAAAACAAAAAAGCTATTAAAGTACAATGTTGCAATGGCCGTATAATCTATTTATAAATTTTTATTTCAGATTTATTGCTTATGCTGGTTCTGATTTACTTCGGCAAACGGTTGAGGGAGCACAGCAAAAAAGTTAAATGGGAGAGGAAATGTAAGTAAATGAATATGAACAACTGAGAATGCTCAGTGATTGGGGAGTCCGTACAGAAGGCGAAATCATTTCGTTGGATCTGTAAGGGTGGTTCGTCTTGAGTACAAAAGAATAAGTCACAAAGTGTTAAAAAGTTTCCCTGATATTCAAATATACTATTTTCTACTTGATAAATAAACAAAAATGTCTCTCGTTCTAACACCGATTAAGCAAAACCGTGCATCTGGAGGCACACCTTTCTGCCAACACAGGATTGACTTTCTGCAAACTTTGACTGCCGATACGAAATAGTCAATGTTTGCAAACAAAAGACGGAGTCTAAAAACAGCACCCGGATCACTACAACATTGGCGCTTTCTTTTTATTGCCTCAGTGGAACACACGTCATAACAGAACACATGGCCTCTGAGAAACATTGTCCTAGAACTGACTTCGAGTGGAATGAAATAAATCTTTATTATGGACATCATTCACGTGATCTAAACAAGAAGCAGCATAATCAAATTTGGCTTTAAAAGGGTCAGATTGTCATACGATCGGAAATCCACTCTAGGGAGGAATATGTGAATAAATAGTGAGAAAGTGACGGACAAGCCGAGAGTATAATACAACCGCGCGCGTGTGTGTTTACCCGTAAATTTGTATCGAACGCAAAATTTTACATCTCTTGGGTTAGTTTAATTTGTGTGCTGCTCTATTGCTGCAGGGACAATATTTGAATAACTATTACTGAATCCAGTACTGCAAGCACTGTGCTTTTGATGTATCAATTTTCCACCAATGATGGGCAATCAAGTTTTTCTCAGCTCATTTAAGATTTGGATTGACGCCAACTTTATGAATCACAACCCGCTGTATAATTAATTCCATTCTCTTGCATGTACGTCATGAGGCCACGAAGTGCTTCTTGGTAATGGATGCAAAATTTTCGAGTGCTGCATAATTATGCTAATGGTGTTTTCGAGTACGAGATCTAGTGATGTAAAAACTCGATCAGAGTTATAAGTTTGTCATTTGCTGTTTAACTACTACCTACCAATGACATCAGTTTCGGGGGCATTTGTTTTCACTTTGCCTAGTCTACATGTTGACAGCATTTGTAGTTTTTAAATATTTAATCCTCACAGAAAACACACCAGTGTGTCATCTGACCTTTTAATCATAACTGTGATGCATGCAGATCGAAAACGGCCGTTTTTTGACCCTGCCGAACATCAGTGCGTATATTTCACATATCCTGTCCCTGGTTCAAAGCCTAGCTTTCGGCCCAGCAGTGCAACCATGGGCAGCGAACCAGGTGTGTAAAATTCTCTCGTATATCAACAAAGCTTTTCTTTCAATGTCTGTGGTTCACAAATTTTACATGAACACATTTGGGCGTGTGCTTAAATTTAATGCCTACAGGGAACTTTTGATGAAGCAAACTCAATCACCAATTCCAGTTATTCATTGAGAATTGAGATGGGAGATGCCCCGCCCAGTGGTGTAAATGTTTGTGCCGGAATTGAATGTGTGGTTGGGGGGGGGTGGGGGATGGGGAAAGGTGAGGGGGAGACTTGCTCAGCCATGAAAAGCACTGACCGGAAGTATGGCTGCCATGGCATGCGGAACCCTATACATGACTCTACGCTTCTATGAAAAATGCTTCACAATCCGCTTTAATGTTTTGCTCACCACAAGAAAGTGTGTGGGGATGATTAACTAATCCGATTCCCCCCCCCCACAAAAAATATATATACCCCATTCCCCTGGGATTTACGTCCATGACCCCATCCACCCTGAAAGATCTTCCTTTGTTCATTTTAGAAGTTTAAAATGTTGCAATGTTGCATGTAAGTTTCATCCCATTTTAATTAACGCTCTGCACTGTGGTGTTGTCTGAAGCGTATACCATAAAATAATGATGTTTTGTGCTTTCTTTATGAAAATTTCAGATTTTTTCCCCATCCTTTACAGGAACAAAATGCACTATTGAGGAAATTACTGCCGACTCCCTTCATGCGTACGAGCATCTTCCCTCTTTGCCTTGAGGTTTGGTGATATTCAAGAAACATCACTAGCTTGAACAATGCAGTTAAGAAGCAATGACTGAAAGGTCAAGTTTACAGATTCCGTGTTGATTCTTTTCATTGAACTTTTGTCGAAGCATCATTGGTTATTTGGTTTGTTAATACTTCGTCGTTTCAAAGTCGTCAGAGACTGGCTACGGTAAAAGTCACATTCATCGAGGAGTAATGACTGTGTAGCAACTGGAGTGCCGACTCTGGTTAAAAAGAGACAGACTGCACGGGCAAGCTTTGGCTATTCGAACTTGCACATGTATTAGCATGAAGCAATAATACAAAACAAAATACAAAGCACTACACGAAGGTGTCTGTTTTTGTTTTCTTTTGTTTTGCTTTGTCCAAAGGGGGTAGCCTATTATTTCCCCTATACAGGACAATGAACGTGTTGTTGTTACGCCCCGACTGTAGCATCGGTCCCAACTATAGTTGGGACCGTTCCAACTATAGTTGGTCCCGTCCCAACTCGAGTGCTATAGTTGAGCCGGCCTAACTATAGCATAGAGGTATGCATGTGCCCAGTATTTGCCGAATTCGTATGGTTAACAATGTCATGTCATAGATGAAGTGCCGTATTTTAGATGAATTATGTCCAGAGTGAGATGCATAAACTTGGATAAGGTTTAGAAATTTTCTACAGGAATTGGTCAACAATAGTTGGCCCAGCCCAACTGCAGCACTACAGTTGGGACTGTCCGAACTTTGGGACAGACGCTTACAATTGGGACCTAACATTATCATCCGAATATTTTTGTCTGTGGGCCAGAGGCATGGCAGGGGATGACAAAGGTGGCTGTGTTCGTATTTCAAACTGGTATCCACATGCACGCATAATACTTATGTACGTATACGATTACAGATCCACACTTAACTTTTTTTCTGGTAAAGTGTTACCAATAAAGAGTCTATTGCTCATGCAAGTGTAATACGGTTTTAATATTTTAATACATCTATTGAATGTGCACCTCTCTGTTTAAATTAAACGTATTTTCATTTGTTATTTTGGTATTTTAGAACATTTTTGGGACTTGTTTGATTGATTCTAATGTAAATGTTCATATTAATGAAGAAAAAATGTGATGTCATCCCAAGAAATTTTTGCACCAAAAACATGTGGAATTTTGTCCTAATATAATTTTCTTTGGTGTTTTATTGTTGAGTTGACCTTAATACACGATAATAAAGCCAACTACAGCAACCCTCTCTGAGAAATATTTTCATTGAGCAGGGTTCACAATTTGACAGTGTCTTCCCTGATTGGCATTACGATAACACACAGAAAAGTTTGGACAATCTTGAATGTTTACAAACGTACATTTTTAAAAATGCTTAACCCCGAAAGGATGTCGACTAGTTTTCGTATACGCTAGAGTATAAAGATGCGCACTGGTGACATCGTTTTGCTTGGGATTTTAAGGGATGTTCTCACCCCATACCCCAGTAGACTCTCGTGGTGCCAACTCATGCTACTCCATCACCTCTTACTTTAAGAAACAAGTGTATACACAAAGGCCTGCAGCCTGGTTTTGACATCAGGGCCTTAATTAACATATCGTGCAGACTTATACAGTACATGCGCAACATTATAATCACTGAATGTTGATATGGTCTTGTGCTGTTTTATACGATCTTTTTTGATGTTGTGACAGAAATCCGAAGCTTCAGGTCTAAAACATAATATCAGCATTACTGGTCTGAAACATAATTTCAACAAACTTTTAACTTGTCAGATTTCGGTGTACACCTTTTGCGACAACATGATGATTAAACTGGGGTGCATTTTTTTGCTCTTTTTACGATCAATTTCGCGGTTAACTGGGTCAAAATACCGTTAGCTTCACCGTGCATTCATTACTAAGCGGTGAATAATTCAGGTGAAGTAATTATGGTGTCGCGAAAAATGCAAATTTCGATTTGTTCCGGTAAGGCTAGCATGCCTTTTTTCCCCCATGCAGTAAGACAACACCGAATATCATGCCTTGGCAGCACACTCACATAACCCTGATAAGAAGCGTTCATACTGACTCAAAATGTCACTTCGCGACGTTCGCGTGCGCCACTTTTTTGGGTCCCAATAATTTCGACGTCGCTTCTTAGCTTCGCGTATACGAGTAGTCCCTATGCTTGGTTCTCGTTGCGATGATGTCTCACTTAATACGAACCGGGGAGACAGGGTACTCTCTAAATCCTAAAGAATGAAAATTCACTCCACTTGAGTGAAAATTCAATCCCTCAAATAGAAATTAAGGACCAGACAAATTGGAGTGAATTTTTTTTTATTGAAATTTGTTAATTAATGTATTACTTTGAATTCGAACAGTGCAGTGATTTATAACAGTACAAAACACTTGTTCAAATGCGTTCCAGCAGAACCGTTTCCTTGATGAATTTAATTAATGAATTATTTATTTTTTACACTGCGTCAGAATATTTACTTTTCCAATTTAATATTTTTGCATGAAATTATTAAAATGTGCTGGTAATTCATCCATGTAGGCAACTGTCACACTGGTGGTAACTGTGTTTTATTCTAATGCCATCAAGTTTCCATTCCCCTCCCCCTGCCCCTTGAAAAATCTTTCGCTCTGCTTTTGATTTTGTTTATTCGATTCCGGCCTAGCCTTTCTATAATTATTGGTTGAACAAAATGAAATATCGTGCTCACAAAAAGGTCGTATATAGATAAAGTCAGTTGAAGGGGGACATGAAAGCGGCGTGCTTTAAAATCGAAAAGTAATACATGTGAAGGCCTAGATGCAAATAAGACTGATTCTCCGAATCTTAAATTGGTATTATAGTAAAGCAGTTGTTTTCTTTGCTTTGCAGGACCTTTGAGTACCTCGCCATAATCTTGAGCTGCTAATTACTTAAAGATCAAAGCACGGCGGTCCGCCGTCCGTAAACCGTATTCGCGGGGGACCAAATTTCATTTATTCCCTAGAAAATGATATTCGGCATATCCTCTTTCATTTTCCTTTCAATGTTTGGTCGGTTGACCAAGGAATTTTTGAGAAATTCTCACCCAAAGTAAACCACCCTTAAAGTGCTGGAAACTTCCCTGCCCAGAGAAGTTGCCATTCTGAAAACCGTCCCTCTGCAAAATGGACCCGATTGCAACCAAACTGCTCAGAATTGAAAGCCCTAAGTCCAGGCCCGAGGCTCAGTGCCATATTTCTTTAATATTTTTGTGTACTAAAACTCGTTTAAATTAGAAAGTACGAGCTGTGACGATTTTAGAGTTCTTTCCAAAGAACAAGCAAAAAGATTCATGGCGAACTGAGACAAACATGTCCATAACTCCAGTGCACATTATTAATTATAGGCACTAATGCTTTTGGCTGTTTGCTGCGGATGCGCACAATATTATGAATTTATTTTATAAAAATTTAGTTCTAAAATTTATTTATACAAAATCATTAGGGCCTTGGCTTACCAATACTTAAACCACACCTACAACAGGCAGGTAGCCAGGATTTTTGTTTTTCTGTTTCAAAATAGAATCTTCGTCCCTTTAAATCTAGTTTCAACTTCCCGATTTGGTTCTATTAGCGTCCTGATGCAGATTCCCTAACCTGCTACAATGTGCCATTGTGTATCTACTTTGCGAAAATCGAACATGCCGTTCCAGAGCAGCGTGCATTTTTGCCAAGACGAAATTTTAGTCATGCCACTGAAAGAAAAAAAATCGATCGTCAACTAATTCATAATTAATAACGAATTACTGATTCGAAATAACGAATTATAATGATCTGTTATTAGGAATTACTAAATCGTAGTGTTCGCAAGCCATAAGAACGAATAAGTAAACCGTAATAACGAACTGATAATCTATACTAACGGATTTTTATTTGGTAGTTACGGATTGATAATTTGTAATAACGAATTAGTTTCCCACTGATTTTTTTTTGTCTGTGGCACGATTGGGTTTTCGTATTCCGAGACAGGTCAGCCCATGATACTCTTTTTCCACGGGCGTGCTCGATGCACGCGGGCTTGCAAGGCGTGTCGCCTTTAACTTCAAGTGATCAAAACAACAAAACGACTGAGTTAATAAACTTTAACATTTGTGATGACAAGGAGTGTGTATACATGCACGCTAAGTTAAACCAAACCAACCCAAACCAAACCAAACCAAACCACCCCCCCAAAAAGCCCACACATACCCGCACCCACATTAGCCGAGTCCGGGGGCGGGGTGGAATCTGCTTGTCTGATCTGAGATGAATGCTCACACCTCTGGCAATCTCAAAGACAAGAATAACTTTGCGCGTTAAGTTTGTTTTCATTATTAATCATAAATAGTCTGGGTTTTTAACAAGCAAAATACTTATGCATTATATGTCATGCCTATATGGGTTGAAGGCCATTAAATAGGGTTTCTGTTGTTTGAGCATTTTGTGGGCCACGAACTTGAAGATTTGCAGGGAAGAAAGGTGAAGGCTAGCCACAGGAATGTCAGCTTGTGTCCGAGTGAATTTGGGAGGAATCAGTGCCCTAAAATGGTCTATTTTGCTACAAAGTGCATCTCTTTTCAAAATGGCTGCAGGCTTCATGAGTGTTGTTTTTTTTTAGGGGGAATAAAAATATCTTCAAAAGTCATTGGATAAGCCACTAAAAATTGACAGGAAAAGAAAAGACGAGGAGATGAGCTTTAATTTACTGTGTGTTTTGAACACTTGAGAAACTTGTGAGTATTTTTGCGTATTTTTAAAGTGGGGCCAGTTATCACTGTTGTTTATGGGACTTAATTTAATGGTCTGTACCCTGTGGGAGTACCGGGTCTCCGTAGTTTTACGCCCTCTTGCGGCCAATTTTTTTAATAACCTGGCATGAAAGGACTCCGATCATTGGCGTTTGACTGTGACAAGTCCGTCATTCAACCAATGAAGTAATACAGAGAATCGTTCATTGTCTGATGAGTCATCAATAAAAGATGGCGGCGCCCACGTCCGCTAGTTTTAAAGTTTCCACGTTGGAATCCCAGAATGATAGTTTCCGTGAAAGATATGCCCCTAAAATGGCTCAGACTGGAACAAGATTTTACCAGGGGTCTGATAACGTAAATTCTGCTGTACTGTCAGATCGGGAGGCCTTCAAAATCGACATAGATGCGTACGACACGTCAATGGATATTGCTCCAGTTGCACAGTCAACTTCGTCAGGTAGGCAGTCCGGCAGTGCGCGCGGGACACCTAGTCGGCCTAGGCTAGGCCTTAGAGTTAAGCGCAGTTTTTGAAGGTGTGCATATTGGAAATAGGTCCATACCCAGACATCACTTGACAAAATCACAGCGGTGTAAAATTTAACCTAGCCTAAGCATGATAGTATCAGTATAAATATAATGAAGGTACACCACTTGACACCCCACATGCCCCTTGCACAAATTTAGTAATACTATTAGACTGGTCTGAAAAGTTCTGAGTGTTTTCTAAGTAAACGACTTTTTCCCCTGCTAAATTGAACTTTTTTGGACATGTTTTTGCCTTCTGAAGGCTAATAGGTCACTGTAGAGAATAATTACTGGCGTCCATTAATGGAACTCTTCCCAAAATGAACAAATATGAACAAATTGTCTTCAACAGTCGCGAGCAGCAATTCACCAAACATTACGCAACATTTTTGTCATGAATTTGTTCCCCTCTAAATCTTCTGAGCATGTGCACATAAAACGTGAAAAAGGCTTCCTGCCTCCGACATAGCCAGCCTAGGCTATCCAAAAAACATACATAGCCTACATGTACATGGATGTTCTCTTCATTGCGTTGGGACACTATAATCAACATCGTGACAGAACGGGAAATTGGCTTAGTGTATTGGTACATTGGGGTAAGGACCCGAGGCATATTTGTATTGCCCTGCAAGTCCTTCATGGGGATCCTGCCCAGTCAGTTTCTCAATGCATATCATCGAAAGTTACCCAACATGCCCAAAATGTTGCCCAACTGTAACTGTTCAGTACCCATAAAGAAAAGATTTATTGCAACATTAATCCTCTGCATTGTTTCATAGAATAAATTTACTTCAATGAGGGGCTACTCAAATACTTGGTATTACTTGACATATCAAAACGAATTCCATATATAGGGCTATGGAACATCGTATCCACAAACTCGAAACCCTTTGACACTGTGTGAGACTGCTCTGAACAATTTGAAGTGTTTTCTAAATGAATACTTCAATATTTTCACTGCTCAATTTGACATTTGTGGGCAACTCATTGCTTTTAGGTGGCTAATACTGTAGATCACTGACGGATGACTGAAGGGAAAACTTAATGGCGTCTGTATTTATATATAAGTCCTTCCGACATATTCTGCATAGTACATATCTCAGTTTACAGGTGCTAAAAGTTTTATAATGACCTTTATCCATAAGGGAGAAATTGACATTTTAGTTCTGGAACTGGAAGCCACTGTCAGCGATCGCAAAAATTTTCTTGGCTCAATACAAACACAACAAGAAAATTCCATTTGTCAAGAACAAACATTGCCATAACTTCCATAAAACTGCACATGCATATGAAGGTGCTCTTGGTATCAAATTAAATTTTGAATGCACTGCACAATTAAAGCATTTCCAGGTCTTAATTGTCTCCAGATTTATCAGAACCTACAAGACCTACTCCTGGTCCTTCTAAACTTTGCAGGACTGTGACATGATGTACATGTAGGATATGTCATTGCTTTCCGATGGCTAATAAACCACTGTAAGGGAAATTAATGATGTCTGTACATGTATATGGAATTCTAATGTGCAGATTTTGAATTTGTGCAACTTGTTCAATTTTACTTGTACAGTTTTTGTTTCGTTACATAAATTTAAAACTTGCACACACTGGCAATTCAACTGTGCTCTTGACTCGGTATCAAAGATTTTTCACATAGACATGGTTTTGGGGACATCGATTTTTAACAAATTATATTTCTTTTCGTCTGTAAGCAAATTTTGGATGAGATGACCACCCCTTTCAAAGTGGCCTAGTGACACCTGTTTCTGACTTTTGTCATCGTTATTTAAAAGAATCGATTGCCTGGTGCAGAATATCTACCGATAAAGAGTTCCAAAGCTGGGGAAATGATTGCAACAAATTTGAAGGAGTTAGTTCTAGCAAAACGAATTGTGTAATGTCATTATTTCTTCCTATGTTGGTGTTGTAGATTTGCGGCAGAGAGCAGTGTTGAATGGAGGGGCTAAGGATCACATCACAGGACCAATCCAGCCCTTTGCCAGACCACAGCAAGGAGTCTTGTCCAAGCTTATACAGGAGTTCCGATCAGTAATTGGTGAAAGAGAAGTAAGTAATATAACAGATTTAATCTAGGGTGTAAAGGGTGTTCCCTGTCTTACCACCAATACCATGGGCTTTCACATGCATGAAAATGATTCAGGATGCATATGTGCTACATGTACATGTACATCAGTGCTGTACTGGATTCACAAGAACAGTGTGAGGAAAACAGATAAAACAGCCAGAATCTAGACTATGTGTAACAGTCTGCAATTTGCGTTTAGAGTCCATACTTTGTTAGTTTGAAAACCCTGCCCGGTGAACTTACATTCATGTGTATGTACATATACGTATTCCCTTAACAGGCTAGAAGGGTCGTCATCTTGGGAGTTTTTGACATTGCCTGTATGCTGGTGCTTCTACTGTGGTGTCAGTCTACCAACAGCATGGGTGAGCATCTGTATCATTCATTTGTCGTCAGTGGGTCCATAAATATTAACACTTAACTGATGGCCCTGGGCATTTCAAATCGAGATTACTGTTTTTGTAAATATAGTTCACCCATTATTCATTTTACTTTCTCCAATGTACATTTTGTATACCTAAAGCATTTCCTACTGGCACAATTATATTAATTAGTACTCACTGGAGTGGAAATATCCAATAAAACAATAAAAATAAACTTGGAAGTTTTATACTTAAATTGATGAATGAGACTTAAAAAATCTACCTTTTGATGTATTGCCACCAACCAGAAGTTTGACAGTGCTAGCCTTCTGTAAACATTTTGGACATTTCAATTTTAGCCGTGTACTGCTTTTTTCTGACTAATCTGGCAATTAGGTTTGTAAGTCACTACAGCATGTGACACACTCGCTCACAGGAGGTATGCACGCATTAAATACCTCAATGGCCAAATGGGTGCGAAAGGATGGGCACCCGGGGTTCAGAATACATTTGTGTCCCAAGTGTCTCCTCAAATTAGAATCAAATGAGACTGGTTACCCAATGAGCAATGTTCAAGGTACATGCAGATGCTGCTGTCACAGTACATGTACATGAATACCAGCTTTGGCACAGGCTTTTGTTATCTCCCCTTGTGCTTTTTCTAAGCTATGTAGTGAGAACCTCCCAGATGTCACTTTTCCATTTTCCTGAAATGACTGTCTTTTTTGACTTTGGATGGGGTGGTGGGGATGGGGCTAATACACTCAGATTTGTTCAGAATTTGTTTCCTCCAATACTATGGCGCAGGGGCATACTTCTCAAATATTGTTTGTTTATGAAAGGCTAGCAGATATTCCAAGTTCTCAAAAAGTTGGTTTAAAAGAACGGGATAAAAGTTACATGATCACAGTTTTGTTTCATATTTTCCATTTCAGCCCTGAGTGCCTATACATACCTGACAGTATGTGATCTAATGTTACTGGTGACATGCCTCATCACGATATGGGTGTCTCAACAGAGACCAGTGTCTGTATATTCATTTGGGTGAGAAGTGATTTGGTACAACTTTTTAAATTTGTATAAATTTGGCATGCATTGACCAGCATGAACATGCATCTCTCATCGGAAGCCCTTGTAAGGCCATACAGTGTCTTCTACATACTCCTCTAAACTTTTGATAATGTACAAGAGCACAGTATGCCATTTGTTTCTGAGTGATAGGTTGGGAGTAACTGAGAAGGATGTCGGTGGTTTTACTTGTTGCGAAATTGGGACAGCAAAGCTCATGTAAAGCAATGTCGTTACTGACCATAATACTGAATGAATGGACCAATCTCGTTCATGTGCACAGGTTATCTTAAAATGACTTACATGTATGGAATGCTCATTTGTTCATGCTTATGGTAATGGGAGTCAGTGTTAAACTGAGATCACGACACATGGGACTTCACAGCGTATTGATGAATTTCCCGAAGAAACTTCAGCTTCTCGTGAAACTTGTCTGCAGCATAGGTGTGATTTATTACCTGACAAAAAGTGTGTCATTGGCACTTTAGCTATGGTATGGTGTTTCTTCTTGACAAAATGCAGATTTGAACGGTTTGAAGTTCTTGCTGTCTTTTCCTGTACGATGCTGGCAATTTTCGGTGCAATATTCATCATGAAAGAAAGGTAATTTTTACTTGGACTGTTTTTAATACCTATCTAGTGATAATTGAGTAAAACGAAGAAATAAATGTATGCCGATTCGGCATAAAAGACATTCATAGATTCCAGGAAATACATGTATGGTACATGTACATATGTACATGTAGTGGGACTTTTGTCGTCAAATTACAAATGTACATGTATATCAACAGCTGTCAGAATTCTGTGAAAATGATCAACTTTCCACATTATGGCTGTAATATTGTAGGTACATTTAGATAGTACATGTACCTCTCTTGCAACCATATAAAGCTGGTACTGCCATTTTATCTATTTTTTGAAATTCATTGGAGTAGCTTGCTTGAACTGAGAACAGAAGCTGTAATACCTGCGATAGCAAGGGAATGCTACTTTTCTAAATACATATTCACTGTTAACTTTTACAAGTTGAAACGCTTAATTTTCGTCTGGAAATTGTGAGTTCAATTTCCAGTTGTTTCTGCCTCTGTTGCCATTATGAGCAGATGTGGGTGTGTTTTTTTTTTTTGTAGCTTTGTTTCTCATTGAAAGTTAGAGAATGGTTTCGTGGTTTATCAAAGAATG
>NW_019091373.1:1131933-1150422 GCF_001949145.1 Acanthaster planci
CGGCACAAATGTTGTTCATGAGTGACAACTTCTTATCATGACTTCTGAATCCCATACAGCACAGAGCGCTTTTTCCAGCCAGTGGATATCCACACTGGTCGCCTGATGCTGGGCGCCGGTTTGGGCTTCGTCTGTCACATCACAGTGACCTACGGGGCCAACAGCAAGGCATTCAGGCACGTCATTGAGGCCTCACGATCTAGCTGGCTGCAGGAACACTTTGCTGACATGAGCAGAAAGTGAGTTGAACTGTCGCCAACGACAAGTGAATTAGTATGTTTACATTGTCTCAGTGGCTGATAAGAAAGACAAGTGGAAGCTCTTGCCATTGAATTGAAAGACAATGGGTGATCAGTACCGCATTTAATTACGCAGATACACCATTATAAGCGGATGGCAGATGGTTTCATCACCATTGTTTTTTTTTTTTTTCAATCAGAATTTCGTTGTAAAATCTTATCCCGCTTGGAATACTATCAATTTCTTTGGTCCTTCATCAGTTTTGGTGGGCTTGTAAGTACTGTCTTAAAATTGTCAGATCTATTCCAAGGGTCGGGTGATCTCACTCTTCCTACGGTAATTACTTTTTCTACTCCTACTTGAAATATCAAATTTGTGTTTGTCCTTTGTCAGCTTTTGTGCAGTAGTTCCAGGGTTTGATCGCCTCCTCCTTCCCAGGGTGAACCCCTTCGTCTTGATTGCCATGGCTGGTGCCCTTGCCCTCCTCATCACTGATCTCCTGGTGGACGTCAAGTAAATATCCCCTTAACCCTAGCTCTCCCCAATCCCCCCAAAATCCTCTGGGCAGTTTTAGAGGATTTTGGAGAACTGAGGCTAAACTGAGAACTGTTTGCACTCCGCCATGCCATGCATAAATTCATGCGTAGATTTAACACGAAATCATCCACACTATTTCAAGATACCATTAACACTGCCTCCACATTATTACACAAATTGCCAGAGGATTTTGAAGGATTGAGGCAGTGGTCACTCCTCTAAGGAACATATTCAAGAAATAAGGGAGGATTTTGGAGTATCAGTAGTTTTCAAGTCATTTATAGATGTATACAGTGTACAAAATTCACTTGAGCATCGCGATCATTCTTTGTGTCTTTATCATTTTCTGTGGCATTTCACACCTGCCTATCATTCATAAAGGAACCAGGAAATGTATTTTTCTTAGAATCACTTTTTGTGTACTCTGTACTTTTCTTCCATGTACAAAGATAGTTTTACATCTTTTTTGAGATATGTGAATTGAACGGTGTCACTTTCGCAAACATTGAAAAGTGATCAAGCATTTCAGGACAAGTGAGGGCACTTTTTGCTTTGATGTAAATCCAGGAAGACACGGTTCAGGTTGCATATGTTTCATTGTGAATCCCAAATTTGCTATCTGGGAACTTTTCTGTGAGAAGGATTGTTGCTGGATTATTGCCATATACTTACACAGCAATAAATTGCCAAAAAAAAAAACCTGCCATAGCAGTGGTTACAAAAATCTAGAAATTTTCTGTGCACAAATCAGTGCAACATTGAGATTCTGTGCCTTGGATGACATCATAGTTCTGCTCATGAATATGCAAATAATATCAGCATAAAAAAAATCAAAATATGGGTTAAAATTGCAAAACAAAAATTCAAAATAAGGTTAATTGAAACCCAAAGATACAATTTCAAGGGTTTTTAGTAAAATTTATAAAAATATTTCTATTTCCTGGTTTCTTTAAATCCTTTTTATTTGTATTTTGACTGATATTTATTTCACAGAATTGATTTTGAAATTTATTTCCATCATAACTGGATATTTAATGCAGTCATTAACATATTACTCGGATATTTATCCTGCACGACTCTTGCCCCTTTCTGTTATGTAGCAATTACTTTGTAGCGGACACCCTAGCAGCTGTTTCCATAGCCCTGATGACCTTTGGTACCATGCTTCCTATGAGTATCTACACGGGTACCATCCTACTGCAGACATCTCCCGCTCACGTCATTGGACAGCTGGATAAGAGTCTAAGAGAGGTTTGCTGAATCTGTTTTGATTCTTGTTGCTTTGAACGGAGACTGAAGTTGCTTACCAAAATTTGCAGTGGTCTGGGTGGCTGCATGCAGTATACTATTCAAGAATATATATTGCAAGAATATATTTGAGTGCCTTTGCATGGGTCTTAAAACCTACATGTAATAATGCTGTGCCTAATGCCTGAACCAGTGTTGTATTCAAATCCATCACAAGTCCTTTCATAATTTCCTTCACAAGTCCAGTCACAAGTCTCTTCACAAGGCACGTCATAAGTAACAGGGTGAGCTGTGACAAAAGAACACTTTTGTCACAACTCATTTGAATAGCTTAAGAATTGGCTTAAGACTGAATGACTTATGATGGGCTCGAATACAACACTGGTCTGAACTCAAAATCCTGTTAAGCCAAGTAGTAGGCAGCCATATTTGTCAGTTTAATGCCAATACTGTCTAACTGAGCTTGTGGACACTTTTGGCCATGAGCTCACGTTCCAACCTGTGATCATGGTTGACTGTTGAATGGATGATTTTGTCATCTGATATTTCTTCAATGATTCTGACTATTTCCCTGTCCATCACAGGCCTCAACCCTGGACGGTGTGCTGGAGTTTCGCAATGAGCATTTTTGGACAGTCTCGTTTGGTGCCATCGCCGGTTCACTTCATGTCCGAGTGCGTAGAGATGCAAATGAGCAGGTGCGATTCTGATACCTGAACTCACACATTTATTCTCAGTCTGTTAATCTGCAAAAGGGACACTATGAACAAATTCATTGCATGCATGTTTATAACCCTCCAAGGGTGTTCGTGCAGTATGGAGCAGAAGCAGAACTAGAATTGCCAATTAAACTGGAAAGCAATTTATTACTACAAACAGAAAAAGTTATTTGTCTCGATGATCATAAAAAGAACAACCCTAAGTTTTTAACGTGCATATTTTTGATAAAGGGACAATTTTGAACTGTTCTGTTGTCTCATTTTATTTTAATTTTAAATTTTCTTGCAAAAACTTTCTTCGAATGTAACAGTGTAGACAGATTTCAAGTAGTTATTTTCCTCACCAAGCTGAATTTGTCTAAAGAAATAGTTACCAATTGTCAATGTTTGCCAGATTGTACTCATTGTAAGTTATATGTTGGTTTTTTTTTTGCAATCTTTTCAGATGGTTCTTGCCCATGTTGCCAACAAGCTCTCCCACCTTGTCTCAACTCTCACCATCCAAGTTACCAAAGATGACTGGACCCGTCTGACTCCCCTCTCCTCTTTCCCAGGGGAGGCCCTGTCCTCTAAGCTTCCACCCCCTGCCCCCCTCAACCCCAACTTTGTCGCCAGCAACCCTGGACTGAACACCTACTCAGCTGCCACATCATTACAACAACAGCAGCAGCAAAAGAGCCTTTATGACTTCCAGATTCCTGCTATGCCGAGCAGGGCCTCCAGCACTCCGTACGGAACACCCAGCCGAGACCTGAGTTTCCACTCCGGAATTGGGCCCATTTCCTCCCAAGGGGAGTTCAACTCGCCCGCCTTGGACAGATACAGCACGGATCCACAGCTCAAAGGAATCTTGAGAACAGGTGGAATGGGGCTGAGGACATTACCGCCCAATATGGCCAACAGCCGGCCCCCTACAAGTAGCCGCAGCGCTGTTATCGATGTGAACAGCCTGGGTACCGCAAATCTCTACACACAGGGGAAAATCCTGACAGACCAAAATCATCTGCATTTTGATTCGTGAAACTTCCTGTACATCCAAATGCAGATCATGTTCTCATTCAAAGGCCAACTCTAAGTTGTTAATATAATCAGATATTTTATTGATGGACCTGTAAATATGTATATGTCTGTGCTACCTTTTTTTTTTTAACTCAAAGTAAAAAAAAGATGAAACAAGAAACACGTACTGTCCAGACAGGTATTTACAATTAAGTAAAACAAGTTTTCTGGTCTAGTTATTACCTTCTGTCTTGTTCACAGTCAAGAAGGTTTATTTGAAAGGAATTTTCTTTATTGGAATTTTCTACTTTATGTTGTAGTTTATGATTCAGAAAAGCCCTTGAGGTCATGTTGAAACGTTCGGAAAGGTTGGATAGGTGATCCATTTGTGCGTGAGCCATGCATCTTGGAGAAGATTCCGAAATGGTCCTAAGCAGTTTGTATCAGAACTAACACACAAGACACTGCATTAATTCTAACAAAAGTGGGGGCGGGGGCGATATTTGTTTCTGTTGATGTGCACGATGCACACAGGCAGACACGCGTAAGGGAATGAACTTTAAATGACCCCAACAGCAAAACTGTATGTCATATTGCATGGAACTTCACAGGTGCTTGTGTAATTTGAAAAAGAACGAGCGTGGAACAGCTGAGATCTTGGCCCACCTTCTCCTTTCCTCTCAGCTTAAAGATGACTTGAAAGAAATCCTCCTTTTTTAGGGTTAGGGCAATGAATATTTGCCACAATTTCTGCAATCGTGCTTATGCTCTATTCCCCACTAGAAAACCAGTGTAGCACTGTGAGGTGAACAATTAAAGTTGAGAGGTATTTTTATGCTGACCCCATTGCCTCCCTCGAATGCATTATCTTAAATTTGTCCAGAGGAATGCAGGCTCATTTTGAAGTCTCTCAGGGACCAGTTTCCCCAGAAAACTGTAAAAGAAAACCATAAGCCTTTTGAAACACATTCCCTTTGGTATTCCATTTTCACAAATATTATTTGCGGATGCACTTGTCATAAGAAACCATGGTCATTAATGGTTCCTGAGAATGAACAGCCGCAGTACCTCAGTAAGATTCAACATTTTTGTTGTGTCTTCTTTGTCAAGTGGTTGAAATGTACCCAGTAACATTAATAATGAGTGTACCTCAGCAGCAAAATGTGCATGTAGACTATGGCTTTACGCTGTGTATTAACCTTGAAATTATAAGATGGAGGGTGAAGCATGCTTGCTAATTTTGTTCAAACAGGCTGTTTACCAGTATGACTACAGATGGCCAGTAAATCACACTTAATCTTCTGGTCAACAATAAAAAGGGACAGACTCTTCAAATTGGACAAAAGGAATGTAGTCACATGTCCACCCTCACCTGGAATCATGCACAAGGGAATTCCTGGATCAGTGAAATGAAATTAATACAAGTGGATAGCTAAATAAAGTTGTGCACATAAGGAGGAAGTATTGTAGCATTGTGTCAGTGACTCAAAAAGGAATACTCAAAAATGTTCCATTTTGTAGTTTAGTCCAAAGTTCCAGAAGTCCCTGCAAGTTCATTACAATTAAAGTTATTCATAAGTTATTTATATGAACTGTGACACAAGCATTCACTTATTCACCCTGTTACTTACCACTGGTATGGGCATCGACAGGTTTGCTTTGGGGGAAAGAAAGGGCAAAGCACTCTGCAGCAAACCGACAAACCATTAATCATGAAAGAATGCCAAAGCAAACAGTGGTGATCTTCAGCCCCTTTTTCAATATTTTTCCATTTCTTTTGTCAATTTGTCAATATTCCACCCTTGCTCCTCCATCATGCCAACCATGATGACTGGTCTTTTGGAAAACCATGGACTGGACTTAAGAAAGGACTTGTTGAAGATGTCGCATTCTGATGTTATCACTGGTGTATCCACTGCATATCTGCTTGCTGAAGTGGGATCTAAAGAAATGTTAGAACCTCAAATTGTTTGACTTTTACTGGCCAGAATGGGGGTGATTAGGACCCACAGCTCATGTTAAGTGACTTGTCACAAAATATGAACACTTTCAATTGTCTCCATGTGAGTGAGTTTTATTTTACTGCACAACAGAATATTTCGATTTCAAAGAGAGAAAGAATTTCAGCGCCAGTCATAGGAAGCATTATGTCATTGCCAGCCTAAAGTTTGGTTAGTGCTAGCTGTGTGACGGAAGTTGTTCTCATCAGTGTGTAGATTGAAGGACCCTTTTTATGTGTTTTTTTTTTTATGCAGATCTTGTAATTGCTCCTTTGTGTCTCATTTGATTTTCAGTTGTGCTGTTTTAAGGGAATGTTGCTTTCTCTTTTATTTGCAGATTTGCATATTTATGAGCAAAAACATAATTTCATCCAAGAAAATCTCTTTGTTACAGTTATTTTTGCACTAACATTTGCCAAAGTGTGGATAATTTGCAGTCCTGAATTTTTGTGAATTTTTGTTTCATGACAATAGGCTAGCGAGCAAAGTTTCTTCACATATCCTCCATGAGCAAATTTTGGGTTCACAGTTTGAACAAAGAAAACGAACCAATCGGTCATCTTTTGTTTCTACATCCGCACAAGGAATGGCATGCCCGCAGACACACATGCAGAGCAGCAATGCATTTCGACTGAATCAGTTTATTGAGGGGGAACTGAATCACTTGGTGGATCATTAAATAACATGTCCCTCGCTTCAGTAAAAATATTTTGCACCAAGACCTGTCTGTACAGTACATCCATAATACTTGTTCAAGACCTCCTTCAAAAACAAAAGCACATGCATGGCATTGTCCTTCCTAACTTTTCATTTGGAGAAGAGTAGGTTTCTGGGAAAATTATGTGCCAGGTTCCTTGAAGTATTAAAGTGTTGAAAGTGATGCACACTGTACTAGTCTGTTGAATAATATTCATCTCACCCTAGAAACCACTCTTCCTTAAACACAAATCTACCTCAGTTTGTTTACTCAGTGAAAGTTGCATGCAATAAATCTTATTATTAAAGATCATTTGTGGCTTATTGACTGCACATTTCAATTGATGCAGTGTTTAGTTTTAAAAGAATTATTTATTTTGTAGCCAGCTATCCGTAGATATTGAAAAAAACCCAGAAAAGTCATGTGTATTAAAGTTTTTAAGTAGGCAGACCATTTCAAGTGAATGCTCAAGGTCAAGCTTTGAAATTAACGTAAAAAAAATAATCTCAAATTTGTTTTTGTAATGGAATTTGAGTACCAGTACAAAACCAACAAACCAAGGAGCCCTAAAGCACTTATTCACTTGAAACTAACCCACTTATTAAAATCATCGGCCATTCAAGGCCATCTTTTATCCACATTTAAAACGTAATATACCAATCCTCTCAGCTGCTCAGATTGATTGTCCAGGCTCAGGAAGGGATGGGGGGAGGGGTGCTGTAGCATGCCTACTTTTTTGAACAGGGGTGTAGGAATATACACATGCTCTTATATGCCGAGTACACCAGTGCTCATCACAGGCTAAATATACACAGCACCCCTGGGCACTGATATGTTTCAGTCCTGGTGTTACTCATTGTTAAATCGTTTGGATTGAGGTTACAAAGGTCATTGTGGCAGACAGGCTGTTCAACTCTGAGCCTGCCTATTAAGATACAGGTGTGTCTTGGAAAGCCAGGCTGTAGTCTGTCTCTACTGTTCCTTGCTGAATGTTACAATAGTAAGGAACTTCATATCCAGTTTGTGAGTTTTTATTAGCTTTGGATTTGCTATATAGCATGCTCACCAATGCATGTGCTGAATAGCTTCTGAGTTCAAGTAAATCATTTGTGTTTGTAACGGTCTATGTCTGCATGTAAGTATTATATTTTTCATTATTATTTTAGTGTAGTTATATACATTTGTTGTAGTGTATACCACACATCTTAATTAACTAGAACGTTTATGCATATGTGGATCAGGCCATTTCATGATGTAGCTTGCACAGTGCTTGCTGAGCTGGTTGCATCCCTCTGATAAATGGCCAATACATACTTGGATCTGATCCATATAAAGGGAAGTTAATTTCACAATTTGGGTTAAGTGGAAATATCTGTGTTCAATGTCAACTTTTAGCTGACAGGTACCAACTTAACACCATTAATTTGAATAAGCAGATTTCTGCCACAAATCTGAGGGAGAACAAGGAAGGAACTAGATCACTTGTAGGTCTCAACTTTTTTGTTCAGTGGCCTTATAGACCCAGGGCTTACTGGATAATTTTCCCCTGATGTTAAAGATTCCAAGCATTTTGATCTCAGAAATGGTCCCAGCATCAGAAGGATTTTATTTGTACATGTATCTGGGAACTTGTCTTTCAACTTTACTTCCAGTCCTTGCAAAATGGAGAGAAACGTAAAGCAGCGAAAGGGGAAAAAACACACGTCTGGTTCCAAACCATCTGTGCAGCCTGAGAAATCCGCAAGCGAGAGGTATGAAAACCCTTAGAAGTACTGAGAAATGCTGTGCAACTGTTTCAAATCTCTGAAACTTCACGATTACCATCATCGCTTCAAATAATCGATTTTTTTTAATTCAGTAGATATATATATCATATTATTGCTATGTTTTGAGAAGTGCAAGACATGTTTTCAGCACCCAAAATGTGCAAGGTCAACCCACCAGTATAATATTTGCAGTGCCAGGGCATATGTCAAACTAGTCAAGGCTCTTGCAAACTTATACAAAAAAGTGGAGAGATTAAACCCACAGGTAGAGAATGGGGTGAAGCATACCACAATACAAATGCACAACCCATATCAAAGAATATTGGCATTATGTGCACATAGTGGCAATATGAAAGAAATGGCTCCTCATTCAGTGCTGTATAGGCTACCACATGTACATGCACTTTCCACGACCCCATTCATTCTGTCACTGTCGCGCCCATTCTAAATCTAGTGCAATTAAAGTATGTCTTGATTCGAGCCACGGAGCTGGATTTAACACCAGACCATATTTCAAATGTTACCTCCTGGTAATTTTAGGCTGAGATGTTTTAGTTGTATCCATGTTCTCGGTGATTTTGAACCCTTCAAAATTTGAGTACCTAGCTACTTCTTTTCATTATTACAAGGAACAGTCCTTGTCAGGGCAGATTCATTCAGTTCAAATTCTATACATGTACGTGTACTTCATGGTTGTACATGCATTGATCTTCTAAAATGCTACGACAATGGGTTGCTTAGTCAGAAAATCAAACTTCAAAATGATCCTACATGGCATGGTAAATCACTTTCTTAGGGTTGACGGTGAAATTTTGGGAAATTGTTGTGCTGTCCCAAGACTGCAAAAGGATTCAATGAACTTGAGCTTGTGTAAGCCTTTTGTAAATTATCTGTACATTTCTTGCAAAGGGGTGTTGAGCTGAGTGCCCACAGTCACTTTGATCCTGATTCTGCCACTATGAATAGGTTTATTTTGGGGACAAAGAACAGGACATGGCCACAGCTCTACAGTTTTGTACCATTATATTCTATTGTCATTTACTTCAGTGATGGATGATTATTTTATGAAAAGAAACCTACACGTAAGTAGCTTTTAAAGATTATCTGTTTCTTTTATAACTGCAGGTCTGCATGGAGTAAAAGGCTTACTGCATGTGCTGTTATGGCTACTGCATTAGGCATTGTGGTATACCTTCTGCCTAGCCCAGTTGATCCAGTTCCCCTTTAGTAAGTTGTCCTGTTAGTAATTCCAAGATCCTTGTTATAGCACTCAGTTGAACATTATGAGCATCAAGCAAATGCTGAATTGAAAAATGTATTCACACATGGGCAATTTTGCTTTTTTTAAGGTTCATTGGGCCTAGGTAGTATCCAGTGATAGTCTAAAACAAAGTCATGTGCAGCTCCCAGTTTTAAAAGCGACATGTATGTGTATATAAAATCAAAACTGTTAGTGGCATCAGCCATTGAGGCACAGAATTCTGTACAGTGTAAGCTTTTCAGGGGCAGCCAAATTTGCAATAGATCGGTGTGGTTAAATGGATTCAGCAACTTTATTTACATTTAATATTTTGTATGAAATCCAACTTTTCCAGCTGTACTTTGTGTTCCTCAATAAAAATAATTCAGTGTCCTTTATGGCCCCTTGTGTGGGATATGCTACTGGACAGTTTTTTACGGATGTAGATATGTCCTTGCTCTCATTGTTATCAACTGGGATGCAACTGTGAAAAAACTCCTTACACTTACATCCACTTAGAAAATGATCATTTTTAATTGATATCATTTCCTGCACTGTACCAACAAGTGAATAACTCACTGAAAGGCTCTCTGTTTACTTTAAAAGGTTAGTAGCTTTTGTTGGCTGGGTACAAAGTGGGTAAAATGTGGTGGTGCGTATCCAATGCAGCATTTAAGTTACTGTGGCAGATATCCTTGTTAAGTAATCAAGAACTTATACGTGATAGGTCAATATGCTGAGATAAGAGGACATTACTTCTGTGGTTTTGATCTGGAATGATAAGAGATATTGCAAATCCGGATATGTCATCATGTCTGTTGATGAAACATACTTGATGTGACCAAAGTGTTGTCCTTAAAATGAATCGTCATCTTTAAGTGAATTCTTGGTCAGTTTTCGTTGTGGTAGGAAAATTTTAAATATTGGAATTATTAAAACCAATTCTGAACTTGCTGTACAGAAAAAAATGAAGAAAAACTTTGTCATGACCAGGGTCCTACTTTTGTGGCTGTACTTTTTGATCACCAAATTGTACTCAAAGCATTAAATAAGGAATTGTCTGTGTTAATGGAAGAACACATCATTGTCGTTATATTTCTTGTTAACTGTTGAAATGTGCTAGTCACTACTTAAAAAATGGTTTAAGCAGAGATCTTTTTAACCCATACGGTAATTATCAGAGCCATGAAATTGGGCCCCGACTAACAAACAACTAAAACATTTAATTGATACGTGTAAATGCCACCTTTGGTTTGAGGACCATTTTCAAAAGACCACCACTGCAGGGCAAATTAAATTCAGCTGTTAAGCAATGACATTTGCTAAGGACATCCAAAAATATTTGCTAACCAAATCAGGTTTTTATTTACCTGACAGAATGCACTGTACATTGCTTGTGACCATACTTTTCATTGTGTGTTTTTCTAGTTTACTTTGCTGCTTAGCACAGAAATAGGACGAGCACTTGCTTAGCAGCTCCCGGAAATTGATTTTTTTTGGTGTTTCATTTAAACCTTCTAGCTTGCCATCCCCTCCGGTGCTGGAAGGACCCCTAGCACCAAATACATTACTTCAAGGAGCAGAGAGGCTGCTGGAGGGAAAAGTGTTTGGACCAGAGGCTTTGGAGATGAGAGATGGTATGATGCTGATTGTTGGTTTACATCTGTATACATGTTGGTGGATAGAGAGTTCCAAGTTTTGTGTCCCAATATAAAGGCAGAATTCTGAAGGTGCTCTATCCAGAAAAGTTGTAAAACTGTATCTGTGAAGCACAACTGAATTTGGCAAATGTCATTGACAATGCTGCAGAGTTTGAGTGTACACTGACATTTAAATGTAATTTTGGGGGAAAACATACCCGTAAGAGAAGAGAAACAAGAAGAATGTAGTGATTTAGATAGTATTCATAGAGACAATTTTCTAGTGGAAAAAAGAAAAAGAGAAATTTTCTGATTGTTTGACAGTTCTTACCCTCTGTGCAGCCTTTTAGATATTTTGTCAACTTACTCTTTTTAACTGGCAAAAGCTCCAGCTCATGAGGTGATATGTGTATATCATATGTGTGTATATGTGTATATGATATGTGTGTATGCTGGCAAATGTCTTCACAACACAGTCTACATTATTACAATTCTCTTTCATATGTGCCCTTCGTTGGATATTTCATAGTCATGGTGGCATACCCGTATGTTCCAGAAATCTGTAATGGGGGATTATTACTTCTCTTTATCAGTCTGGAGTATAACCACATATGGGCATAGTGACCTTGCCCCGTGTCCCTACTCATACAGCAATTCAATGGTAGATATCTTAAATTGGCAACAATGAATTTTAAAGTGCATTGGTACAGACATATTTCAGAACGTGTAGATGATGTCTGTAATGTTGTTTGTTTTTTTGCACAGCCAACCAAATTTTTGCAAATGGAACATTTTGTCGGTGTTTTTTGTTCCATACACTCTAACGCTTAAGAAAAGCACCTGTAACATGGAAACACCCACACAATATCTTGTGGGCTGCTAAAACAGGCCTTGAAATTAGTCAGAATATTGCACAAGATTTGTGACTTAATAGCCTGTCCAAATAGGATAATACTCCAGACTGTTTATATATGCATTGATAAAACCTGTAAGTGAGTGAGTGGGCAGATGCCTGTCTACTTTGTGCATCAGACACCCTTTGTTTCCATAAAACTATGGTCACTGTTTTTCCCTGGATGACAGGTGCAGTGTACACGGGAACTGGAGATGGACAAGTTGTCAAGATAGAAAATGACCAAATAACGACCATTGCAAGGTTTGGATCCCCGCCCTGTGGTATGTCTTGTTTGGACGTTAACGTAGACTATAACCTGAAGAGATGCCACAACTGTAGTGGCACCACACTTACGTGCGCATTCTTAACCTTGGCATGTTCACGCTTTTGGCAAATCATAATACTTATTACTCTAAAGGCACGTAATGTGCTTACCACCTGCCTGGTGATACTACCTCTCTGGTGGTAAGCTGACCACATTTCTAATTCTGGTTGCCAAATTACACTATTGAACTGTTCAAATGCACACTATTCCTTTCCAGTACATGAAGATAGTCAGATTTAGTGAGATTGTGAAGGGTGGCCGCAAGTTTTTATTTTTAATGTTGCCGATTGCTAGTGTTCTGGAAAAGCCTCGCCAAGCAAAGAAACTGAATTTTCAATGGGATCGATGACCACCGAGCAGAGATATTTCAAGGAAAGTTATGACTTGGGAGTTGAAGTTAACAGTAGTGCTGCAAGTAGGTGCCAAGGTTTGGTTTGGGTTCGGTTTGGACGTGGTTTGGAAATTTTTGGCCGAACTTTGGTTTGTTTCGGACACGTACACATAATGCACATTGAGACGTTGAAGAGCACGCTACGAACGAACGTGCCATACATACATGTGGTACCTCCGTGTGTAAAATACGTTAATACAAGCAATGAATCTCCTCTCCATCCCCAGCTATGAGCAACTTCGATGTGAACGTAATTTTTGTCTAAACTGTTTCCCCAAAGTTTGTTTAGGAGTTAAAATTCCATAGAAATTTACCGTTGGAGGTGTGACAGTTTCTGACCTTGTTTGCCGCCCAAAGCAGTCATGTTTGGACTACACTTGATTCAACAAAATGATCGTAGGATATGTGAAAACTGAAAAAAAACAAAACAGCATGCTCAAATGGGAGTTTCCTCCTTTACAGGATACAAGAGCAAATTACATTTCGAGTGCATTGTGTTTTGGTTATTTTTCACAAAACAGATTCAACTGCCAAACCATGGCTTTCGATGTATTCAGGGAAGAAACTTGGTATTAAGTCAGCATTCTCAACAGAGACCAAAAGCTTAAGCAGCCAGTTAAATTTGTGACGAAGTACGATGTTATTTTCAGGAAGGGACAGTTTGGGAAATTTTTTCTAATGAAGCAATGGATAAAATTTAACAATAAAATGAAGAGGATGGCTTTTCAACCATTCTTACACAATCACTCAAGTTGATATCAATGACTGTGTCGGGATCATTCAGTTTTAAATGTTAAAAGATAAGAACTTAGTGATAAACTGCATTTTGCTGCCTTATATAATTCAATAGACCACCTGCTCACATTTGTTGAAGAGAGCATGCCTTCTGAATGATCAACAGTTTAAAGCTGATGATGGAGTGTTTTAATTATAGGCAAAATGTGCCATTGCTCTCTGCTCAACACTGGTAACATTACCAATGATTCGAATAAGTCATTATTTATTGTCTTTATCACAAATTGGTGAAATTAAAAGGCAAATAAATCACCTTTGCAATTAATTGCATGTGCCGTCATTCGGCAACATGTATTCTACCTACATGTACATTGAAACATACCCATTGAACAGAATGCCTCGAGCCAGCATTTTTGGTTTGGTTTGTTGTGTGCAGGACTTCAAAAAGATGAGCACAGGTGTGGGCGGCCACTGGGACTGCGGTTCCACTCTGATGGATTTCTGTACGTGTTAGATGCGTATCTTGGGTTGTTCAAAGTAAATGTGGAAACAGGTAATGAAGTTGGAAACGATTCAAATTAATTACAGTCACCAGTGGGCAAGTACTCCTGTAACTCTGCTGTGTGATGAGACCTTGAACAAAGTCAGTTTAGAATAATCAAATTTAAAAATAGAGATGTAATAATTTTTACGAAGCTTGTTTGCAGTTGGAAGTTTTTATGTATGCTCTGAATACACATTTAAGTTGTCAATCAACAGAGATCCGTGTACTTTGACCAAAGAGCCGGATGTGTTTGTTCCTCATCAAGGGCTGTTTTTAGTGTTGTTGCTCTCCACTCATCTGTACATCCTGTTAGTTCACAGTGACCTTAAGTCCACTTTTTGACGTGTCCCATATTTGAAGTCATTCCTGGCCTTTCTCAAGGTCTTGTGTACTGTGCTGATACAAGGCTGTGTGCTGATATAGTAAAGCTTTGTCTTTTTTTCCACTCCAGCAACTACGTGCATTTGTGTACATTTTTTTTCACTAGATTTGCCTCATTTCCAGAAATTCCTTTCCAGAGAAGTTGAAGAAACTTCAGTTTGCATTATGTGAAAATAATAATGAAGACCCTTTTCTGTTTGTTAATACTTAAAGTCAAGGATTTCACTGTTCTTTTCAACTGCCATCGGTGAATTCACTGTAGAAATAGGCCCTGAAAACAGTGTGGTGCCAATGTGGTGTCGCTTGCTTGGAGGATACAGAGTTCTTTCAGTGTTAAAGTATAAAGTATATATACTGCACGAGATAAATTGTGACATGTTGGGCCTACTTAATCAGACTAAAGTGGTGATTTTGCCCACTTTGACACAGTTCATGTTGCATTCCTTTCATCACGGTTCAGCAAAACTAGTGTTCTACACCACGACTTCCAGGTCCGGGATAGATCCAGAGCCATTTTTGTGGGGGGAGGGGAAGGGGGCAACTTTTTGGCAGAAGCCTACAGAGACAGTGTAGAGTGGTCAAATTATTTATAATAGCTTTATACATATGTATGGCATATTACTCTCAAGAGTTGGTCAGACTGTACTTAATTCACCTTCTTAAACTTTGAAAATGATAATCAGAGCAGCAACTCATTAAGAAACACTCTCTCTCTGTACCTTTTTAGGAAAAATTTCAGGAAAAGATACAGATGTTACTTGAGCATGCATGCATTGTGAGCCATGTCCAGTTAATTTGGAGGTCAGAGGTCCAAACAGAAACTAAATTAGGGAATACCACATTAAATGAGAATGAAACCAAACAGTGAGCAAACTCTAAACCTATAAAGTGATTTTTCCGTTATTCTGAGACATATCTTTTACTCTGCTTAACTGTCTCATAAATGCTTTTTTCATCAAGGTGACACAACAAAGCTTCTGTCAGGTGAGGATCCCATCGGAGGCAAACCCATGAAATTCCTAAATGACCTGGACATCGACTCAGACGGGGTCATATATTTCAGTGACTCTAGTTACCGTTGGCAACGCCGTCAAAATAGACATGCTGTTCTTGAAAACACCAAAACAGCAAGGTGTGGTTCATTTGCCTCTTTGTTAAGTGAGAAGAAGAAACATCCAACCATTTCCTACCCGTTCATAGTTACAGTGTATGTACCAGTATCAGAAAATGGTAGTGATACTGGCTGAAAACAATTAAAGGTTAAAATTCGGAAGAACTGTGTAATGAGTTTTTTACACAACCCCTTCCAAGTGTTATTGCCCAAGAGTAAACTACCTCCCCCTTTTGTTTACACGTAAAAATATCAAACCCCATGATTACTTACACTTCCATTGTCAAATTTGGATGAAGTCAAATGCAATATTCAGAGAATACAAAAAAACAAGCAGACAAACACATAAAATCACAAAAATTGTCTTTTGAACGTTGACCAAATCTCATTTTTCTGTACAGGGTGTTCAAGTTTGACCCCAAGACTGGAGAAAAGTCAGTCATACTTGATGACCTCTGCTTTGCCAATGGTATACAGTTGTCTCCAGATGAAGACTTCCTGCTAATAACAGAAACAACATATGCACAAGTAAAAAAGTAAGTTGAAAACAGAATGTTTAAATTAGTTCTTGACCATCCACTCAATTTGTAGTAAAATTTGTCCTTTGTAAAAGTACGGATGCCAGACCGATTGTTTGTGTACTTTTGCTCCCCATGTAAAAATTATTATATAAGCATTCTATATCTTTGTGCAGGGCAATTGAGAAAAATTGAATTGCAAAGATAAACCAATTTGCATTGCTGTGAATTGAAGCTTCATACTTGACTTTGCAGAGTGTGTGTTTAATCAAATGCTTACCACACATGCTCAGCATTAAATGTAGTCTACATATTACGTGCTGTTATCTGTTCCCAATCTCAGTGCCCTGTGATGAAATATTGTGCTTATGACAGTCATTCTTTGCCCGCACTGAAATGGGAGGTGAGCTAAATGTACATGAGCACATTAAACAATGGTAAAGAATCACTTAACTACATGTATAACATTCTAGCCAACCGCTGTGGCAGAATTTATCAATTTCTACAGATGGGAAGGCCAGCTATATGGGGAACGGTAGACTATAAGGGACTTATTTTGCATGTTTACTAAGATGTAGGGCTAGTGTACCAGTACACACCCATCAAGGGTGGCGGGAGAGGTCATGTTTACCCCACCTCCCATGATAGGGGGAGGGGCGAAATGTCACATGGTCCCCTGTACCATCTTCAACTAATGTTGATTCTAACCAGGGACATGTTTAATCCGTTTTATGTACCACACATATATGCACTGGCAGTTACATTGTGGTTGTAATATGTAAGTTGACTGTGCTCACACTGCACAGTGCCATTGTGATGATGGCAAAAGTGCATTATCAGCTGTTGGTTTAGAATAACCCTCATGGGCCACAGTTGTTGTGATGAATGCAAGTAGAGGTCCTTTGATGAGCGCGTGGCATTTATTGTGTTTTCAACCTTTTCTTTTCCACATAGTAGCTGTCACAATGGACCTTTCTCATGAAATATGCAAATTAGATAGGCACGCGTGCACACTACTAGTCTGTCAGCAGTGTAGGCGAGCTGCATCTGGCACGTTGAAGGTCAATCCAATTACAGCCTTTGTCTGATACTTCAACATGATTTTCTTGAAACTAAGTGAAGTTTTCAGTGTCCTAAGGTTGGAAAGTAACAATTCCTTGTCTATGAGTTTGGCAGTCATGTAAACTATACTACATGTAGTCACGGTACAGAAATGGTACGTATGTGCTCACAGTGGTGCACATGGAGATTTGTATTACGTCATAGATTTAAGCAACTTTGCCAACCAGTGGTAGTAACGCGTATGCGCCTGCCTTATGTGCATATTTCACGGGAAAGGTCCATTCTTCCACCATTGCTAGGGTTTGGGGCATATGTTTATGCTGTTCTCATTGCTCTTGTTTGTTCTAATGAGAGAGGGCCATGCATGTTTTGTCTATCAACAGATATTACCTGAAGGGTCCAAAGAAAGGACAGGTTGAGGTATTTGCTGATAACCTCCCTGGATTGGTTGATAACATCCGACCAAGGCGAGCAGGGGGTTACTGGGTTGGGATGGCCACAGTCAGGAAACAGCCAATTTCTGTGTATGACATCATTGCTGCAAGACCTTGGCTGAGTAAATTAATCACAAAGGTACGCTGTAATTTCAGTTCATGACTCGTGCATTTGATGCAGACTTCACAACATAGACTTAATTACTCAGTGTTGCTTTGGTACTCTAACTCAAAAAGTACTTTTTTGTTCTCATTTTAGCAACTTGGTACTTGACCCCAGTTCGAGACTCTTATTACTCATAATCATACCTGTCAAATGCAAACTTATTTAGGTCCATCTATGCTAAATCACCAAAATAAAAAATATTTCAGTGTCTGACTATTTGGATGAAATATTTTTGAAAAACTTTAACTATTCAAACTGAATGGAAACCAGTGCTTTAATACAGGTCTCCAATAAATAATAAATAAATAAAATTCAAAAATAAACTAAAATGCCAACAGTAGTCATGTTTGCATTTGCCCCTCAACACAGTGCTGATATAGAAACACAAAATATTCATTTTTCACATGCAAGCAGTGTTTCTTCCATTAGCCTGTTTTCCAATGTGACAGAATAGAGCAACTAACACAGGTGAATTATGCACTTAAGTTTCAAAATAATAGCGTAAAAATGAACACAAATGGAAGTTGTTGTGATGGAATCTACTGCACAATTTGAGTCGGTGAACTAAACTGAAACCAAATTATAATAAGGCATGCCATTTCAGGAAGGTCAAAAACCTCAGTGATGTTGTTCAGCTCCGAAGGTCACTCCATGAGTCCAATCTGCTATTCATTGGTCCTTCTGAATGAAAGCAAAATAGCAATTAAGTTTATACAAAAGAGTAGGTTTTTAGAAAAAGTCTGCATGGTTCATTTAACATTGACTTTATACTAAGATTGAATCAACACCAGCTGTATGGAAAGGAGGAAAAGACCTCATACTAGTTATTGTAGTTCACTAT
>NW_019091373.1:1151786-1194521 GCF_001949145.1 Acanthaster planci
TCCAGGCAATGCAATTGTTTTACTACATCCCAAGAGAATGCATATTACGTGTTTCAGTTGACATTATTTGAGTTATTTGTTTGGTATTTCAAAGGGTATTTTGGTATTTTTCGTGCTAATGTAAATCTCCATATTTATGAACATAACTGTGATGTCATCCTAGGGAGTACAATCCCAATGTTGCATTGATTTGTGCATACACAAATGCTGGATTTTTTTCTTTTTATGTTGCCATCCTAGAGGTTTATTTCTTTATTGATACATTGCTACATGGCAATAAATATGCAATAAATAAGCCTTCTCCAGAAGCATTTTCACTTTGCAAAATTAGGTTTACAATTTGAGCAGTAACACTAAGAAACTGAACAGTGTCTTTTCTGATTGACACCTTGGCAACAGCTCCCTCAGTTGTCTACAAATGCTTAGACCCGTGTATTTATTATACAAGTGATCTTTTCAATACACTTAATCCCAAAAGCATGTCAAATAGTTTTCATACATTGAGGAAGACTCCAAAGATGCACAAAAAAGGTGTCTCTAAAAATCCATCACATGGACCCTTAAAGAGTATTGTTGCATGTACATTGTGCAATGTTCTTCACCATCGTTTGAAACAAAATCAGCAAAATCAGTTCTAATAACATAGTACTGATGGAAGTTTGAAAAAGTGCATTCAAAAAAAATAATTAATTGGCTTTACAGATGAGTGCCTCTTCATTTTGCCTGAGATAACCCTGATTCCCAAATGTCTCTGAAGCTGTTTTTCAGAGAGGGGAAAACACTTGTGTGGACATGAGTCTACAAAACATTCTTTTCATTATGTGGACTTGTCTTGTGTGGAGGTCCACACCGTGGATGCCACACTTGCACACACACACACGTGTGTATTTGCCTGCAACTGGGGACCCACTATTGTTCCTCTTTTGTTTGTACTTTAACGTTTTTTAGAAGACCACCCATATGTTTTGTACACAGTTGTCCATCGGGGACCCTCTGTCAATTGGGGACCTTATTGTCCTCTATTGTTCAAGGACCCCAATTGAATGCAGAAACAAACTCATACGCACACAAGACCCCCCCAAAAAAAACTTGCTGGGATTGTGCTGCTACCTATTTCTCAAAGTTGTTAAACTGATTCTTATATTTAAATCTACTTCTCATACTTATCACAGTTTATAAGCCCGGAGTGGATTGTAAAAGTTGTACCAAAGCATAGCCTCGTGATTGCCCTGGACGAAGACGGCAACATCATTGAGAGCCTCCATGACACCACAGGACGCAATATTCCCTCTGTAAGCAGTGTACTTGACACTGGAGAGCACCTCTATTTTGGATCCTACCATGCTGAATTCCTGGGCCGATTGAGCCTAAAGTAAAAGTTCCATAATCATAGATATGCAATCAGGAGTGACTGTGGTTCCCTCAAAGAAAGCTTGTGTTCAGTTACAGTTTAAATTCTAGAAAAACCTGAAATGATTGTTTAAAGGCCTTAATTTTTTCATTTTGCTTTCAAATGTGATAAAGTGGTGAAGTAATTGAAGTTACTTGTTGCTGAACAAGTTTAATAAATTTCAGGTATTTGTAACATTTGTGGTATTTCTTGAAAAGCGAGTGGAAACCCTTTTATAATTAGGATATCAACAGTTACCAAGGTAATAAGCTATTTGGGGGAGGAAAACTTACAGTAAATTGTCAAAAATCAAAATTACCGATTGTAGCCTAGATTTGGGGAATTTTTTTGGAATGTTGGTCGTATTTTCTCTACAACTACAATGGCAGTATAGTTGTCGTACATTCTTTGTGTGTTTTTTTACATTTTCTTTTTTTCAGGTTAAAACATTGCGATTTAATGCTTGACATTTAGAGGGAAATCTGAGTTCTTAAAGTCTTGATGAAAGACGTGGATGTTGGAGTGTATTCCCCCTTTAAAGTTTCAGAATTTACAGCCTTAGTCAGTACAGCAGAAGGATGGTGTATGGTTTTGATGATTTTTTTAAATAAAAGAACATGTTTTCTTTTTGTTTTGGAAGAAAAGGAGAAATTTGAAAGATAGTGGTGGAAGGCGAAACAGTCCTTTTTGTTCTTTACTTCAGTTTGAGTGTGCACATCAGCATAAATTTGGACTCAAATAAAAAAGACTCTTATCTTTATCACCATCTAGAAAGTCTCCCATATAATGTGTCATTTCAAATGCAAGATATGTGCATGCATATGTTTGGAGAAAAAAAGTTTTACAATGAAAATGAATAACCAGTGTGTTTTATTTTACTTGGGAAACAGCCAAGAATTTGGTATAGTAAACATTAATAGCAATACATTTAGGTTTGTGCAGGTTAGTTATGTCGCCCTCTTGTGGTTAAACCAGCAGCTTGAGTTTGTGGAAAAACTGGAAAGATTTAAAGTAACTACCTATGCTTATGGAATTGTTTTTTTCTTTAGGCATGTACATTTTAGTCAGATTTTTCAAAGCTCATGACATGTACTTTTGTATTGATATTGCTTTCTTTCCCAGACCAGGGTGAAAATATGAATTGGCAATATGAAAGGAATATTTGTTATTACATTGGATGCCAGTGGATCTGAAATTATGCATTTTATAATAAAAAATAATGATTTTTTACTTTTTAAAAATGTTATAGCTCTCATGAGGAAAAAATACAGGTACTGCATTGATTCTGAACTTTAATTCAGTCTCCAATTTTTGCTTGTTGTACGGTCACTTATGCTCAGAAACAGAGAATTGAATTACTCGTCCTTGCGTTGTTTTTCCACAAAACAGACCTGTTTGGACTGTGGGTTTTCTTCAGTGCTACTTTATGAACACATTTTGGGAATTCAAAGCAAAAACAAAGCACCACGACAAAGCCAAGCTAAATGGGAAAAGGACAAGCAAACAAAACAATCTGGGAAAAACGGCTGCCTTTATAAAATGACACTTCAATAAGGTACCTTGACCTCGGTGGTCCGTGTTATTAGACTGTGTGCCAAAAAGATATGATTTTTCCAAAGTTGTGGTGGGCCATGGCTGAGAGTGATGGACTCCTAGTTCTCCCCAAATATTTAAAAGTGACTTTTGCCTAACATAACTATGAATAATCAGGCTTGGGAGGTGGATAATTTTCTTCTTGTTAGGACAAAAAGGAAAACTTTTATTTATTATTTTGTTTACATTTTGACTAATTTTGTAAAAGTTTTATGGGATGCTTATGCCCCAAGTCATTTATGCACTGTATCTTAACACAAAAATTTGCAGCGAAATTGTAAGCTTTTTTGCCTTTTAGTCCACATATCTTTTTAACCATTTGTTAAAAAAGTATAGCACAACATGATGTTTCATTGAAATGGGGCATAATTTTCAAGATAGATTATCAAATATTTACACTTGACCTACCGTTTTACCTCCGTTTTATTATTTGAATGGGGATTAAGTGGGTTGTGTGTCTGTTTCGTTGGCTTGTTTTGGATTGGGCCGTTTGAATTTTGGGCGCTTTGCTAGTACCATTCTACATTGCAGGGCATTTCAAGTTTGGATATAGAGTCTCTAGTTTGTGAGAACATACGTGTGGTAAAATGAAATGATTGGGGTTTACTCTATTTACAACACCATTCACACCTATCCAGGGGTCAGGCATTGCACTGCCTTTAATTTTTCATTTGCAGAAACTGGCTTTAGGGATTTGCTTTTACCCATTTATAAAATCTTAATCTTGCACGTACATTGTACAGTGTAATAAGTAGTGCATCAGCAATAAACTGGAAGCTGGCGTCTCTGAAAATGTCTCCTGAACAGTTGTTTATTTGTCTGAAGGAAGTGGCATAGCTGGGGTGGATTTTACAAATTCACAATTTGGCAGCGAGGGACAAAGAATTCCCAGTGCTTGGTGGTGGTGGGGGGGGTTGTGACCCTAGTAGTCACGGTACTGATTCTGCATGGAACTGGGGCAGGGTAAGGAAGTTAAATTTTTCCGAGTTCTGTCAACCCCACCTCCACCTCCAACTAATCGGTCCTGCGCTCCAAACTTGATTATTTTCTGGGCAGAAGTTTCATAAGAGTTACATGTGTAGCCCGCAAAATTTTGTTTCAATTTTATCTGAATATCCAAAAATCTCCCCCTCCAAAAAATAAATCTTAATTTTTATAGGCTCTTACTCCAAATTTTTCTGAAAACAGCCTCTTTAAAAATAAAAGTTGTTTATGGACTTTTCAGCAGAGTACACCATCGGCAATAATTGCTACATGTAGTCTTGAGGGGAGATTTAATTACACAACGTTTACTCTGGAAAACATTTCTGCTGGGGCAATGACGTGGTGGTCGTACGCGTGGTGGTGGGCCTACCAGAACATGCAGAACAAGGAAAACGACGGGTCCATCGGTTAAAAAGCTACTGTAAACAAACCCCGCACAAAGGAACAAAATATATACAGAAATCCAAAGCAAATATGTAGACAGCACTTGTAAAGGTAAATAAAAAGGCGATTATTGAGGGCATTTCCTTGTCGTGTCCCCGTGGGTGAGGTGAGCGTTGTGCTCGTATAATACATTTCCGACCTTCTTGTATGAATCGCGGCTTTTAACACAAGCTACAAAAGCATGTCAGGCCCAGTACTGTTTTGGTCGCCTGCTTTGGTTGACGCATAAATGATCAATAAGTAATTAATTTGAATACCCTCGTTAAAATGAATAATAACAATGCCGACTTTGAGTGATACAAACCGTTACAAACGGTACGACACGGTGTGATGAATAATATTTTGATCAACTTGCAATCGGTGACACACACTTCAGGCTCACAAAAATATTGCAGACGACACTTTTAGTTTTATATCCCAGCATCCTTAGCGAGACGCACAAATCATGGACGACGGTGGCAATTCTGGAAATTGCAGTGGACTTGGTAAGTATTTTAAACAAATTCCATCCTTATGGAGGCCAGTTTTAGATCAATGGGTAAGTTATTTTCGCAGACCTGTTCAATAACCTAACAGTAGCGTTTGGTAGAGTTTAGGCCCGCACAAGGGTATATTTGCAAGCGATAGATTAAGGACCGGCCACACACATGACACATAGATGTACAACGTGTTCATGTTGACACTGTCAAAACACAATCCATTCAGTCGAGCCTAGTGTTAGTACTCATGTGTTCACGTGCTCCATCGTGTATCACGCCCACAATATAGGATTGAAAAATGCCTGCATTATTAATTACTGAACATGTGTACGTGTGTGCGTGATAAATACATTTATGTCTTGCTTTGAGATTACATTGACATCTTGATTCTTGTCTTGACGTACATGTATGTCATCAGCATGACTAGGGCTAGGCCTATTCTTTTAAGTAAAAGGAGGAAAACAATCAGTTTATTTTCATAATGAATATTCCAGCGTCAATGTGCATTTGAATTTACCGTTAGAGAAATTGTGAGAAAAAGAAATTCATTTTAACTCCAGTAATCCATTTGGTTGACAGTTTAGAGCCTTGCAGTGACAAGATGGTGAAGAAGGTACCCCCAGAACTGTTTGGTTTGTTGTCCACTGCGTGGGAGACCAGAACCACAGTTCTGGGGGTATGAAGAAGGTATTGAGATCTTGGGCTCATTTTGGTCATCATGTACGTGACATATACAAGTTGGAATCAAACAGTGACAAATGATAAGCCTTGTGTATGACAAGGGCTAGCAATCACATTAGCTCAAGTATGACAATTTTAATAGGAGTATCTGTGTTTCAAAGTTGTTTGGGAACAGGTTCTTGCAGTTATACTAGTAGGAAAATAGAAATTTGAGTTGAAAAGGATCATGCAGAAACATTCAACCCTGAGGCATTACAGCATATTGAGCCCCATACTGCCTGTTGTGGGCTGCAGTTAATATGGTTACCATTGATTAAACAACAATAGCTTGCTTTCTCTGCAACCATGATTTTTTTGGGGGGGAGGGGGGTTGACGATAAAAAGTGTAACCAAATGGTCTCAATCTGCTGATTATCATAAGCTTACTGGCAAAAGCCCACTTACATGTACATAAACCTGCATGGCCTTGTAGATTTTTGGGTCTGTTCTGTATCGGCATGTACATGTATATCCTTTTGCTGCATTTGTACAATCCTGTACAAACAATTTCAATATAGCACTCTGTGCGCAATAAATTGATATGCACTGAAAATGTGTTAACTTAAACTTCTTATACTTAGTAGTTCGTAGAGCATTTCTGTCTGAATAGATTGAATAAATTATGTAGTGGTACAGTGTTCCCAGTTACTGTTCTGCACCAGCTGCCTGTATTGTGTACGTACATGTGGTACAGGGATTAGAAATTTGCATGCAGTGCTTTTGATGTGCTGCTAACGGCCACATCTTGAAAATGAGAATAAATTGATTACTTCAATTTATATGGTATGTATTGCTCCAACAGTGCGGCTAAATAATATTCACAGCCTTGACCACTTGGAGAATTATGGGTCATACTAGTTGCCATAGCAACAAAAATGGTGGCACTGCACCAAATTGTGAGAGGAGGTCAAATGCTGGTGGTGCCTCTCTATTTTTGTCTGGATCCATGTTTACAAGCTTGATTTCACAGAGTTATTTCTTGTTCAGTTAAGCCACTAACATGACTTGGGAGGACTTTTTCTCAATATAGGCTCATACATGTACCAGTAGAACCTGACATTCTACAGCTCAGTTAATGATGTATGCAGGCTCGTAGTGTCTGTTATTGTCTGAGTAGGAAACATTTTTTAGAGTTTAATTGTGAGCAGATGATTTTGGATCAAAATATTTAAGACTTCATTGGGAAAACCAAATTGTTGATGCCTGCAAAAAGTAGAAAATGAACAAGAGATATAATATGCCATTTGCAAGAGTGTCCTCCAAGCGGACCAATGCTGAGAATCACACTTGAAACCTAAGCAACTGAGCCCTTTATGGTGCTTATTAATGCCATCTACTGAGGTGTGAACAAGATGATAGGCCATGCTCTCGCTCTGAAAAGAGTTGGTACAGTACAACAGGTACAGATTTAATGCTTGAGTGATGTTTAAATGGCTGAGGTTGTTCAATGCGCCACTTGCCTGTTTAGCTGTATAAACTGAGGATAACAATGGAATGAACTGGACAGGACAATTGGAAGGGTTGAATGGCCCAGCAGTACACCTGTACCACTGTTCACAGTTACAGCATCATTGGGTCTGGTATTGCCCCATTGTCCAAATATACAGTTTCATGCAGCTTTTGTTATACATGTAGGTTCATCAGAAAATGTGTGCAATTTACTGGGAAAAACTTCCTTTTTGGACCCAATTTTATCTTTTTTTTGTTTTTTATGGCAATCATGGGTTATGGGTGATGATGTACATGTATGGTACATGTATGTGCATGTAGGGGAGAATATTAAACTGGTCAACTTGTGTAGAATCCATGTTATGCATGTCGTTCATACTTGGCTTTTAAACGTTTCTATTCATATTTGGCTGTATTCTGTTGTAATTTTTCTTGCACTGATCTCAGTAATTTCCAGACTCCAAACGAGTGATCGATTTCATTAGTCCATTTTGTTACTTGAATATTGTATGTGCTTTCATGAATTTCAGGCGGTACTAGAATTGTATTGTTGTAATGGCACTTGCCCTGGCTCTGTTAGTCCTCTTGGATTTGAGTGTATTGTGGCAATTAAATTTTACAAAGTCTAGGCACCTTCTGTCTGGTCAAGGTAAAGGCATTTTTCACCCCCCCTCCTGTATAGATAAAATAACCTGCTGGGAGTTTGGTAACTGCACTTCACACTGTGAGCTCATTGTGTAGGTGTATTGGTCCAGGTGTGTGCACAATCCAGGTACTTTTACATGGTACTGGGCCTACCTGTTGCATAGTGTATTGGAAATATTACAAATTCCTCAGTGTCTGGGTGTACAGCATACCAGCTGATTTGTTTTATTGTATCATGGTTGTGACTACAGTACTTGATTACTTGATTATGAATTGCCATTTTCTGCCAGAACACAGAAATTTCATAGTTTGGCAGAATATCTTGTGAATTAAACCCCCCCCCCAACTTTGTACATTCCATGGTTCATCTAGTGTGAACAAACATACACTTCGATGATGTACCTACCGGTATAGGGTTTAAGCAGACAGGAAGGAAACACCATGTACATGTACATGAACTATAAAAATTCTTGGAATACTGGAAGTGTACTCATATCAATATGGGGGTTCAGATTCATATACTGAATTTCCTCTGTGTAAAGGGAGATCCATAAATATTATCCATGGGTTATTTACTTTGAATCACTTCAAAGAGAAATGATAACATCTCTTACAGACCTGTCCATTTTCATGGTGGTCGTAAGGAGATATTTGCAGACATGTACATGTATGTGTGTACAGGTACCGGTACATGTATGTGTTCGACATGTAATGTTGAACAGCATTACATGCGCATTGCAACATCCTGACTAGTGTTTGGTATACCATGTACACGTATGTGTACCATATGTGTACCTGTACATGTACTGACTACATGTACCGGTATATATTTTTCACAAGTGGTTACATGTATATGAGCTTTAAAAAAAATGTCAGCAGTGTTTGCTCATGTGCAGGACATATTTACAAACTGTTAAGAAAAACAAATTTATGCGTGTCTGTTGGTACTAGTACCATTTTCCTGCTGGGCAGTTCTGTCATGAGGTGGACATGCCCATCCTGGTATACTCACAGAATGAGGAACAGAACATACCGGACACGTAATAATTTTAGTCATTGGAAGGTGTGTAGTTACTGTCTGAATTTTTAATTTTTTTCTTGATGATTTAAATTCAGTTCAAAGTACACCTACATGCGTAGGTGCAGCTGTGTGCCAAGCATGATTTTTTTGGGGGGGGGGCAAGGAGTTGGAAGCAAGATGTCCAGAACTGCAGAAACGACCAGCAAATGAGTCTAAATTGCTTTCGTTAGATTTGTTACATGTGCATATTAGGATGTGGACGTAAAAAGACCCTCACACATTCAATAATTTGCACCACTGTGCCCTCCTTGGGCTTACTTTATGTTAATATTTATGTATTCGTCCTTGGATGTGCACTTGGGCAATACTTGTACCCCGAATGGTGTGTTTAAATGGAATCTATTTTCATTCTCTGCTGAGGTTCTACATTATTTTTGTGTCTTTATTCAATGTCTGCATTTCACATGTGCATTCACAGAATTTGCAGATTTTTCCAATTGAAGTTGTCTCTTAGTATTTAAGCTGTAGAATAACTGCCAGTTCTAAAAACTGCTAAATACAGAGATAATGGACTAAGTACAATATTATGCTTTTACTGTCTTCACCACCATATTTTCAATCGAGGAAATCATGACCATTCACTGATAGCAAATGAAATTTCGGACAGCTGCTGATCCATGTAATGTGTACAGAAGCAGCCCAACAGTACATGTACGGTAGATGGATCAATAGACAGATGTGACAAATGTCCATGTGTTGGACTTGTAGCCTTTGTTTAACGTTCCTAAGGACACAGCTAATGAACAGTGAATGTGGAAACACCCAAACCTTGCAAAGTGAGTCATTGAACAGCAGGTTGATAAATTTTGATGAAGCAAATATACATGTAAAGTAGACATGCACACACAGGACTGTGCATTGTGATTGAAACAAATGTAGAAAAAAAGCTTTGAAACTAGACACAGATTGTCTATCCATGGTTGCCAAGCAACTGAGATATCACTTTTAAACTTCTTTTAGGCCCTAACGTCTTTTGCAAATATCTTATAAATTATGTGACATACAGTAAGTATTGTAGCAAGAGAATGTTTGGAACTGTACATGTACGTGCCTGTAAAATTCTTGCTTGTGCCTATCAGATAATTAAGTCTGTAAAATTTAGCTTTTTTATATGGACTTAATGTTGAACATCACAATACACCGTATTCCCCTTGAGAGGGTACGTATCTGATTGTAAAATACCACAAAGTTCAGGTTACAGTATGCAAGTAATCCATCAAACCCAATCAGCCTGATTAAGTCCTTGTCAAATGCATGTCTGTCTCACAACCAGTCAAAAATAGTGTCAGTGCCAGCTAAAATTAATTCTAGTGTGAGTGCATGCATTAAAACATGTGACCTCGGAGGCTGCAATGGTAAAATTGGTTAGATTCATGTACATGTAGTTAGATGCTGCATTAATCTAGCATAATTTACATCTATAATTCAGACTGATGCCCAAAGAACTATTGAACTTAGGAAAGACTGTAGAAGAAACCAAAGTGATTGCTGACTAATTTGATGATTGTTTTTCAATTAGGGTCAAAATTTTGTTGGCAGTTGTGTGTTCATGCCAAGTGCCTTTGGAAAAGGACTGCATGGGTTAGATTGAACCCCCAGCCTCTTTTCCTGGGAGGGGTCATTGGGCTTGTGTGAACTGACAGGCTTTGGATTTGGATGTGGTATTTAGCCAGTGCATAATTCAGGCCTCTGAGGTAACACTGGTATTCCAGCATTCAGGAATGTGTGCACATCGAGAATGTGGGACTTACAGATTCATTTGTGATGCACCCTGTCTAAAAAATGTCTTGACAGTTAGCTGAAGGCAGGTTTAAATATTTTGTCCATATGCACACCTTTCCCTTGTCAAGGGAAGCAAAACTTTCCTCAGTCTGCTGAAGTCTGAGTCGTTAATCTGTTAATTTGGCCTTGCTGCTCCGCCATTTAAAGTAGTAGTGCCATCATGTGATCTGGGAAAGGCCTCATTTTCCTCACAGGAAAAGGGCTGCAATAAAAATTGATACATTTCAGCAAAGGCACTGGAAGCCAAGAAGGATGCATTTCTTTGATCTGATCTGCAAATGATTAAAAATTATTGGCAGTATTTACAGTCTTAAATCTTTAGGGTATACTGTTGACATATTGGGGATCTCAAGAGTGTGAAAAGCCAAAAGTTGAAAAAAAACAAACATAACCAAAAACTTTGTCATTTTGTGGTTGACCTCCTTAGAAGTATCTGCCAAGAAGCACATGATTGTGACAGAAATATCACATTTTTGGGTGCAAAAGACCTTACATAATTCTAAAATATCCCTGGATTTTGCCACGGCAACCAGACTGACGTCAAATGATATGAAAGATACGTGTAGAGTGTATGCACATGGATTTATGCATGGCTGTAGTAAGCAGGGGATTACTTGTTTGGATCCACAGTTTAACAGCCCACTCAAAACAAAAGTTAAAATGTTGAAAGAATTTCAGGGACGGGAAAGCACTAATTTCTACACGCACTGTCAATTTTATTTTTGATCTTGCAAATCTAATTCTTTAATTCTCACAAAATTTAATTATGCTTGTCTTGTTGAAATGAAATAGTCATTAGCATTAATTAGTCTTGTTGAAGAAGAGCTACCGGTAGGCAGACTGTTCATACATATGTATACTACTTTGCAAAAAAAACAGGGTTCACCAATTGCATTCTTCAGACCATGGCTGCAATAAAGCTAATAGCACCTGCCAAATCGTTTGCACTAGTCCCGTTTCTAAGATATATTTGGGTACATACGTACATGTACTAGTATGTGTAACATTTGCTGTGATACTTGAAATTACTGATGCAGTGTCACACGTCATTGATTTGGCAACTGGTTGGGAGATAATCAACAACGCAGTTGTTTGAACTATGAGCTCTTGATGAATTGATCAGTCATCAGTGTCGTGTACATTACTAGTACATGTAATGTACATATCCCATGTATACATACATGTACATGTACATGTATGCCTGAACTTCACTGTACTCGAGAAAGTACTTTCCAGGACTAGTACATGTACATAATAATGTGTTGGGAAAGTGATTTCATGTACTGGTATACATGTAGTATAGTCAATGTACATGTATGTACCGGTAGCTGTGTAAAGTACATCCTCTGTGCATTGTAAATGTACATGTACTGTATTTTTCTTGCTGTATGATCCACATGCTAATATTGTGTATCAATAATTATCATACAATAATGTGTAACTTTGCATTCAGCTATAGTATTGGTCAGTGTGGTAGACCTGCATGCACTGTACTTTGAGGTACAGTGTATCTTTATTGTGTTGGGATTCACATTACATCCCTGCTTGGTTTATTGGAGTCCCGAATATTTGAAATCTCCCAGATAGTCTTGAACTTAACTTGCCCACAAGCTCTGACCCATATTTGGAAGACTCCGACACCAAACATAAATCCCTCTGGGATTTCTTGGCTTCACAATCGCATCGGTGATGTCTCAATAATTGGCTCTTCCTCGGAGAGGCATATGTCACAGTCACAGGCTAAAGATGACTGACCTTAGGAGCTCACCCATATCATTTGGTTCCTCTAGTACTGGTACATACAGATGGTGACAGGACACTGTTGAGGATGCTGATGTGTATGGCACGTAAAAGGTAGATTTTAAACCCAAGATTTCCCTCACAACCACCAAGCACACCTTTAACATTTTGATAAATGTGGTGTGCCTATGCTTACGCTGAACATGTGAAAAGCTTCAGCTTCAGAGCTTACCGGAATAGCCTAGGGACTGATGCATTGAACTGAGGTGTTCAGATTGCAGGAGTGATGAATAAAACATTCATTCTTTGACTTCTAAATTCTTAGCTTGGCCTTCCTGAGTCAGAGAAACTCCCCTTGGCCAGTGTAAAGCCTTCTTGAATCTGCCCCCTTTCAGGTACCATACCCTAGATGTTGTCAGAGTTCAGACATTGATCTCTTACACATGCAAAAATAACCCATCCTGTTACCGGTATGTCCATTTTATGATTGTGTTGATGAATTGAATAGGGAAACAGTGAAGCTGTGGTACATGTAAATGCCAAAAACAACTTGGCATGCTCTATAAAGGGACTCTGCAACTTTTGCATTGCAAAACAGTTCTAAATGTACATGTACATGTATAATGTACATGTACTTATGGTCTTTTGTACATGCAGTTGTAGTTATGCTGTATGTTATTAATATTAATACTATTCAGTGTTTCTGGTAATAAACCAAGGATTCCTCAAAGTAAAGAAAGCTATGGAGAGGAGACAGTAGAGGTGGAAGGAAACCCCAGAAAAATATTCTGGTTAACTCACGGAATCAGTTAGCTACATGTAGGACTGAAAACCCAATTCACATGTGGACTAAACAGGAATCGAACCCTGGCGCAGAGGTAAAAAGGTGAGGACAGAAACGCTATGCCAACCTGACTCCCCAATGTGTGGTATATTGGATATACATGTACATGTACATGTAGATTTCTTGCAAAAGTTGTAGATTTTGCTTATTTTATAAATTTGGGGTCGTGACGTGTGACATTTTTCTGTTCCTGTTACATCTAGCTAAGCATCATTGAAATGGACTCAACAAAAGTGACGGAATAGTTTTAAAAGTGGGAGGAGGGGCAAGACCTGGCCATTAGACTGAAAAGAATACAATATAATGAAATTGCAATGTACACTGTACCTCTAAGGGCTGGTAGGCCTATAAAGTGGGGGAGGGCAAAATAACTACATGTACCTTTTCAAAGGGGGGTACAACAGCCCCCTCGTTCCGCCACCCAGTGACTCCAGCTATTTTTTGTTTGTTGGGTAGGTAATGTGCAAATCACTTTTGGAAATTGAAGAATTTGTTCTAAAATTACCCTACATGTATAAGCCCGGCAAAGATCATACATGTATGAGTACATATATACCAGATGTAATAGGGACATGATAAAATTGGACCCCAAGTTTATAAAATGACCCATTTGTAAGTAAGTATTGTAGTGACAAACTACTTTTACCGCTAAGCCTGATTCATTAGTGTTATGGGAATCTTATCTGGAAAATGCCCAGATTATTAAGGTTGTTCTTGTTGGAAGTTTATCACTTTCTCAGTGTTAACTACTAGTACCGGTACATTGTGCATGTACATGTGTGTACATGTACATGTATGAGCGAATGTACATGTAAACCATAAATATGGACTTGTGTGTTTATACCATGTTACATTCTTTCATTTCATTTTAATTATGGGAACATCAAATATTTCAGTTTCATTTTTTGGATGGCATGTCTGGCAGTCATTCAGTATCTGAATCCAGGAAATTAGGGAAGGAAATCCTGTCACAGCCCCGAAAGAGGTCCCCACGAGCTCGAGTCTCTGCTCTGAAGTTCTGCCCCAAGTACGGCGGAATATGTTAATGAATTCTTTCCTGCTTTGTGAATGTAAACACGCGCTTGTGAAAAAAAAATATGCTGGTACAGTGTGACTTGCACCTTGACAGCCAAGTGCATGCGTTCTAGTGGTGTGTTTCATCTGATGAATTGTCAATAAGCCAAAATGGCGGATGACCTTTGGGACTTTGGTAGTGGCAGGGACTTGTGGGATACATCCGAGTTGTATGAGGTTGATTCCATTGAGGACGAGGTGGGTGTCATCAGGGGAAACAGGCAGACACAACCGTTGATCAAGTTGGCGCACAAGGGAAGAGCAAAAAGACCAAAGCCTTTTGGTAAATTATCCATAGTGTGCATGCAAACCATTGCATGTTCTAATATCCAGCTAATATTTTATGAGAACCAAGGTTTTTGATATATTTTCTGGCTGCAGGTCATATTATGTTGCAATCTTATTTGCGTTTGTCTCCCGGATTCCTTAAAAAAGTTTAAAAATTCAACTACAGTGATGGTAGATGTTAAGGTACATGTACTAACTAATACATGTACTGGTTCATAGTCATTGTACACAGCACTGGTCAGTCAGTGACAGCACTGAACAATTCAGTGTCTGTTCAGTTTTTGACCGACTGACTGACCAACAAACCAACTTCCTGACCAACTGACAGACCGACTGACTTTCAGTCCTCCCTCTGGTAGACTTTGGACTTGGGCTTGTTGCTAGCATCATGTGCTGTCTTTTGCTGTAAATTAATATGAGCCTTTCAAGTCATTGCCTCAATAACAACTGACAGTCCAAAGTCCCAAATTCAGTAAGTTGAAGATGTGGACTCAGAGCCACATAAACTTTGCCTTTTTCACAAAATGATGCCATATGCACAACAACCTTGAAATTTAAAGTTCATCTTGACGTTCATTTCACAGAAGAGTTTCTGTACCCGACAAACCCTGATGTACCCGACTATGGCTTTGATCTGTATGAGCGTGTTGCCAAGCTGGAGGGACAGGTTAAAGACCAAGAAGATGAGATAACGTGTCTCAAAGCAGCTCTGGCTGATGTAGTAAGAAGATTAGCAACATTAGAGTCTTGTAAAAATTCACAGCGAGGTGAGTACTGTACCGGTACATGCATTGATTGTGTCTGGGCAATGTGATAAGTCTGCTGCCTCAGCACAGGTGCATTATTTGGCATGTCTGGGGGCTCATTCAATTTTCCAGATTTCACAGAGCATTGATTGGGATATAGAAATGACTTGAGTCGAGTGGGACTGCGCATGGGGAAAATTGCCAGCAGTATTTCTCAGGGGGATTTTACAAATGACACTCGATACTTTGATGTACATTTAACAGCACTCATTAACGTGTGAAGCTGTTAGCGTCATGTAGAATTAGATGACGGAGAGGAAGATTAAAGTCGATTGAAGGTGCTTAAGGATCAGTGCAGTGAATTTTTCTAAGTATCACTTTTTGTGCATGTTTAAACTCTTCTTCAGTGTACGAAACATTTGAAATTTGTTTGGAGTTGAGTGAACTGTAAAGTGCACTTTTTAAACATTCAAAATTGACCAAGCAAATGAGGGTGCAGTACCACTACCCAAATAATGGAAATGCTCAGTTGCAAAAACCCAAATTTCTTGACAATTACCATGGTTACAATCAAGTATGGAAAAAGGCCAAAAAGGATCGAGGACATGTACCTCAGTTACATTGTAAAATGTCTTTTTGCTTTCTTGACAGTCATGTAGGTGTTGTTGAAAGCTGTAGGGTACACGTACAATGTACATGAACCACATGTATGAACAGAGTATTACAGTATTGTCAAGTACCACATGTAGTACTGGTCATTTATCACAATACCGTACATTTTACATTATGTCTCGCTTTTGCTGCTGGCAAGATACATGTACATGAACATGTACATACATGTACATAGACTCTCATTGATTTTGCTGTCATCCAGAGTGTTTGGTTGTTTAATTGGTACATTCATCGGAGGATTTTCAGTTTCGTCAAACATTTGCATGCTCCATAAAAACTTCAGCCTACCGTACATCTTGAATCTATCTTTTTGGTTTGCTTGATAGTATTCTTCTCACTGTCTGGCTGAACTAAGTCAGTGTGCACTTTCTTTTCCCACGTTTGGTTTCGTGCACAGCAGTGCTTGCTCATCTCTTTTCAAGTAATATTTTTTTCATTTCTCCGAAATTTGGAGATTTTTTGGGGGGGAGGTGATTTGTCTGACAAGTTACTGCATGAAGTGGTTTGATGCATGTACATGTATTTTGAAATATGGTGCCTTGTGTGGTGTCTATGTGTTTGTACTTCCCCAACCATTCCATTTTATATTAAAAAAGTCATTTGCTTATGTGCACTTGTGCAGGTACATGTGTATGTATAACTAGTGATGCATGATTAGAAAAATGAATTCATGAAAATGACGCATTCATTTTAAATGTTTCATTTTAAACCTGGCAGTGACGTTCTGGAAATGTTAATAAATGCCGGCTGAAATTGACAATTAACTCATTGACTGGCCTGGTTGAACATTTGTCTGGGCACCATTCTTGCCAACAGCTCATGCATATTTCCCATCATGTGTGGCATGGAGCCGGAACATCTGCTGCAAAAGACAATAGCCTGTCAGAATTCATTATCATAGAACCCTGTGACTGAGGCGTCATAGTCTTTTGTCCCGTACTAGACCTGTGCTGCATGTATTGTTGGCCTCACACTAATAAAAACTTACACAATTTTTATTGTTAGTTGTACATGGTAATAAGTATTCTGTAAGTGGAATTTTCAAGTATGGAACGTTTGGAAGTTTACTAGAATTAAAAATTCTCACTAACATTTGAAAAGCCAAGCTATTTTTAGTACACAGGCACATTTTTAGATATTTGTAATTATGCATACTGTACCTTAGTGCAGTAGTAAGTTTTCAAAGTATGTCAGCATTGTTTAAAATATATAAATACCGGTGATAAACAAAATTGATGGTACATACATGTACATGTACACCACTGTAAAGGGCTGAAATCTAAAGAAGAATGATCATCCACCATGCTCAGTCGATCGGTTTATTTTCTGTATACTTATATTCTTGATGGAATGTTTTTTCCTGCACTTCTCGCTGCCTGGTTCCAAACCTGCTGAAAAATGCACCATCCATTCCATTTCAATGAATGTCCAGGGACTTGCACATTTTGCATGTATTTTGTTGTCAAATATTAACTGAGTCAGCATGAATTTTCCATATTTTGTGTTATTGATTTTTTGGGAGAACAAATTGGTTTCTGTCAGATGAATCTACGGTATGTGCATGTAATTTGAAATGTTTGTGAGAATTTGAAATTTCCCCATAATCTTACAGGCGCCGGTACATGTAACTGCTTTATATTTAAAACAGATTATTTGGTACATTTACAGCTGTTTGCATTTGTGGTTAAATTCTCTTATCCATTAATTTGCAAAGCAAAATATGAATGTTAAACTTTGAATAAAACGCATATTGCTGGAACCTAGTGCTAATATTGAAATACATGTACGTACCTTCAAATACTTGTAGTTGCCAGACTTTCTAAACTTTCTGCATATTATGACAGCAAATGAATGGGAGGTTGAGGTACATGTACATGTATGCATCTACATGTATGTACATGTTTTAGTTTTGGTTCAACATACATTGTATGTTGACTTGGCAAAGTATTGTTTGCACCATTGGCTGTGCAAATTAATTCTGGCAACTGAGTTGACATTTGTGCGAAGGCCTGTAACATTGTACATGTACATTTAGTTTGGAGATATGTACCTGGTATGTGAACTGATTTTTTAAAAAGTGCCTCTTGGATGAAGTTAATTTTGTAAGTGTTAAAATATTTTGGCTCCTTTTAAAAAAGTGATGCATACTGTACATGTGTGATAGACCTGTACATGTATGTTGTATATGTACCTCAAAAAGTATATGGTACATGTACGTGTACTCCTTTATGTACCGGTACACTGTGATTGGACTTTGTAAAATAAAAAAATAAATTGCATGAACATACTGGTACAAATGTGGGTTGCATACATACTGTAGATATTCATGTTTTTGTACCAGGTACATGTACCTTGTTGGGGCTTTTGTTTCTTTGCGTATCATGTTAAAAGTACATGTACATTACCTACTAGTATTTATTTTGGTAGCTTATGTGCATGCTTACTAACACAGACAATGCACAGTCATCTTGCCATTTTGCATTGCTGCCCAAAGATTGAATTTCCAATCACAGTCGTTAAAGTACATCTGAGTTTTTTGTGTTGCTTTCAGATTGGTCCACTTTAATGTTTTTGTGATTGGATGAAATAATGGAGTTGCCAAAAAGCTGTGCACATGTACATGTAGCTTCCATTGCACTTCAAAAGTTTGTGTGCAAAGAAGTCTACACACCATGGAATACATCTCTTCTACATGTATGCCATTAAACTCCGCGATTGCAGGAGATCAGTGAATAACTGACTAAAAGGCAAGAAGACAGTGTTTTGTGAAAAACTTGATTTATACTTTTGTCTATCATTGCATGCAAATTAATTTGTCATGTGCTGCATGGTACATGTTGGTATTCAGCTGAGACTCACGCTCTGCAAACCTGCATTCCCCCCTGCCCTAGGCTGCCAAACAATACCCCCATTGCATGATCTAAAAAAAAAAAACCAAGCAAGCAACCAGCCAAGCGGCCATCCCCTCGCCCAACTCATGTTTGGAGCATGCCACTGCTAGGTGCATAGAACGTTTGTATCTCCTCTTCATCGGGAATGCTGGTTCATTGGTTTGTGAAGCCTAACACCCTCTGCACTATGGATGTCACCTTACAGGGGTACCGCAAGGACCTTTCAAAATCAAAGATTTGACAGGTAAGCCCTTGTACTAATAGCGCACACACTCTGTGCATCACTGTTAACTCTTGCACTAACTGTATGCCGTCTCCTGAAGCACCGCTGCATTACCTGTAGGTAGATTCAGTGTCTCTAACTGAACTTTTGGATTTTGCAGTGAAGGAGTAAAGTTGGCAAAGGTTAGATGCAGATCACAAGAAGTATTTGAAATTATTTACTTCTACTTTGAAGATTTTCTTCTTTTTTTTCCTTGAATATCTATTGGATCACTTTGCATTAGTGTTGTGGTTCAGTCACTGTGTACTCTGGTGAAGGGATGTTTGTTGTTTCATCCATCAGTGCAAAGTAAATACATGTAAGGTACATCTGACAGTCCTACGTGTACAGTAACTGTGTATTGTTTACTGTAAAATTGACAAATGGAAAGAGCCCCCAATGTACATATAGGGCTGAATAGCTCAGTTGGTAGAGCACTGGTATGGTATTCTGGGGGTCGCTGGTCCAAATCCCACTTCAGTCAATTTCTTTGTTCATAATAGTATTAGGGAAAAAAAACATGTTTGAGAAGCAGTCACAAGGTTTTCCTAAGATCTGGATGCAGTACCATGATGTTTTCCATCCCCGTTTTGCATGACATTTGACTTGTACTTTTGATTTGTCATTTTGGTAAAAAATTCTGACTCGTCTATAGGCCTAAGGTACATGTATGACAGGTGCTTATGGCACTGGCCAACTGATATCAGCAACTTTTTTTCTCCCATGCTTTTTGGTTGACTGTTTGGCAATATAGAGGGGGCTATATAATTTCTCCTACAAAGTGTGTCTGCCGCAAGGAGATGAACAACAAGGTCATCATACATGTACACTTGTCACACGTTAAGTTGAGCCATATGGCACCGAGCCCAGAGTGTTTTATGAAATATGGATGCACATTTGAGCATATACTTCGCTGAACAGAGTTTTTGATGTACTTGTAGAGTTTTGTTGTGTTCAACTGTGGTTTATGAGTTTAGAAATACATACATTGTATTATTTGACCTAAGAACATTGTTTTTCCACTTTTTAAAATCATATTTTGGTTTAATTTTTAGTTATATTTTATTGTTCAGAAAAAAAGAGAAATCAGTAATTTGCTGCATTCTGCAGTTGCCAAGAAGTTTAATAAATCCCAGAAGTGGAAGTATAGATTTTGATTTATCCCAATAATACACTCTGTTTTGATTTTGGATAAGAGCAGTCCATTTCCAAGTGATTCTTTGTCACTTCATCAGTAGTGTGTATTGTCATGTACATGGACTAGTATGCTGTACATGTTCATTTATGTTAATGACAGCTCACATACCGATTCCAGTACATTTCCCTCTCTTTTTAAGATGGTTGCTTCAGTCTGTAATTAAGCTGCAGTTTTAACCAGGCAAATAACTTATATTGCCGAGTAGTATCAAAGATATTCTTCAGGAGGTTGGATGGCCTATTGTTTGTATTGTAATTAACTCTGGAGTTGAGAAAGTGCAGTTACGGAGGATATATCTTTACCCGAATTTATGATCTTCGTCAATAGACAATAGATCATTGCACAATTTTGTGACAGATGCAAAATTATTTTTATTTTACTGAAAAAAGATTCATGGACCTCCTTCCCCAAGGATTTCTTTTGTAATGCCAGTTCCCATTTTTTAGCGGTTTGATTGGAAAATGATCCTCAAACGTTTAAAATGTTTGCTCCTTTGCATTCATCAAACATAAAAATAACAAAGAATTGGTTTTGTTTGAGTTCCCTTGTAATCTTTTCCCTTCATGTTTTGTTGCAGGGTTTTTAAGCCACTCTCCCTTGCCATCCAGACCTCCCATGTACAATGATGTCACCAAGTCCAAAACCAAAATCTTACTCTCACCGGCCACGCCGGAGTCACAGAGACGGGGCAGAACAGGGTCATTTGGCAGCAGCTCCTCAGGTAGTGACGGAAGACTCAGAAAATGGGGCTCCCATGATAGTTATAGCTTCCCGTCGGAGTAAGTGGAAAATTTTTTCAAGAAAAGAATTCCCTCTTGCTTGAAAGTGAATCCTTACTTCATGGGTTTTGTTTTATTTGTGTGGCCTACCAGTATTTTAGAAATTTTAGAGTGGGTTAAAAACCCCTCTCCCTAGAGCCCCTCATCAAGTGAATATAGTCCGTACAGATTTTGTCCATCGTTTTCACTGTGTTTTGGGACCATCATTACTCTTGGTATCCTTTTATTATTTGGATCTATTTTGCTGTGGAATTTCTCATTCATTTTAGGAGTGAGAATGAAATGGAAATAGTTTTGAAAGTAGTCATGCAAGAAATCAATGACAATAGACTCTTTGGCTATCTTAGTCATCAGTTGTAATTTCAGAGCTCATCCTTGGTTCAGTGCCAGAAAGAAATATCAAATACTGACAACCTGCAAAAATTTGAAGGACGAATCACTTTCTTGCAGGTTATTAACAACTAATGATGCTTTATGGCATGTTTCATAGAGGGTGTGGTTGATAACCTCATTGATATTCATTGACAATGGCCTTCACCACAAGGGCTGTACTTTAACAAAATTCCCGACATTAATATTCATGACTTGTATGTATCATTTGTGAATTATGCATTTGGAATGTCAACACGCAGGTTGTTTTGAAATCCACTTGACTATTAATTTGTTGTATGCCATGTAATATTGAATCTGTCTCAGTGCACATTTGTCTTGACTTGAATACTTCACTACTTTTGGTTCGGATTGTGGGACAGTATGGTTGAATGGACCATCGGGGAAGTTTTGAAAAAGATGTTTCAACGATTTGTTTGATATAGGCAGCTTTTGTAACTTAACATTGTCTCTTACAGAATTTGCATTCTCAACTCGCAGGTCCCAGAAACTGTTTGGGAATCTCTCTGTTCAGCAGTCAGTAATAGTGTGTACGGTGGACCTTACCATTGTAGTGGAGGGGTAGTAAGGGTATAGGGTTGGGTCATTGCATGCTTGGTTTGGGATTCCTCTTCCCTCGTCTGTCATCAGTGGTATTTGACAAACCTATCTTTATGAAATGTTTCATTGAACCATACTGTGTTCCCAGTTCCATCATGTTTGCACATATCAGTAGTGTATGCATGTGCCTGCCATAATGTGCGCTAATCATGTTTAAACATTTTGGCAAGTGAAAAGTTGCATCCCAAAAGCAAGCTAATATGAAATGAAAGTGATCAGCATTTGGTCTAATGCACTGTTACTATTTAATTTTTCTTTTTTTGGATTTTGTTAAAAAGAAAATGCAGTAAGATTTAATCATTGTAATTACAATGCGTATTATCTCCCATTTTCATTTGGAAGAAAAGTCTCTTTTACACGTAGATTTCATATTTTGTCAGTAGTGTTACCATAGGCCTACTTTTGAATGTGTTAACAGCAGAATCAAGTTGTAAATATTTGTAACACAAAGTTTCAGTTAGGATGTGTACATGTACATGTACTTTTGGAATTTTCAAGTACCCAGTATATTGTACATTTGTATGTCTGTACAGTGTACATATACACACAAATAATACCTAGATCTTTATGTACATGTATTTGTGTGTGTCTATAACATTCGTGTAAGTTCATAAAATTCACTTCTCATGTATTCTTTGGTCTATAATGTTACAGTCTACAACTTAGTGATATCATCAGAGCCTTTAGAGGTGTGAAATCAGTTTTCTACAGGTCAAAAAACCTCCTGAAATAGAGTCCTGAATTTGTTGAAATTTGATGGGTACTTTTTGAAATTTTCAAACTGTTCCCTACTTGCTATTTGTTGTCTCACTGGCGAGCACTAAAGGTAAAACAGAGACCCACCATGCATACATGTGACATACGTGTACATGTAACCACCTACAGTACATGTACCTGCTTGCTTTGTACTTGTACACATGTAATGTATGAACATGTGATGAAAGAAAGGGGGGAAATGTTGTATTTCTCCAATTTAACCGTAAAAAAATTACTCGTTAAATTCCTAAATTTTTGGAAATTTATCCAAATTATTCTCTAAGCTTCCAAAGCTTTCCTGAAGAATACTAACATTTCCTGAATATTGAGAATTTTGGGGAGAGGTAGAAATACTGTATGTGGTGCACAGTAACTTACACGGACATGTGCACTTTACTGTGCTTTGTTATCGCATGTACTGGTATCCCGCATCCTGGTAAGTTGAGTCAACTATTGAAAGAGGGCCTCACCCCAAAAAACCTGGTCCCTGTCCCGGTAAAACCTGCATTGTAATTGTAACATGCCACAGGATTATCCAACAGACCTTGAACATCTGTATTTGTAATCATTCTATTTTTATCATCTTACCTTTGCATTCATTGTGTGCTGTGAGTTTTATACATGAAGTTAGATGCTATCAGCCTCTGCAGTGGCTTGGTTTTCCCGCCAATTCAGATTTGGGTCAGTTAAAGGAACAGTATGGCACCTTGACCAAGGCGGCTACTGCTTTGGGAGCAAAAGTAAAGTCTGCCGGAGGCTTCTAACAGATTGTGTAGGATTGGGGATGGTGGAGCCTATTGTACTCTTGTTTCATCTATTCATGGGGCTTTATGCCACATTGCAAAGTTGGGGAAAGTGTTACTCGTTCACTTAGTTTCTTCTTTATTTGTGGAGGGTTTTGGAATATTCAGAAAGGTTCCAAATAAGAATGCCCGTCCACAGGTAGGGTTGAACAAAAAAGTAAACAAGCAAAAGAGGTTTATCATATACATGTGCTGGTACATCCACTCCCGCACCGTAGTTGTGGGGACATATACTCGACATTTCACCTGTTTTGTGGGGACCGAAAACATTGGGGGGACACACAGATGTCCCCACAACTTGGTTCAAATTTCCCTAACGAAAGAACTTGTCCCCTGAACGCGGTGAATGCCTCCCCACAATGATAATTACTGGTACATGTACAAGTTAGCATTATACATACAGTGAAAGTAAAGCACCTGACAGATATTTAGATACATGGGACATTTACTTCGACAATTTTTTTTATGGCATTTCAGATTTTGAAAGACTCATCTGTCCCTGGTGACACTTTCAACATTTATCACATTTTCTGAAAGTCCACTGACTCTCAGGTAATCTGCTGGCACACACACTACACACACACACAAGTGTGTAAATGCCTTCAGTCGTGGACTCCCTATTGTTCCTCTTTTGTTCATACTCTGACTTTTTCGGAACTTTTGTACACGTTTTCCAACCGTGGACTCTTCGGCAACCGTGGACCCTATTGTCCCCCATTGTTATAGGTCCACGATTGAAGGTGTTTACACACTCACACAGACCCTTACATATGTATTCTTGTGGGGTATTTCCTTTGTGTACAAAACTCCCACACAACACGGAAAAAATTTCAAATCACTGCCATTGCAACCAAATTCAGTTTCCTGGGTTGAAATTTCGACCGTATGTCCCTTATATAAAACACTTCAATTTGCGACAGATGAGTGACACTTGAAAATCCTACTTTTTGAGTAAATTTGAAATATCTATTTCTTGAAATTCTTGTGGGGTACCACTTTAGTATCTCACAAGGATTGTTCTGGTACTCCACAAGGCACCATGTACAAGCGCACCCCCACACACATTCAGCATTGAACTCTTTCACATTGTGTGGAAAACTCTTTTTTCCTAACCCTTGAGGGTTCCACTTTCAGTGCTTACAGTGTAGGTAATACAGCAGGTTTGACATCACATACAAACAAAAACATTCAGTCTATTGATGTGTTGTTTCTGACGAAAAAAAAATCTGAAGAATAGAAAATTAATTCAATAAAAATATTTACAGAAATGAAATGAAAACTTCTGTCAGGGCAAGCTGCATGTTTTTCAGTAAAGTAGAACCTAAACAGGAGAATTTGAGAAAACTTACCCCCCCAAATGAACTTTTACTAAATTACTGGCACCGGTAGATAAGATGCTCTGATTAAGATTTGCAATTTTTTTTAGTTGTGTAACTCATACATTGAAATGTGCATGCCTTTTTCTATTTTGCTACCAACACAGAGTGCTCCTTTAAGTGTAGTCTGCTGGGTCACATGCACAATAGAGCCAGTCAAGGCAAGCCTAGCCTCACTACACTTCACTGGCTCAATGAGGGTGTGGACTGGCTGCTATACCAGTGAATGGCATGCACATGTACAATACTGTACTGGTTCACACATTGCACTTGTTCAGCTACACACATTGGCTGTTGGTTGTAGTGTTCACTGAGTGGGACTTTGGTCGTGTGTGGTACGGGATTTCCATTGTTGAGTCCACTTGCTACCGTGATCTGTGCTGGGAGTGTGGTCTGTGCAGTTAATGGTCGGCAGCCATTAGCTCTGGTGGTGTGGACTTGTGGAACGGAGTCCTGAAGGGTGTGAGGGGGCCTGAACAAGTGGATTTTAGTACTCCTTGGACTCTTGGAGTGTTTGAGTTGGATCTGGTTGGTTTCTTGTCATTTTTTTGAGGGTATCATGAGTGGAAGACCCAGCAGCGCCAGACCTGGTGTCAAAGCCTCTCCCCGAGGCTCGACACCGCGGCCTGGGTCCGCAGCCAGTGGGCGTCCCCACACCCCTGGAAGGCCCCGCTCCAGTCCTGGGAAAAAGTAAGTTCTGTTTCTCCCCCTTTTTTTGGGAGGGGGACACCATTTCTTATTCTTTGCACTTAAATTTTCTTTGTGATAATCATCAATGGACGTAGTGAAGTCTCTGAAACATGTAAAATATACGTGTAAATCATCCATTGATTTACGGCTCATCAGCTGTGGAAACTGGACTGGAAGTACGGCTTTAAAAAAAATACTACCGGTGGTACGGCTAGTTTTTCACTGGACACATGCGGGTGTTCGGCATGTTCGGTGATAAATTTTAAATTGAATGTAAGGGTTGTAAAAGTCCCACCCAACAGGTGCACTTTGTAATGCACTATCCTACATGTATGTGTCATGCTGAACATATAGGAAGGAAATACCCTTTACTCAGTAGTTGCTACATGTACAGGTAGCAGTGTACACTGCAGCCTAAGACTAGCTGTTGTAACATTTTGCTTGTGATGTGCTGTAGCTTATCAGGTTTACTGTCCAACCAAGTCTTGCAACGTTTGGTTAGATTGAAATTAACATTCAACACCAATATAACGATTGTTTTCATTTCTGAATTGCAGACAGTATTGTCTGCTTTAATTAGCTTTGCAGCAATGTGGATGCTGTAGACTTGTCTGAGTCGGCAAGTTAATCATTCAACTGTTGTAACGGTATATTTACTTTGTGTACAAAACACATATCACCTTAATAGGTACGTGTATGTGTGGATTTAAAGTGCCAAGCCATCATTGTTGTGTTCGACCTTCGTTTCTTCATTGTAAACTCTTAAGCCATAGCATGAAAACTGCAACTCTTCATAGTGCTGTACAATAGTAGTGTGATGTTAGTGTCATAGTTTGTAGTCACTGTAGGTGGGCAAACTTCCTGCGGGATGGTTACTGAAACTCTATGCAAATGGGAAGCTACATGGAAGTTAAATGTAGTATTTAATTTCAGATTGGTTCAATAAGCCTTTTTGCGAGTTAACTTTGACCCAAATCTGGTACACTGAGTTTTTAAATTCATGTGAACATAACAACTTGAATTCTCCTTACTAAAACCATTGTTGCTATACCTCGTGATTCGGGGCAAGCTTTTGCTTAGTTACATAAGAGACGCCTTGCAACAATACACTGTTCTCAATGGTTAAGAAGGGCACAAAGGAATCAGACTATTCCAGAGATGGTGGTCGCTATGCGAAAACTTGCCCCGAATCACGAGGTATAGCAACAGTGTCTTTAGTCTGGGGAATTCAAATTGTTATGTTTATACGCAGTCAGATAACTCAGTGCACCAGATTTTATTCAAATTTAACTCACAAATGGCTTATTGTGTTTCCAAAAATACTTGCTGCAAGTGATAGTACAATGCATGAATATGATGAAATCCATCCTACCGGTACCTCGGTGATTAGCTAGCCTAAATTGAGTTTTACTAGGCGTGAATGTGATTTACCACAAACATGTGAACCATATTAGAGAGCTGCTTCACATGTTGATCAGAACCCAAAATTATGGGGTTACTTCATTTGGAAATCGAGTGGTGAATGGTAGTAAATACATGTAAATACATGCACATAGAAGGCATTTTTTTACAATGAGAAACAGGACTTTGTAGCAAAAGTTCTAAACCTTGGTGAATCAACTCTGACCATATGGAAAGAGACAAGGGTGGGCGTGGCTCAAAATTTAGTCGTGTGGCTTTGATACTGAACCACATATACATCTATTTCAGATACATCTCTAATTGAAGTAGAGTTGTAGCCTACATGTACCGGTATGTGCATATTAATGTACATGTTAGACTCTGCTTATAATGTGTAATGTACATGTACCGTACTTGTAGATATGTATGGTATTGTAAATGGGTAGGCATGCAATTCTTCTACCACTATGAACTTGTACAGGGATACATGTACGTGTGCAGGTAGTGATCCGTGTAAGTCACTTGACATATTTTGGCCTGAACAATAAAAGAATGAAAATATTTTGACAATGCAAATGAAGTAGATTAACCTGGATGAAGCGCGGCACATGGCAGGCACATACATATGCGGGCAAGTGTACAGCAGTAGTGTGCACGCCTTTGTAGTATGCCTTACCACACTCTGTAGTTCTTCTCTTTCACAGTTCCCCTAGAAAAAGTGCCTCCATGACAAACATCCACAATTCAGGGGAAGTTAATGGGGCACGGCCACGGTAAGTTGACGAAGGATCCAAAGTGATATTACTTTTGCCAAGGGTTTCGGATAATGATCCTGGAGTGGATCAGTTGGATCTCTTGGCCCTTGACCTTGTTTAACCCCTGACCTTGTTTGACCCCTGATGTTGTGGTTTTTCCCCAGAACAGCAGACTGGACTGGTTAGGCCCATTGTACATGATTGTTATTTTACTAATGGAGGTTGTGAATGGCAGCCAGTTCTACCAGTGTGTATCCCTGCTCTTACTGGAAAATGGCTGGCATGCACGACTATTTTAGATTTGAAAAGACCAACATTTTACCATCTTCTGCAAATCTGAAATGTCATGCAAAATGGTCATTGATGTTTGTAGTATTCTTATCGGTTGTAGGCTAACTGCAGTTCTGAGCTGGCAAAGAGTCTTTTGAAAATGTTTTGCGTAAGGTTCATTAGTTCTGAATATAACAGACAGCATAGATATACATGTCCATGTGCATTCTAAATTGTTGGTGTAGTTCATGATGTAAACTCCACACACCTATCACACACATAAATAATAAGAAATCAAGCTCAAACTGTAATTTGTTATGTTGGAATGTAGAATTAACTCATAGGGTTCCGTTGTATCTTATTATCACAGTGGAAAATAAGCAGCTTAAGTTTTGTGAAATGTACGTTAAGCTGGAATTATTGTGTGGTTCATCCTTTGACCTTTACTACAACAGAAACCCTACAATGCGTGTAATTTTTTTTTTCAGGGGGGGTGCAAGAAGTGGTTGTTCAGTCCGTCCTGTACATAGACGTACTGTATGTGTGCTGGAAAGTATTGTACACTGTTATTTGATCTGTTGTCATTGAGATTTTTAAGGGCATGGAGGCAAAAATGGGCACTCTCTGCTTGCTGTAAAGTGGTTGCTCGGTGCTGATGTTCTTGAATAGAAATTTAGTGTGACCTTTTTCCAGAAAGAAAGTATCTTGGAATCCAATGAATGGATGAACATTTCACGGAATGTGCATGCTTGTGACATTTTAAATAAAGGGCTGGGATAAAGAGCATCACAGGAGATAAAAATCCAGCTGCGTATAAAAATCTTGCATCGAGTTAAAAAATTGCATATGTAGGTGAGCATTTAGGGAAGAGTTGACCATTGTCTTGTGATTTGGAATTGTAAAATCCAAGATGTGCATAGCACTAAGCATTGATTACCAGAAGAAAAAAAATATTGCATAAATTCAAATGTTTTGAAATGCCAACCTCAACACTGGGGTATGGTTTCTACCAGCAGTCTGCAAATGACAACATTATTCTCAGATTTACGAGAATATATGCTGTACTATTAGTCGACTAAACACCTTAAGTCTCTGAGTCTTGTCAATCATGCCCTCATCTCTAAAGTCTAGATCCCTTTGCCTCGTAACATTGTTGACACAATAAAAGGTGCGAGAACTGTCTGTGCAAATAGATAGTGTCAACAAGGTATTGACTGGTCCACAGTTATATGTATAGGGGAGACATTGTCCGTGAACTATTGGTAGGTTGTTTATACAAATGTCTCCAGTCCATGCAAATTTCTTTTATGTCAATTTATCAGAGGTCTTTCTAGGTATATTTGCTTTTATAAAAGCCTGATGACAGGTGTAGGCCCTATACAATGAATAGTTTAACGGTTCCATAGTGCCTTGAACTCTCTCAACTTACTATTGCCTTCGGAGAAACCGACATGTACCCTTTTCAGTGACAATGCCATAGACCTAGTTTGTTGGAGGACAACAAAAGCTTCAAGTGTACTTTTCTAAATTCAGAATCACACTTATCGCCTGTTCTCCTGCAGAATCCAATCAAGCCAGTTCACTATTTACACTGACCTGATTGTCTCTCACATAGCAATCCAGCTGAGGCCTTGGATAATGCCATTGATTAATGCTAATGACATGCAAATTGTCTGACATTTGCAAATGCATGTTGTGTCCTGCAATGGTGCTCTGCATATAACATTAGATAAGCAGTATACAATAGTGTACATGAACATGCAACTCTTCTCACTATTTTTTATGTTTTCAAGAAAAGTCAGTTTCTGATTTCTTTGTATTAATTTAAATTCATTCCTTTTTGTTCACTACTTGGGTAAGTAATCGTGTGGCTTTTGTTGTTTTGCAGGCCAAGCAAGGAGGCGCAATACAATGCAGGTAAGTATAATTCAAATGATGTAGTAGTTACCAGGCCAGAATTGCACAAAATAGTCAGAGATGTTGCATGTCATTCAAATATCCAATGTCAAATATTCCATGTTTCTTCCCCTTCACTACACAAGGCCCGGTTCTTATCCCCTCCCCAAGTGTAAATAAGGGTTTAACAGGGAAATGCATCTTGGCTGAAAGCAGAAATAACCCAAATTGCAGTCACGTCCATCAGAATGAAGTAGGAGGTTTGGGAAGATTTGCAGAATTGATCGAGGTACATGTAGATACCGGTACTTTCTGTCATCACCTTACACAGGCGTCACGTCCTTTTAATTGTTGAACAGACTTTTTGGGAAACTGACTAGGTGTGTACAATTCATTCTGAAGATGAACAAAGAAATTGACTGGAGCGGGATTTGAACCTGCGACCTCTGGAATACCAATTTTGACCAGGAATGTGTTAGTGAGTTCCTGCATAGTGGAAGGTTTTTAGAGATTCAGGAAGGTCCCTACTCCATAGCAAAAATCCTGAGAAGTTGTTATTAACCTGTACATTTTGTGTCCCATTCAACCTGATTTTACAATCAGCAAAAATAACGAAAAAGGAATGTTTAGGAAGAATAGTTTACCCACATTCTTCAGCAGAGAGTTGCCCAAAATGTGTCTCCAAGAAAAGCAAACCACATTGCCCCTTTAAGCTCATTATAACTAAGGACAAGACTTGCCTCCCATCTTTAATAGGAGCTGCAAATATGGACATTTACTTATAATTCATGGCAGGTGCTAAGGAGCTAATTAAGGGAAGTCATGATAAGGGCTTTGTAGCCACAGTGCATTATTAACCTTACTAAGGTCACAACACTGGAGACTGTTCATTTTTATTTTTGGATTGCACCAATACTGGACTGTGCTAACTAGCGCAGGGGCCAATTTCATAGAGCTGCTTAAGCACAACATTTGCTTAAGTGTGAAAAAAAACTTGCTTAAAAAACAAAGGTTACTAGCTCAAACTCCACCTGATTGTCAGGCTAATCAAAAGACAGCTAAATACGATCCCAAAACAATACACATCACATGGAGTTTTAACTGGGTTACCTGATTTATCAAGCAAGGTTTTTCTCGCGCTTTAGCAAATTTTGTGCTTACGCAGCTGTATGAAATTGGCCCCTGGTCCTTGATGGAAAATTGAGTAAGCGTGACTGTGTGAGTGAAGGTTTTTGAAAATTACTGGTATATCACAATGTGAACCTTATAATGTTCGTTTACATTGTACAGTATATATGGATCAAAAAAGAATTTTTGAAACGGCTAATGAATTTATTTATTTTAGGCTAGTCCATACATGTAAGTAGCTTGTAGTGGCTGCACATACCAGCAAGCGAGTGACATTTTTACATATGCTGATTGTATTTTTTCAGCAGCACAAATGATTGCGTTATATCTGAATCATTTGGCAACTGTGTATTTTATGCATCACTGGATCCTAAAGACACAGTATTTACATACCAGCACACTGTTGAATTTACCTCTTAAAAGTATTTTTTTCCAAGTTATTTCCAATTTTAAAAAGTTACATTTACATTGAAAAATTCATCTGCAAACTTTTGTAATCTGTATTTTGTTTGACAAAGTACTTTTCAACACATGTCATAACTTTGAGAAAAATTTGAAAAGTTTAGACAGCACATAAGTTATAGAAAAACACAATTTGTGAAAAGAAAAGTTAGCTTTGAAAAGAGCCCCTTATGCTTGGTCTTGACTCTGAATAGTATGCTCTGTTCAGCTTTTTACACTTCAATTGTAAACTGGTACTACAAAGTATGTGCTTGTCAATGTGGTACCCTACAGGGGGACTCCAATAGTGACAACAGTCATCAGGGATTACAGTTGATCAGTTATCTATCCTCTAACATTCACTAGTACCATTTGGAATTACTTTCCTCATAATTGCCAATGTTGTGACCTGTGCAAATCACCATATACTGTAGGTTATGCACTCCATCTAAGGAGAAATATAGTATTATTCTGGGGACATCACATCCATCATTTAATTAATAAGCAAGAATTCAGTAGCAAGAACAGACCCCTCCACTGTCGAAATATCTTTGTAAGAATCCCTTGTCACCCTAGCTGCTTTAGATATATTTTCCCCAGCCAGTTTTGATGAATAATTGAGTAGGTGGCAAGTTCCAAAGTGTCTGCACATGTGCATTTCCTTCATGCGGAGATCCTATCGCTTGGCTGAGCCTCGTCAAAGTCCTTTTGAAAACCCTCCAAGGAAAACGTTTACAGGAAATGACAAAGAAGGGAGGGGATTTTGGTGAAGTGGCCTATGTGCGTAGACAGACTTGGGAACTCTCTCATTAGGTAGACCTTGAAGGCCGCATGTTATTCTTTCAGCTCAATTTAAAGGGACAAATGAGTTTAAATAATCAAGAAGAAAAAAGTAATAAAAACTCAAGCGCAGATTTGTCATAATTCTGTAAGCATTCAGACTCCATTCAGAGCCATTCTTAAACTGCATTTTCAGTCTACGTGGCAGTGCCCCGATATATTTTCTTTCTAAGACAAAGGGGTTAATTAAGGGAAGCCTTATTCATAGGAAACTAGAACAAAATGGAAAATGCATGCTGGGTTTCCTCCAAGATGATGTAAGAAACTGACTTAAAAAAATTTTAGAAATTTATGATTTCTAAATTTTAATCTGTGACCATCCATATTCATGATATGATGATTCATTTTATGTTCAGAAAAAAAAAAGAAAATTAGTTCGGGAACCTCTTCAGTTCCAACTTTCCATAACTTTCTGAGAGATTCAACACTGAGGTACTCATCAGAGGTCTACAGTTGGATTTCAGTTGGTGTGCACTTGAAGAGCAAGGACCCACTCAAGCATTGCACAATACTTGTATAAGAATGACACTAAGTACTATACACATAGGCCACCAGCACATCTAAAAGCACATTGCCCAGTTAAAAGGAACTTGACTAGTATAATTTGCATATAGCTGACCTGACCTTGATAAAGCCCTAGGCTTTGGAAACTTCCATTATATTTGCAGGTAGCCTCATTTTTCCATTGGAGTTGAAATGCGACGGCATTAGATTTTTTTATGCTGCCTTCATGTCACTTGTATTATAGACGTAAAAACAGCCAGATTATTGCAGTGTGATAAATTTTACTCTTCAATGCAAAGTGACATTTATAATATTTCTATTAATCAAAAAAATATGTACATGCATGAATTGATATTATAAACATAATGAATTATCATTAAAAATCAATTGTGTGCTCAGTGCTGCTATGGGAATTTTTAATTTAGTGAAGGCTACCATTCTGTAGTGTGCAGTGTTGGAAGCTTAAGTTTTCTTTGTAAAGCTCTAGAATTGCAAACTTCATGTTTGCAAAATGCAGTGTCATCACACGACATACAATTCCTTGTGTGAGTTTGTGCGTAATTGACAGGGACTGTTGGATGTTCATTGTTTCAAAGTGTATGCTGTCGTGGTCAGAAGGAGACATGCCATGTGGCATCAGTGCAAATGTACTTACAGAAATACGCATGTATGTCCTAATGTAGAAGAGAAGGTTGAGTGGTGTGAACAGGTTTCATTCTTCTGAATGCACCGCCCACCTCAGTGACTAGACTTACTTAATTGAACTTGAACTTCAATCAGGTCTAACTTTGTGCTTGGCAGTTGTTCTATTGTACTGCATGCCGTGGTCATATACAAACGTACAAAATACAATATTTCTCTTACGTAGGAGTACTTTCGGGGTATCCTTCAATAGGAACTGTTCGACCTGCGAGGAAAGTCTGAGGATGAATAGTAGCCCACAGGGGAATTCTCCTGAAGGGAAGAAAAGAACACTCCACGCGTAGCTGTTGGGAGAACAATGAAGTGCATATGTACATGTACTTCAGACACTTCACATGTACATGTAGACTCAGTGTGCCCATTCATGTACATGTGCACCATATATGTGTATGCCATATTTGAAGTTGTGCACCTGTACCTAGGTGCAGATCTGCAGAATCTGAATTTTTCAACTGGCAATTGTAGGTTGGAGCAACATACATGTAATTCTACACTAAAGTAGATACTCTGCCCATTGTACGTATGGACATTTGAATATATACATGTACAGTGTATATTTACATGTACATTACATGTACAGTATAGTATTCATAGAATCCGTACATGCCACAGAAACATTAACCATGAAATGCACTGCCTCGCGGGATTGCCTATAACTCTTGTGTGGAACTACACGTAGCTTGTAATTTGAATAACTAGCATCGCATGGCTAATGGTTGTTCCAAATGGCTACTGATCTATTAGCCATACAGCTCATATAACATGTAAGCTGTAGTTATTAGGCAGTGTTCTTGAGATTGATGTTCCATTTCAGTGTGTTCTGTCAGGAAGGAAGTCATTATGAATATGTGATCGTTAAAGATGCACTCTCTGTGAAGATTTCTGATTTACAAAGTCAATTTATAATACACCGTAAACGTCAGTTGCCTTTTTAAAACGTTGTATTTCTTCTTGTGTAATTTATTCATTTAATGGAATTCATTTTAGTTAAAGGGAATGAAGGAAGGGAATTTTTTGTTCCTAGACTATACAAGTTAAAAGTGAAATGCAAAAAGCCGAATTTTGATTGTGTGTTGTCGGAACCTTCATGGCATTGTAGATCAGAAGCACATGTATAAAGTTTGCACAGTGTAACCATTACCATGAACAGCATGACATTCAAAACTGTTCATCTGGCATCTGTCACTGGTGCCCAGCTTGGTGTCCAAATTTTCAAAAAATTTACTCCACAAACAGTTTGAATGTCTCCACAGTGATCAATGGGTACTTTCACTTGACCCAGAGGAAAACAAAAATTTAGTGCTTTCTTCAATAGTGGTGTGCCAGTTCTAGTTGATTCTTTTCCTAGCACCAGGATAAATTTTATCAAAAGGCCCAACAGGATCGGATCGTTAATCATCATGATCTCAATGTGCATCGATTTTGAAGTTCCTGCAAGGCCACCCTACCCCTTCATGCCTGTCATGTTGGTGTGTGCACAGTTGGAGCTATGGGTGGTGGCAGTTGATAGTGTTGTTCTGATGAGTCTCATTGTTATTCCAGTTTTTATGGAAACTGGAGCACATTTTAAAAAGTGCAAGACTGTTGAATCATCAAGTGATAAACTTGTGTGGAGCCTTGAACCATTGTATGCATTGTGGCATCAGATTGCTGTGTGTATCAAGGTTTTTTTTTCTAGCGTAGATCATGTGAGAGATACATGTAGTATTGTCAAGGAGTTCAAATCTGATTAGTTTGTAGCACAAGAACATTTCAAGGCTTCTTTGATGCGTACTTTTAAGAAGTACAGTGAACGATTTCAACCGAACACTGCCATGCTATTCATCCTAGTCGAGAGTGTATCCCTTGCTGATTTACATACCCCGGTAGTATATGAGAGATTTTCTTTTCCGATCAGACACAATGGTGTCTGTTTTTTATAATCATCATTTGCCTGACATTGTTGTGTTTTGTTCTGTGATCCGACCCACCCCCAAACCAGCACATACATGTACATGTATGTAAACCCTTCTGGTCCTTTTCATTCTATGCATATGGCTAGCTTTTATCGCCTTGCTTCTCCTGTTTACGCATGGCCAACCAAGCACTCCAAACTATTCATTCTGAAACTTGCACGTGATTTGCATTAACTGGCTAGTTATACAGCTACATGTATTGAGCAGACTGCTGGTGCACCTTGTAGAAATGTTTCCCCACCAAGAAGAGAGGGATGTACACGTAGAAGTGGAATATAATCAGAAATTGACAAACGTCAAATGGGAATGAAATTATTTGAAATAATGACTCTTTCTTCGCAAGGTGGCAGCTACTCTAAACAGGTTGGGCCAGTTCATCAGATTCAGAGGTTAAAGAAAGACCAGCACTTTAGAATAGTGTCTTGACATGAGTTTAAATTTGATTCTGATCCAAGGTCATTTTTTTTATTTGTTTGAATTGTGTATACATGTATGTACATGTATATATACATGTACACACACTCACAGCTCTGCACATGCGTTCTGCACAGTTGACAATTTGGCCACTTAAAGGACAGAGATGGAAGGATCTTAAGTTACAGTGCAAAATTATAGCGACCATTGAAATCTCAGGAGCTTTGTGAGACCTTTGCTTGTTCCAATTCACTTGCATATGCATGCTGTGGGATTTCCTAGGAATAATGTACCGGTAGCTGTCTGTGGAAGCACAATCAAGTTTGCCTCTTAAGGTAGTTTGTCAATGAACCCATTCAGTTTTTGAAAAAGCTGAGTTCATTCAAAAACAAAGTACATGTTGGAGTGAGCCAATGGATGTGCCGGTAGGGTAGACCTTGTGCTTGGGTATTGCTGCACCTGAATGACGTGGGATCCACTTCATATTGGGCTTGTACTGTTAATTGGAATACTGAACTGCCCGATTACCTCTGGAATACAATTTCATGGAGTAGCCAGCACACAAGTTTTTCTAAGCACAGAAATGATTTTTGGAGCAAAATTAGGGCACCAGCCAAATTTCCATGCGATGCATCCTGCCTGTGACTGGTTCCTTGCAATTTCCCAAGCAAGTGTACCCCCCTTGAAATTTGGCTGTGCTCTTAAAAACCCTATCCGGTATACACTGTGTATACGGTACAAAATTATTGTTTCTGAAACTTGAACCGATCCCAAGCAGGTTTGCGTGCCATTTTAGAAGTGTTTTTATATGGAAGTATGCATGGCTGCAGATGTGCACTGTAAAGCAGCACAGTGTTTTATCCTGAGCAGAGGACAACAGAATGAATCAACTTGCCCTTTTAAACCACCCACACAAGGTGCACTGTCGAAGAATCTGCAGGTAGTGGCTGGGATAGATCAGTTGTTACATGCGTACTTAACTGTGTTAGTTTTTGATCTGTTGCTTGATTTCTTATGGACATGTACTTTTCTACTGTATTGATCGTCCCAGTGTTTAAAATGCAAATCAATGTTTGCAGTGGATCATTTAATGCCCATTCCCACAGCCAAACATGCCCATGTGCACAATCCAGCATGGTCTGGACTTGTGTGAACTGTACATTTGGAATCAGAATGACCTACAGGTAGATTTCCTCTTTTCTACATTGACCTACATGCAGGTTGACACATTGTTGTTCTTATCCCTGTTAGCTCTGAATCCTTACATTTTTAATGCCATTTTCCCATGCCCCGTTAAAAAAGCTGTGAACATAATTTTGAAACTAACGAAGAGACGTTGTGACTCATTATTTAAATCCTCCTACATACAAGTGTATATTTGCCTGTCAATAAAATAGGATTTGTTACTTTGTACTAGCGTGTAATATAATTGGTGTAATTTTCCTGCTCAGAACTGGCCTTTTTTCATGGTCAGGTACTTCAGATAAACAGGTAATGAAAATACGTGTGCATTAGTAATGGATACTGAGAAGACCCATTTCGGAGACTGTGAAAGCCAAAGCTGCTTGTACTTCAGGGCCTCTATTGGGATTTGAACCATCCGTGCTCATTACTGAAGTGGAAACTCTGGCAACATTAGCTTGATTACTGTCTTTAGTCTAATCAGTTTTCAGGGTTACCATCACTCACCCTGACAAAATTTCCTTGTCTAGAGGTGACGGGCAAGTTTGCTTTCTGGTCTTGCAAAACCGGCCACCTGTAAAGCTCAAACAAGCAGCGTTAGCCATTTGATATTAAAGTCACTCCCGTCAGTCCAGACAGATGCCTTGGGTTGATACCTGCACATCAGTCATGCTAGAGGAGACGGACAATGATACTGCAACAATAACCAATAATTAAGACACAACTGTGTTAGTCCAGATTTGTCTTTGTCATGAGAAAAATCTGACATTGGGTACGTGGACTTAATGTTGTAAAAATTAACTTTGTCACAACTCATTTCATTACATTACAGAAGGATGGGGAATAGGCATGCATTAACTATCCCAGCATTTAACATGTAATGAGCACTTCTTCACTGAGTTTTGTCAGTCTAATTTATTGTAGCAGGATCTGAAGTGCTAAGAACCATTTGTAAACATTACTTTTATCCCTGAACATAGCTTTGAATATGTGTTAAATAGAATCAGTGTTTTTCTGTTACTAGATACAAATGGTAAATTAAACTGAAATCTGTTTGAATGAACTTAGCCATCAACCCCTTATGATGCCACCTTCATTGGTTTTTGATACATCTACAATTACTGATGAAAAATCATCTAAAATTCTCACAAGGAATTTTTTTGTATCACCAACAGATGAAGGATGGGTACGTATGTATATGAGAGGGCGACCGGTTACCATGTTCATGCCAACTGATGTTGGAGAATACTCGATCAAAGCAAAGCAAGACCCCCCAGCGGAGAAGCTCAAGTTGGAATGGGTGTATCCTTTTTTGCCACAGATGGCAAGGAATTTTGGTAATGGCATTGGGATTGGTGTTATTGCTGCCTGTTTTATGCAATCTTTTTCCAGGTTTTGATTTTGAAGCTCAAGGTGCCTAAGTGGGTATTTGAACAAAGGGCCATGCTTGCAAAACTTGAAATTGTAACCTCTTAAAAAAAATGTCCATTTTGGTGCCAGTCCTTGATAGGAATAGGCTTTCTTACCTAGGTCAGTTGACTCCAGACTAACAGTTTGCTTCATTGGAACAACATACAAATCATGTGTCTGATTTAAGATATGGATTAGCTTGTAGTTTCAGGATATGGAAATACTTCAGAAGACCAGTACTAGTTTCAACCCATGGCTGTAGTCAAGTCCGTTATGGGTCCTTGCAAGCTCATCACATGTCCAACACACCTCGCTTCTCGCGACTGGTCCTGGGATAGGACTTTCACTTGGTCCCATTAGTAAAGAGCTTCAAAAGGCTTCAGAACTTGACAGGTAGAGATACCATGTGAGTGAAAAGCCCATGCCAGATTTGCCTTAACGCCTGGGATAGGTATGGTTACAGAGGGAAAGACTGCCGCACCAACTTACATATCTTGCCAACTGGGGAGATTGTCTACTTTATGGCAGCTGTAGTCATCCTGCACAACGTGCAAGAGAACACCCAGAGACATTACTTGGGGCACAATGACGATGTCAAGTGGTAAGTTAGCTCAGATGTAGCTGGTGTAAGTAGACCTAACAGTAAAGTGGAATGTCATGAAGCACCTCATCTGCCATCATCTTACTAACAATATTTACACTGAGGTTCTTTGATCCGTGCAAAATTTTTCTGGAAGCTTTTTCCCAGGATCAAAATTTCAGATCCTGTATAGTTTTTGCAATAATTAGCCCTTTTGTACATCACAGTCGGATTTTTGCTTACTAGTAGCGGATAAAGTATAGATGGACAAAAGTAAAAGAACAATTCACTAAGTTATAAAAACTCACCAACTATCACAACACCAAATAATAAGCACTTAACTACTAAAGAAAAACTTGACCATCTTTTGGAAGTTATAGGGCAAATGTACATTTAGAAGTAAAATTTAATACCAACCAAGTTGGAATAGTTCTGCTAGTTTTGGTCCCCATAAGAATAGTTTGTGTCACAAGAGCAGACTACAGGCAAATCTGAGCGTGCTACATGTAGATTTAATTTTGCACTCTTTATAGGTTTCCAATATTCAACCTTGATATTTGCTCTTTTGTTAATTGTTTTACTGGCCATGATTTAAAGTTTCCCCCTCCCTAAATCATTGTTGTCTCCAGCTTCGGCATCTGGAGAATGTTGGCCCTTGATTGGGTTAAGGCAACTCATAAGTCCAAGTACGTATTGCCTCGGGAATGTTGAATCCTGTTGTGGAAGTCAAATGTGTATTAACACTTGGCTCGGACATTAAAAATGGCTGAATCTGTCTGCAGCTAGAGACAAATCCATTTGGAAACAGGTCTCCGAGTAACGAAATCTTCCGGTATTTGTCAAATGAATTAGAAGTGTATATGACATGGTATGCTTGTTTTCTACAATGTGTTTCCTTTGTTTCTTTTTATAATCAGTCTTGCCATTCATCCCAACACTGTGACCATAGCATCTGGACAAGTGGCTGGACATGACAAGGACGAAGGCAAAGTAAGTCACTCGGCTTTACTCATTGTCTTATGAAAAAAAGTCTGGTGAACTGATTTTGAATTTTTTTCCCTTTAAAACCAAGGTGTGGAGAGCTTTTCTGGATTGTTTTTAGTTTGTTTACTTGGACCTTGTGACTACTGTCAGTGGGTTGAATAGGCTATGGTCCATGAGACAATACAATGTATGTCTATTTTTTAAGATTGGAATCCACATGGAATTTAACTTGACCTCCCGAATACTGGTATTGAATTCCACAGGGCGGGTCACTTTCCTTTGTTTCATTGATAACTCAAAGTAGAATGCCAGTGATGTGTCTCCTTTTTATTCATTGGAAAGAATAGATTACATTGACTCACTGACTAGTTTCTCCTTGCAGACAAGTGACCTACAGTTCTTGTTTTCCTCCTGAAGCAGATTTTATCGACTCGCTGTAATATCAATGTGTTCTTGAATTGAGGTCAGTTATTATAAATGGCCTCAGAGGTCTCTCTCATGTCTTTGTGACTTATCTCTTCCCTTGGCATAATGGATGCAGCCTTCATCAGCAAGACAGAACAATAATAATGTCTTCCCTTGAGCTCAGAGATAGCCGGTTCCTTTCATAATTTCTCTGGGCATAAATGCATTAATTTCATTTATCGTCACACTCACCACATCAGTCTCACTATTACTAGTCCGTAGAGAGGAGATGTTGATGGAAATGAATACGCACATCCTGTCAGAAAATGGATGGCGTAGTCCAGTTTCTTATGCTAGGAATAAATCTATTTTCAACGGAAAAAAAGCAAAAAAGTTTGTGGTTGCTGCTAGTAAGTAGCAAGATGCAGAATTAAATATCAATCTTTATCAATACCTCTTACAGCCACTGAAAAATAGAGCACTTAGTGCTTGTGAGTCTTCCAAAGTGTGGCAAAGCTAATCCTTTTATGTATGTAATTACTAGGACTGTGCCAAATATCTGGATATTCGATCGAGTATCGAATATTATTTTCGAATTCGAATATTCTAATGCAAAATTCATGAAAACGAAGGGAGAATTGTCTTTTGTTTTAAGTGAGATAAATTGCACTGTGGAGCCTTGTTTCTAGCAGATTCAAATGAAAAGCGACAGAATTCTTACAATGAATCACAAAGTTAATTATTCATTAAAAGATTTTTAAGGAAAAGAAGTATTGTTCCTCTCTAGATCTTGCTAAATTGTGACAGGAGATAGTCCTAGACGTGAGAAGCTATTATTGTGATTATAATGTACATGTACAATTGTGTGCATTATTGCAACTGATTTTTGTGTATGGATAGTTCACAACAATCTGCTGGTCAGTACAACTGAATAGTTGGATATTCGATGAACAAATCATTTGAATTGACTCTGCACTAGTAATTACTTAATCCAACATCTTCCAGTATTATCTGAATCTGTCTGTATTTTTACTCTGACAACATTTTTGCAAAATGCAGTTTTTGTCCTATTGGCTTTACACTTGTCTTTTTCATAGGAAAATATTGCATAAAATTTGTTCGGTCCTAATAATTTTTATGGAACAAGACACACTTGTGAGCTGGCAGAGCATTAAATAAAACCTTGTGTTGTCTGATATTATCAAGGTACCTGCGTAGATTTACTATAAATAAAATATAGTCAAGCCATTGGGAATGCTAATCTGAGATGTGATGCATGGAAATATTGACCTGGGCTGCTAGTGCCTAACTGCCCATCAATCAGTGTCCAGAGCAATGGTGCTTGGCCGAAAACCGATTTTAAATATTTTAATGGATTGGCCTCAGAAGCAGGTTATTACATGCTTACCGGTCGAAGTGAAGGGGAGAAGTGGATGGATGCATGGGCAAGGGAATGTATGCTGTCCTGGTGATTTGCAAGGAATGGTTGTGTGGGCAGTGATGTATTTCTCAGATTATTTGCAATAATTTTCACATGCTTTTAGCAGTTCGTCTTGTGAGTGTGAAATTGTTGTTGTGTGTCAGCAGCACTGCTTAAAAGGGTGGAGTGTGATAGACTTAAGATCGTCACAACTGTTTTTTATTATAGGGTTTTTTCATCTTTCACAAATGAAATTAACATGTTCTCTGTTTCAAGATACAACAACAGAGTTCTTTTGTCTCTTCATATACCATTTGCAAATATTTTCTGTTGCTTGAAATTTTGTTTTTAGCTACATTCCAACCAGACTTTCAGAACAATTGAGAACACTTAAAAAATTATGAGGGTTCCCTTCCCTCGTTACACCTTGACAAAGTACAAAATAAAGTAAAAATTTTTGAGAAATAGGAAGTCATAAGTGATTCCGAAAAATTGATTGGATCTCAACACTGAGATTTCGAGGAAGCATTTCTCTTCTAGTGTTTGGAATATGTCACTCCTTTAAATCCTAACTGCCCAAAACCTGCCATACTCCAACAGCAGGTTTTGTGAGGTTTTGGCAGGTTTGGTACCGTACCTGAGGAACTTGTTGTTGAATTTTGTGAGACTTAGGATGAAAGGCCCAGGGAGATGGTGTTGGATTCTATGTGAGTTGGGACACACAGGGTTCATTGTGTGCAGTGTCTGGCTTGCTGTACCAGTTGTTGGACTA
>NW_019091373.1:1195082-1224524 GCF_001949145.1 Acanthaster planci
GTGAGGTTCAGTATGCTTTCTAGTGCAGGAGCCTAGGGGGTTAGGGTTAATAGTGTCTTGTTTTTAGTAAGAATAATCATGTTTTGGGGGTACAGATAAGAAGACAAATTGCAGAATCAGATGTCACTTTGACTGATTGATGGTTGAACCTTTCATGTATTTACAAATCACTGATACGAGACTTCAGTGCAATGGAAGCTGATATGAGAATTGTTTTGGTATTCATTGTCAATCTTAAGTTTCGTAGCTGTAACATGTAATTTCCAAATTGTGTGAGAGATTTGTTGACAAAGTGAGACATACACGTAGATCTACCTCAGAGGCATACACACAATGGACAGGTGGACATTAACAAAGTTATACATCTGTAAAATATATACATCAGAGTGTCATAACTGTTATCACACAAATGAAATGTTTAATTTGTTCTTGTAGCCCCATGTTCGCATCTGGGACTCGGTCAACCTGAACACACTGCATGTCCTGGGTCTTGGCTTCTTTGACAGAGCTGTATGCTGCGTGGGATTCTCCAAGCATGTAGGTTTCTGTACCATTTATACTCTTTCACTGGAACTACCTGAAGAGCTGGAAATCAAACCTTTTGGGATAAAATTGCTCTTAGATTATGCCGGATATACAGAGTGCTACTGTTGGTTAGTTAGCTTGACAAAGAAATGCCAAAATGCTTTGATGGATTTAGAAGGCATGACCAACTCCAAAAGGAGCATTCAAAGAGCACAAGGAAAAAGATAAAGGAGCCGCAGTGAACATTTCAAGAGCAAGCATGAGGTCATTAAATTTATTTGATAGAAAAACATCTACCGGTAGGTATTGCCACTAAGGGATAATTCATCTGTTGTTGCCGTGGGTATGAGGGATCTGGGGACTGGAGGGTAGATGGAATGGTTGGCAGGGGGATGCATGCTCCAACCTTCTGTCCACCCTCATCTGATGTCTTTGAGGTCTCTGCCATTCTCGTCCAGGACAAAGGCACCCAGCTGCTGGCTATTGATGAATCTAATGACCACGTACTGTCAGTCTGGAACTGGGAGAAGGAGAAGAAGCTTGCTGACTGCAAGGTGAGTAGATGGGCAACTTGTCCTTGGATTGGTTGATTTCCACATCTGTTTACTTACCATAAATATTCTGTTACATTTTGAGAAAACCCACTGTGCTTAGCACCTTGCAAAGTTGTGAAGATACATGTACTCTGTTTACGTCTGCCATTATGTGGATTGGTGGAGGGGACTTCCTGGAGCCTATTGATTTGGAATGTCATGGGACTGAAGTATAGTCTAATGAACCAACAAGAGTAGTTTTCTTTCTGTAACTCAAGAGAGACTTGACTCATCGACTTCAAATACTGTATGTTGGAAATTCTTGAGGTTCTGTTGTTTTGCATTATGTGTTTCTGTGGCAAGCAAATTTATTGAGTGTCTTTCAATGAATTCTTTTCCAGAAAGGTTAAGTGTGCAAACTACTGCAAACGTCTTACTGACTAAAGTGACTTGAAATATATAAATCAAGAAGTTGTAGGACCATTGTTCCTTTTTTCACTCCCCAATGGCCTGTCTGGGTAACGGGTATCTGTTTGAATGCCGCCTTCAAAACAACCACGTTTTCTCTGTTGTCATTACTGCAGAGTTCAGGGGACCCGGTTGTGGCTGGGGAGTTCCACCCCCTGATTGAGAATCACATGGTCAGCTGTGGTAAGGGCCACTTACTCTTCTGGACTCTGGAGAACAACAAGCTTACCAAGAAAGCTGGCATCTTTGAGGTGAGTTTGAAACCGTTGTGATGAACATATACACTCTGCAGCAGAAATCGAAAAGAACTAGTTTTAATTAATCCATCCTTGGAAATAAAGAACTAGGTTATTGGTTGCAAGTAGAAGGCCATACGTCTGTGATCGTTTCACCAAAAACTTGTACTTCTTTTTTGGGGTAACTGACAATGTGCGCAAATTGGATGGATCAAGTTAAACATCAAAATGAGCATCTGGTCAATATAAGCATTAAAATAAATTTTTTTTGTTTCCAGAACTAAGGTTTTAATTCTGCTGAAGTTTGAACATCACATTTTATCCTAGGTCTTTTGACAGCTTAGCTTTTGTCCATTGGTTCAGAAAATACTTCTAAAATTATTGCTAGGTTTAAAAAAGGGGAAGTTATCTGCAAGTAACGTATGGATTCAAATCAGAGTATTGGCAATCTTTCAAATTGTCATGAAATTGCTATGCAGAATTCTAATGGTTAGCATTGTATTTGGTCAAAAGGTGGATTTCACATGAAAAGCCTGATTAGTTTCATTCTTGTATCAAATATATTTATGACTCTCACTTAAGTGACTCCTAGTTTAGTGACTGTATTTTCAGCATCTCTTAATTCAACTTGTGATTCTATTCTTTTCCATGTCAACTTCAGTGTTTGTTATTCTGATTGTTTCTGTTTTATGCTTTGCCCTTTAAAAAACAAAAATGGTGCTTTGTGGACTACAGAAGGTATGTCTCTTGTGAAGCAGTTTAGTATTGCTTGCTATCAGCATGCAGCCCATGATTTGGTAACCTGTGTGCACTGTTCATTTAACTCACCCGTCCTGTGCATGGGTCCCTTAAAAAAAACAATGGACTACATGTATACATGCCATGTTTCCTTTAAATTGTTAGTATAACATAATATTGGTTCAGTACTAAAAGGTCATTACGGCAAAATGTAATTTTTGGAAATATGAGTACACATACTTTTAGTGCCTTACTCTGAGCATGAAAGGAATATTGTATTAAAACAGACTACATTTGTTGTATGTTTGTTTATTAACCCTCCCAGTGTTTTAACCGTCAAATATAGTCAAAAATGCAATTGATTTCCCCCAGTACACAGACACGTACGGGAAATTTGACTGATTTTGACTGATATGACAACTAAGTCAAGAATGCATCAAAGCATAGGAGGGTTAAAGTAGTTATCAATTCTTTCTATTTTTAAGTTTCAACAAATTTTCTTGCTTGATTTCATGTTTAAAAATATTTGTCAGCAAGGACCCTTTAATGTAATTTGTCAGTAAGGGCCTTTTAGCACTGACATGACAAATTTTCAGTTTCCAATATTGCTTATAGTACAGCTATTTTTACACATCTGTCATACATCTTGTGCTTTTAGGTTTCAGATAAATGGGTTAGGTGAATCTATTTTAGTTAGAAAATTTCCTGAGCAAGGTAACAGTTTACTCCTCAACCAAGCCCACTTTGGCAATACTGCTGATTCACAGTACAGTGCTCCACAAAGAGGTTGACATGGAAAGGCCTTTTTTTAAACAGAATTGAGGGAAATGGTCAACAAAAGCCATTCCCTGGCTGTGCGTAGGAAACTTGAATTACTTTCAGTGTTTGTCTAGGCAGATTTTTAAGTTGTATTTTGAGTACTCATAGCAGTTTGAATAAATCTTTTCTGTTGCGTGCAATGTCCCAATCTATCCAAAATTTCCTCAAGTTCTCAGATTTTCACTCTCATGCAAATTGTTGCAAGTTTGCCAAATTTTGTGACCATTAACTTGAAAAATGGCCCCTCTGTGGCAACCTCTTGGTGATGAACTCAATTGTGAATCCTCAATATCGTTAAAAATTTTGCAGTTACTTTTACAATACTTTTCCATTTATTTATTTAGTAGTCAAAATATATCTTTGTTTTTGGATGTTCCTCAAGATAATTTTTCATTCCAGTCGTGTTGATTGGTGTGTGTATTTTTTTATATCCTCATCAAAATGTCACTGGCAGTTACAGTGAAAGCCAAACATGCTTGGTATTTGTAGCAACAGGTCACCTTCACCCTGTATTACCAATTGTCATTTTTCTTTAAATCCTCCTCTTGCCTTGAGTATGTGAAACCACATGAAACAATTTGTCTCTCAGCCTGATCGTTTGATGTTAAGTCTTTCTTAAGACTGTTCCCATGAATCAAATATCATTGTACATCACCATGGAAAGGAACCCAATGATTAATCAGATGTGAGAGAAAATGTAAGAGATCAAAGTTTCCCGTAATTGGCAAATTGCTGAACTTACCGGATGAAAACAGTAAACCACTTGATTTCTTGCTGAAGAATTCCTCCTTCCATAAATTGTCATACACTTCTGGGACTGTAACTTTTCAAGTAATCTTTAAAACCTGATTATCTTTGACTTGTAAATCCATTTGTCGCCTAACACAACATAGTCTCTGGTGATTCTGCATTATTGCTATTGAAATATTAGTGTTTGCTTCGTCCGGTTACAGAAACATGAGAAGCCCAGGTTTGTGCTGTGCCTTACCTTTGCTGGCAATGGGGATCTGATCACTGGTGATTCCAATGGGAACATCTTCATTTGGGCCAAAGGTGAGCAAAGGTCTCTCAGAGATTTCAGTTCAGTAACAGCACAAGAAATAGCATTGTTTTATTTTGATAATCTAAATACTTTATGCTGCAAGAAATCAGAAGTTAGTATGGCAAGGCTGTATATCTGCAAGTGTAGGCATCTTAATCACTCTTTTATTAAGCCATTCGTATCTAAAAAAAAGAAAAGAAAACTCAGGCTCATGTTCATAGAATTGCTAAGCACAGAAAATACCTGCTCTACAAGAACAGGTTCCACACCATGCCGTGCAGTCAGAATTTCTTGTAAGACACCCTCCGCTGATTTTCTTTTTTGCTTAGCACATGAGTCTGCTAAGCATTAATTCCTACATAGAAATTTTATGAGATTGCGTGCCAGTGATGCAGTCAGTGATGAGAAGGGAGTTTGTGCCAGTGTGCGTCAGATATAACTATTGTTCTGGTTGTTCTAACTATTGTTCTATTGTTGATTGTGCTTGTGTCTGATCACAGGCAGTAACCGCATCAGCCAGGCCATAAAGGCCCACGATGGCCAGATCTTCTCCCTCGTCATGCTTCCAGATGGAAGGCTGCTGTCTGGGGGTGGCAAAGACAGGAAAGTCAACATCTTTGACACCTCCTACGATGTGACTGTCACACTCGTGGTAAGACCAGGAGGACAAGTAAAAGGAAGAATATACAAGTGCAGTAGCACTGCAACCGAGAGATACTGTTAAGATGTGGCCATACCCATCTCTCTATCCAAGGGCATTTGCCATCAATATTCTCTATGTCCAAATCACCTGGCTGCAGCTGGATGTAAAACAAGCACATGTCAAAGCCACCAGCTATATGGTAGTTTCCAAGGAATTGGGATGCTGGCCTCTTTCACAGATCATTTGTAAGGAAATGTAAGGCCCTTTGGGTAGCTTACTACCATGAGCTATGCATGTACATTCTCTATCAGTGTGTGAACATATAGAAATGTTACCACGGTGACCAGTTATTCAACATCACTCCACTGATGAGGCCCTCTGAAAAGTTAAACACCACTAGACCAATCGCTCAGGAAAGAATGATGCACAAGACTTTGTCTTACGGAGAGGACACCCTCAGGATCTGTTTGGACATCCCTCTGAATTGCTCAAAAATGAGCTTGGTCATAAACTTTACACCTAGGTTTACATTCTATGCTGGGACAAGCTCTATTTATACCAGAATCAAACCAGATTAACATTGACTTGACTAAAATGTATCTGAGAATGAGTTAGAAAGTAATACCATAGCTACTTAAATCAAAGAGAGATTTGACGGACAAATGTTTCAATCTTGGCTGACATCACAAATTGTTTTGTTGTGATGCCTTGTACCTTTAGGACATGATAAGCAATCTAGGGCAGGCACATTGACGGGAGGGGGGATTATGATTTTCATTGCACTATGAACTGAACTATTTTGTTACAAAATAGTAATGATAACTTGTATGGTCCTTCATGCTTGAAACTAGTGTCGTTTAAGAGAGGTTTAAAAGTTACCTGGTATGTGCAATACAAGCATTCTAGCTTCTTAAAACTGTTCATTGCATTTGTCTTTTGCTCAAGTTGCCCGAGTCCACCGGGCCTTGCCGCTGCCTGTGCCCCGGTAAAGACAAGGACATCTACGTGGGCACAACCCGTAATGCCATTCTGCATGGAGATATGGAAGGGGAAACGTTCACCCCGGATGTGGTGGTAAGTCTGCTCAGTACAATCCGTTGTCCATGTCAGTAGGTGGAATGAGGGCCCCGAAGTCGTCTTCACCAGGTGCTTGGAATGTGAGGCTGATGTCAGGATGGTGAGAGGGGAGTCCAGATGGTGCAGTGTTACTTTCCTTGCTTTCCATCTCTCCGCAGGTTCAAGTTCCATCCACGCCAACATGTGAAATGGGTTTTCAGTCCCTGCCAGATTGCATGGATTTTTCCCTGGAATAAAGTCCCAGAGTGTTCCTCCGACATGTTTATCTGAAACCAAATTTCATCTTTGTTTCGTCTTCTCTTTCTAGGATTCTGAACATGTTGGCTGCCGTACATAAGATCAAAGGGGTGTTCCCATTTGCCAATCATTGTATGCATGCAAGCACATTTAACAGGTACCTGAAGGTCTCTGTTTGAATGTGAGCATTTTACAGGTGTACACGTATGTCCTTACCACTGCCAGCAGCACACATATTTGTTGTGCCCTTCAGTGATGCCTGTGTGTCAGTTTCCATTGCAGTAGCCTTCCATTGCCTGCAAGTATACTCGTGGCAGAATCCGGTACACTTGCGACTACGAGTGTACTCGTTATTGGCAGTCACCGTGTTAAGTCGTTCAGGCTATGGTGTCTTAGCAACTGTGAAAATTCTTGTTTTTATTACCAGGTAGAATTGAAATTTAAGAGCGTTTGACGTGGTCAGATCATTGTGGCTGTAACGACCGCTTAACACTAGCGTCATGGCTGAGCATAAATTCCGAGTTCCTCTAACCACCCTTATGGTTTTTCTCTCCGCAGGCACACACCGATGAATGCTGGGGTCTTGCAATCCACCCCAACCAGAGCCTGTTCCTAACTTGTGCCTATGACAAGCATGTCATCATGTGGGATGCGGAGCAGCACCGCCCACTTTGGATGAAAACCATGGAGGAGGTGTGTACACATAGATGGCATATTGTGTTGGAGGCTACAGTTGGTTTCGCTTGTGGAATGGACAGTTATTTCTGACTGTAATTTTAAGAACATTTATATAGGTACCATTTTTGTCATTTGTAGTCATTGTGTCATTTTTCCCCCAAGATATGTAGGTCAAAATTTGTAACTTTTTCCCCGTTGACATGAGCTTAGTGCATGGGCAGGCATATGAGAATGTGAACTATAAATCACCATAACATCAAAACCGTGTGTTGGCTTGACTTGAAGCATCACGTATTTGCATATGATGGAGGTCTCTGTACACTTGTCAAGACTAAGAAAGATTGGCAACGGGAAAAGTGAGAATTTAAGCAGTGGAATCAACCCCCCCCACGAAAGTGTTCTTGCAAGGATCCTTCTTGAATCTTCCAAGATCCTCCACTCTGGGAAATACATTGTACTTGGCACTTTCCACATTCAGTATCTTTCAAGGGGTCTCAAGCCCCATGTGAAGAAACTAGTTGGACTTCACCTTCCTCAGTCCTGCACAATCAGTTTTTTAACGCCTTCTGGTGGATTTTGAAGGCGAATAAGCGTATTGAGTCATTGTCTGGACTTTGTTGCCTTCCTTCATAGGATCCCTGTCAGTCAGCCTGCTTCCACCCCAACGGTTCAGTGGTGGCCCTTGGCATGAAGACTGGGCGCTGGATGGTGTTGGATGCTCAGAACCAGGATCTTGTCACTGTCCACACCGATGGCAATGAGCAGCATGACATCATCAGATACTCGCCAGGTAAGGGCAAGTGTCATCATATGAGTCAGTGTTTCAATCATAGCGGACCTTGGTTAATGGTCTACTAATCCCCTTAACGCTGGCGCTTGGGCTATCGTTCTGAGCCATCTTTATGTCATGCACTCAGCGTCCAATATCACTGAGCTCTTGAGCTTGGATATCTGCTTCGCATAATAAACGTTTGTGTAGCAAAGACAGGTCACCAGCCAAAAGTCGTGTTGTGAGTATTTCTTGTAACTGGTGCTCTTCTAATTGCTGCTTCAGTACATGAATGTGCTTGCAGGATTTTCTGCTAAGCAGCTGTGTGAGACCGAGTCCAGATAATTCCGTTCGTTGCTCTTTTTTCTGACTACTTTTTACTGAATCTACTGTTACATATCCCTCCCAGATACAATTTATTTTGTTCTTTTTCAGATGGAAATTATCTAGCAGTTGCCTCCCATGACAACTTCATTTACATCTACGCAGTGACTGAAGAAGGACGCAAGTACAGCAAAGTTGGCAAATGCTCAGTAAGTACCCTGCAATATGAAGCACTGAAACAGCCATCAGCTGAGTCTGGGAAACATTACTTTTTAATCAGAGAATAAATATATGCTTGGCTGGTCTTAAACGTTCATTTAAGATGGGCTTAGAAGGATAGAGGAGAGCAATGCACGAGAGGCAGGCGAGGGCGTTTTAGGCGTTTAATCTCCTGAGCCAGTCTTCAATGTTAGTTTAAGACCACGTAAGCACATCTTTGTTCCCATTCACAAATACCTTTTTTAGTCAGAGAGTCAAAAGCTGTCAATATATAATGGGTTTCCAACATTTTTGTTCTAGAATTTTACTTTCATTTTTCGAACACCCTGGTCCATTTTATTTTATATTCCTTGTGTAAGTTGTCCAGTAGAATTTCCTTATATGGACTTTGGGCCCGTGTGGTGAGCTGTGTGCACACAGACTCTTGTCCAATCAGAATTGGTTAAACTGCCTCGTATCGATGTGCCAGCGCATGATTTACGTCGTTGAATAGGGAGACTGTGTAAGGCATTTACGAATGCATGATAAAAGGTTGAACCTTGGAGGCACACTAAGTGGATTTTGCCCAGTAAAAAATGTAATGCAGTGATCTCAGTGCACCAGTTTACCATGCGTATATGCATATCATGTGGTAAAGCCATTTCTGAAATAATATGCAGTAAATTTGGCAGGTATTGTGAAAAAGAGTTAGCCTGCATGTCACTGCAAAACAGATCGTATTATTCATTCACTGTAACATAATCATGAATTCATCATCGCAAATCAGCTTGTTGATTTTACAACCTACATTATCTTGAAAGACCACTGTCTAATACTGGCATTCACTGAAAGTCATCATAGGTTGTTGAGTGGGTTTATAGAAAATTGTCACTGTAAAATAGAAAACAAGAGAAAAAGAGCACTTGATGGAATCTTCCTGACCCACTCATAACTGATTGATAATGATCCAAGTTTAAGTTTGGGCAAGTGTGCCCTGTTTTTTTTCGCAAGCTGTGGTTTTGGCAAGGGTGACTATTATGTTTTGTGGCATGTGTTCCCACAGTGTTCTGTGAAAGTGGAGCCAAAAGAATCTTTAACTTGGAAGCTGGAGATCTATGTCTGAATTGGTCACAGGCTATGATAGACCTCGTTGATAAATGCAGTTATTTAACCATGCCAAAGAGTCAAAATAGTTTGAGATTGTTTTCTTTCGTATGCGTTGCCTGAGAATATTAACAAGATGATGGTTGAATGAAATAAAGCAAGCATTACACTGCAAACCATACGCAATTGTTTGGTCCATCTTTGCCTCGTTCACAGGGCCACTCCAGCTTTGTCACCCACATTGACTGGTCGGCTGACTCCAACTACCTGGTCTCCAACTCTGGAGACTATGAGATCCTGTACTGGAAGGCTGAGAACTGCCGCCAGATTCCCTCGGCTACCAACATGCGGGACACCGAGTGGGCAACCTTCACCTGTGTCTTTGGTTTCCCGGTCTGCGGTAAGAGCATGAGATTGGTTGCCGCAGCAGACAGCAACAAAAGCTAATTGTCCTCCTTTTTCCATCTTGGAAGAATGCTAGGAAAGGCAGACTGGTATTGTGATGCATTTTTTAGTTGACTGTCATTGATAGCGCCTCATATGAGTATTCGGTTGTGGAACCCAATGTTGTCACACACAGAGTCTTCAGAACTTTTTTCTCTAAGGTTCCTTCCGTACTTGAATGGAAGTTTCCTTTCATCACCTTTGCCTTAAAGAATATTCCATTGAACTGACATTTAGATACTCTCTCGTCATATTGTCTCCATCATGAATACAATTTCTGCAACTTTGACAATGTAACGTTGAAACTTTGAACCTTGTCTACCTTCCTTTGTTCAGTGTTAGTAATGATCTCAAGCATCTCTGGAATTGTTTGACCTGAAGTGATAAATTCTTATGGGAGTGGGATTGTCAAGACTTTCACCTGTAATTCACTGAAAACCTCTGTTCATTTAAGCATCATTGTTTGGGTTGGCATGCGAGGATAATGTAGGAACATTGAAACTTCAGACCATTTCAGGTGAAACATTGATTCAAGATCTCTGAGAGCTGGGTTCTGATTGGAAAACCCACTTCTTGTTGTTGTTGTTTTTGGCAGGGATCTGGCAGGAAGGAAGTGATGGCACTGACATCAATACTGCCTGCCGCTCTCGTTCTGGTGCAATACTAGCTACGGGTGATGACTTTGGCAAGATCAATCTCTTCAGCTACCCTGTCACCCAGCCTAAGGTACAAAAATGTAAAGCCAAATGTCGGCTGAGTCATTGCACTTCAGGGAATTATTTCTTTAAATGAAAGGTGGGGTGTGAATGTCAAGGAGCATACATCTGCAAAGTTTTAACTCGAGAACAAACATTTTATGATTATTGTCACAAGTATTTCACGTGTGGGCACCTTGCATTGACCAGTTGACACTTTACCAGAACTGCATGTCGAAGTTTTGTAAAAGTGGAGTCAAAATATGTGCGAGATGTCTTTCTACAAGTCTTTATAGGTATTCTATTAACAAAATTGTGTGTTGCGGTGATATTGGGGACAAAAATTACATTTGGACATCTCCTTGTTTTTTGTCAGGCTGGCCACAACAGCTTCCGTGGTCATAGCAGTCATGTGACAGCAGTGGACTTCTCCAATGACGACACCCGTCTCTTCTCTACTGGCGGCCGTGACATGTCCTGTATGCAGTGGAAGGTGGTGTAAAAGAGACAAGAAACCCACACCACCATTCACCAGAATGGGTTTTTCCCTCCCCCCGTTGAATTTTTTTTTGTCCTAAAGTGTTTTTGAGCACAGGTGACTTTGTTTGGTGTCCCACAGTTGTCTGATCCACATCTTTTGTATCATGTTCTGTGATTTTTCTCAACAAAAAAAAGCTGATCTCTACAAGTTCAGAAGCGTATTCATAAAAAAGAAAGTTTCATCAAATAAAATTTTTAATCTCAGATGTCCTTCTAGATGGTATATTTTCAGGTGTAATCACTGTAATTTAGATTGCTGGATAGGATTCTATTTAGATGTCACACCATTATTCTAAGTGATGTGATTCGGTGATAATTAATGGAACTCACTCAAGTTACAATTATAAATTGTAGAGGTGGTTTGTCCTTCATGTTTGGAAAGGGATACTTCGATGAGCCCAATCACTCAGCGTGGTGTTAATTTTACACTTGGAAATGTTACAAAATATCTCCACAGTCTTTTTTTTGTATTTTGCACTTCAGCACATGCACATCATTGATTTAACAGGGCTGCTTATTCTTAAAGCACGCTACGTTGAACAAAAATGGCATGTTCATGATGTGGTAGGCTTTTGGTTTCCATGGACATGTTGTCATAGTTCTCTCAGTAAATCAGGCCAGTTGAATGTGGCAGAAAAGCTTCATTTAGTAATGACTAAAGTGAAGTAACCTTTATGCCTAGCAAGGCCTTTCTACCAGTTGTACAGAGCCGAGATCACAGTGGGTGGCGAAAGCTGAATATAAGGTTGCTCAGAACTATGTCCTTCATTCTTGGAAGCCTTCTCTTTAAAAATCCGCCAGTTCGTATGTTTAATGTCAGTTTATTGGAGCAGTTGATCTTTATCCAGTAATTTTTTTTTAGTTGCAAGTACATTTAAATACAGACTACTTTTGTACATTTTACACTGTCTTTTCATTCATTTTGAACAGGTTTGTGGTGGCCGGTGTAAGTTTGGAATTTTTTTGCCAATGGAGAAGTAACAGCATTTTTAAGAAATAAAAAGAAAAGATGGTCAAATTTCTACTCTTGTAAAACACAAACTAAAAGTGAAAACTTTCCACTATTTTGGTTTAATGCTGTATCAGACTGGGTTGAGATGAACCTGTTTCAATAATCATCTAATGTGGTACCATAATTCCTCTTGGCTAATGAGTTAGACTCCATTAACAAGATGCTCATTACATGTATTTAGCAACTTTCATTTGAAAACTTGTCTTTCTTTGTACTTTCCCTGCTGCAGGGTTAATTGGCGAGGGATAGGAAGGCAGATTAAGTTGTACGTAGGCGTTACCTGTGAATGTAAGCCAGATAAGCCGCAGCCAATTTGTTTTACAATTTGGCTTACATCAGATCAGCTTAAAGTAAAAGGCAATTTATTAGGTTACAGTGCAAGTCAAATCCTCTAGAATGTGACAGAAGTTTCCCTCTGACCTTTTTCCTCTTCATTTTTGATTTGACACCGGCTATTGTGGAATTGTGGATGGATGTATGCATTTGCACTGGTATATTGGGAAGGCACAAAAATGGGTCTGTAAATTTGAGACTTTTGTTAACAATTTGGATTTGAGTTCATTTAGAATTTCGATACCCCATTCTGGATTTTTTTCTATAACTGAAAATTCACGGTTAAAGTGCCACGAGTGAACCATATAGTCCAGGATCATCTGACCACGAGTGAGTTTCATGAACAAAGTCTGCCTAGTGTCTCAGTAAGTTTTTTGCGAGGAACGTGTGATAACTGATTGTAAAGAGAATGGTGAGGCTACAGGAATCATCTAAGAAAGCACACAAAAAAAACCAAAAGCACGAATACAAAGGGCAGATTTCATTGAAAACTTTCTTTGTGTAGGGCACTGCCTCAAAACAGTTTTCACAGCATCTGATGGATACAGGTAGATGTAGTTGATAACATATAAATCCTGGGTACAGTATTTTTGAAAGACCCATCCAGAATAGCAATTTCATATTGCTAAAAGTTGAGGTTACTCCAGTTGACGGCATTCTGTTGTGTCTCAGTCGTAGTTCTTTTGAGACTGAACAAGCTTGAACAGACTTGTGTTCTGGGCTTCCTTTTTAAGAACTCTTCGTGCCCTGAAAGTTTAGTTTTTCTTGTTTTATCTTTGGTGTCTACCTCTGCATGGTTTCCAAAGTCATGACAAAGCATGAGGTAGGCTAGCGCGGGGTATGTGTTTTGATGGAACAGTGGATGGTTTGAAGACTGTCTTGATCTCTTGCTGCAAAGATCCAGTGCTTTTCCTGAAACACAGTGCAGGTCTGTATTGTGTACGCACGTGCCTGAAGCACAAACCTGAAAAGGTAGTTCCTAAGTAAATACTTTGTTCCAAATGAATAAAGGAAAAAGCTATCAACTGGAAAAATACTGGACCCAGGAAATAATAAAACTAAACTATGTAAGAGCTTTTTTGTAGTTCACAAGATGTGAAGTAAGCTTATAGTGTAAGATATTGAGATGTCGTACCACACTTCAGCTGTATTTTCATGTGGAGTAACCACTGTGGATCTGTATTTCTCTATGGACAAAATAAAGTATGTCAAACAAGGATGTGTTAAAAGTGTGAAGTCTCCTTGAAAGAAATGTATGGACACATTGATATTAGAAGGAACATGGGTTCCTTGGTGAAAAGGACTGTTCATAAAGTATGTAGGGGAGGGGGGTTTATATGCTTACAGCTTACTTTGCATTTAACACCTACGGGAACCAGCTTTTATTCATCAAAAATTGGTTTAACACCCCTACCCTGTAAATCCTGGTCTAATAAGTCGGGGGGGGGGAGTTGGGAACCGTAACAGTCTGCATTTGTGCATATGTACTTTGACAGCCACTAACATTCAAGTATTTAGAAAAGAGCCACGTAGATTTTTCAGATCAATTTTATTAGCCATCAGTAATTCCAGACTAACCCACAAATACAAGCCTACAGTCATAAACTTTGTAAAAGCACGGCTGTTCACTTTTCTGACAACAAAAACACTTCAACTAAGCTCCATCAAAGACACAGCATAAAAATCTTTGCAGGCAGTCACAATTTGTAAACGCATGTGTATACTTTCTTAACTTCCTCTGCAGTTTTTGCTGAAGATCTTTAAAATTAATTGCCTTTCTATGTAAGTACCCGAACCAATTCTCGATTCAATTTAGGACATATTTGTCCATGTAATCATTTTCTGCATAGCCATGGGTTTGGCTGGCTTTTTTTTGTTGGCCGCTTAAATAATATTTAAGATAAGGTAAAATACATTCTCAATATAGAAAATATAATAGCGAATTTTTAAAAATATGTGAATATATTTTATAAATAAATCATGCATTGTATCTGATTCAAGGTTAAAACATTAGAAAGTATGTCAACATTTAAATATTTCTTTAACATGATTATAGATAATTTGTGACGTACTTCAATAATTTCCAAACAGTGATTTGTTTTTAAAGCAACATATGTAAAAATATATGTAACTCAGTTGGTACACGTGAAGGTGTCAACAGCAAAGGTGTGCATGTGCATCAGAAATATATAAGTTACATGTCTTGCACAGCTTAATATTTGACCCACAGTCAGGCCTATATTAGGCCAATTGGCATAAATAGCATGATCATTTAATAGAACACTGATTTCCATGCAACATCTTTATATTGTCTCTTTCTCAGGAACTTCAACTACTGGTATATCTATATCAGCTGGTTACAGGCAACATTCGTAGATCTGCATAAAAACCTCTATGGCGCTATACAGTCTTTGATTACACCTGTCTTGCTCCATATACACTGTTAATAGCCTTTAATACTGATTACAAGGTCTATGCTGTCCTGTGTATGTACATTTAGGATAACTACATTGTGCAAAGGGACTTCCCACTCTGATTCATTGACGTGGTAGGAAAGCTTACAATGCACAAAAGGTTATCCTACCGTGTTGTGATTTTGCCTTGCAGAAGAAGTTACTCTCTTTATCTGACGTGTTTGTATGATGTAATAAAAACAGCTCTACTCACAAATATCTACTCCCAAATAACTACATGATAAAACTGATGGTAACAATACTATTTGTCTAGCATCAGCAAAATTAAGAATCTGTAGACACTACTACTATAGCAATATTTAATAATTCTAATATGCAAATGTTTTTTCTACACATCACTTCTCCCAGTCTCGGCCTGAAAACCACTGCTTCCATTGATGACACGTACAAAGACCTGAGCCGTTTAGCCTGGAAACTTGGTCAGAGCCTTGGGTGTACCAATATGATGAGACTTGATAGAAAGCAGACAAAACCAAAACTGCAAAACTGGACCACCCCTCAGGAGGATGCAAAACAGCTTAAGAGGGACAGGGAATGGCCAAAGAGGTAGAGAACAGCAAACAAGAGACAGAAAATAGGAAAGGAGCGACAGGCAATAGTTAACAAGGGACAGGGAGTAACCAGAGGAAATTAAACTCCACACATATAAACTCACTGTGCTACTACTTCACTGAATGAACCATAAACTAAACCAAATTTCAATGTCAATGTCGTTAGGATTTGACTGTTCAATAATGGGACCAACACTGCCTCAGTGGAGGACTTCAACCGAAAGGTCCGAGACTGGGTATCACAAGAGTAAAAACAGACGAATATTAAATATCTACATCGAAGAATGTACAGAAGCAAAGCAAATCAAAAACAAAAGTGGAATATGCCCCAACAGCCCCACCCCAAAAAAAACAAACTAAGGAATGATACAAATGCGATGGAGATACATCTATGTACAAAAATTACTTTGCATTATATGCACAATGCCAGTTAAGGCATATACGTTATTGTGACATTTTTCACAATAACTTAAACTACATACTGAGTAAGAGAAATCACTGTTATGCAGTGTCTGTGGTTCCTCTTATTTCTAAAAACTGTTCAGATTAATCCAGTGACAAGCCGTTACTGTGATGGTAACTCAGGCACGCTACATTTATGTTGCACACGTTCAGTTTCTACAAATCGAGGAATTTGGGTGCCTGCGACCTTTGATCAAGTGACGCTTGATATCACCTCAGTAACACTAATTGGATTCATCTGGAGGCTTTGGCTGCTGATATGATGAGATGCCTCTGGTATTACTCCATCATCTTGATACAAGATGACAAAGATTTGACTTGTGGTTCTCTAACGAAAGAAGACATCTATAATATGATTCACCAGCAAATGCACAGCAGCACTCTCACAGTATCGTGGGGGAGGGAGTCCCCCACCCACAACTCACTCAGTTTACTGGTTCCATCAACAGGAATCTGCTGATCTTAGGATAGCTTTTCAATCAGTATAGATAGAAGTGACAGGACATGAATGGTTGGTTTCTGGCATCTATTTGCAGGATGTAGCAAAGCCGGTTTACAGTACCTCACTTTGTTAGATAGCATCTAAAGAATTTGTGCAGCTTCAACCTAGCTTCACAGTTTACACTGCAGTGTCGGATCTTCTTGACACTTTGACTGCACATGCACTTTAAATCCTACGCTATTCAGTCCAGCTTTGTCCTCCTCTTCCCGTAACTGAGCAAGACAAGCTATCAACAACACAAATCTCGATTACCAGCTAAAACATGCTAGTCTCGAAAGTGATTGGTATCCTTTACTTGATGAATAGATAAGTAGTTCAGATTCAGTCCGGAATCCTGCGACAGGTGGAGGATTTAAGACTGTCTGTGTGTTAACCATGCAGTTAAGCTGGGTGCTATGTAACAGCAAAATTGGCATATCAACAGGCCTCACAAAACTTGCCTAAAACTTCTTCCTGCAAATAAGCGTAAATATCGTGCACCACATGCTAAGCCACCAATCATCACAGAACGGAGCATGCATGGTCACTTAAGTCACATCGTAGCATGTATCATTACTCTAGATGAATGTATTGGCACCAAAGATCGTATAGTGCAGAACAGAGGCACTATACAATCTTTGATTGGATATTTGCTAACCTTGTATTAGGCTCCTAGTATATACACAGATTCACCAAGGAATCATATCTCCCCTCTTAACCAAGAATCCAGTACCTCCTAGCGAGGTCATTAAGTGTACAGAGTTTTCCTTTTAATTTCATAAGAAGTTACAACCATTTATCATATTGTATTTTTTTAACGTTTATTTTATTCTTATATTTGTTTTGTTTACTTATATCCATTTTCATACACACATTTTAAATCATCAAAATGTCTTCCCAATGTGCAAGGCTTCCAGTACCTCTGTCGAGGTAAAAGAAAAAAGTTATGTACATTATTTTTGGAGGTCTGTTTTTCTGGTTTTTGTTTTAATTTTTTTTTTAGAATTTCTTATCTATACTTATATACTTTTTGTTTGTCTTTTTATAATTCAATATCAATGGGCAATATAATGATGGGTTACAAAGATTAAAGGTTTATATAGATGTGATTCTTGTCTTCTTATAAGAGCTAATGAAATTTTGCGCCAGGAACGTATGTTAATATTTAATTGTGTGTATGAAACATTGATGTAATTTAATAAACACCGCGCTGCTATATGTCCAACTTTCTTAGCATTTGTATAAAGCAAATAAGCTTCCTTAGGTGGAACTAGAACTCACAACTCCATGCTTGCTAGTGCAGATGTCTCAACCAGTCAACAACTCAGTTTGCAGGGTCAGCTAGCCGGTTCAACTCTGATACAGTGGTGATGTTAGAATTGTCTCATTTTGGGAGAGGTGTGGCTTTGTCAAACTAACATTTCCTAAATGCTTCAATCACGTGCCTCAGCAGACCTAGAACATAATGACATCAGGCTTTATCTACATGTGTGCTTTTCCAATTGGGGATCAATGGATTACGTCCTACCTCACTGCCATAGGAAAGTGCAAATGTAAACAAAGCTTGACATCATCAGGTTACAGGTCTATTGCCTGTGAGGGAAATACAATTGCACCTTGCGTCCTGAGGATACAGTAAACTGGAACCTGAGAGATGAAGAGAACTTGAAGGACAGTGTTGAAGAAAGTCACCAGCAGTGATTTCCCCTGAAGAGGCAACCATCATAGAGATGATCCATAAGGTCCGCTGATTCAGACAGACAAGGACTGTAGAGGGTGAATGAGTTCAAGACCAGGATATAGAAGATCCATTGGCCTGATGGGTGGGCTACGTATCACATACAAACTTATACATGTATATGTATTTATGCCTCACTCTTTGGATGTAGGAGACGACTACAGTTCTGGCCATTTCCAGCTTTGAGTATGAAGCACACTGAGCTCAAATCATGTAGAAAGTCTCAAGTTTGCATTTCAGTTTTCTTGTATCACAGCATACAAGTGGATAAGACATGTAAATAACTGAATAAATCAGGGTGTTGTCAGCCTTCTCCTGTTGATCTAGTGCACATGCAGTTAAGTTTGTACATCAACTGCTGTTGTTCAAATCTCTTCTCAGACGGCAGGCATTCAATCAAAGTATCTTTTTTAAGACTGGAAGATCTGGTTACACCTACGGACAATGACAGGCACACTGGTCAAACAACTAATGCCAGACTATTTAGTGTTTTTCCCAACCACACCTCTCCCTAGAGATAACAAATCTGCCATCTTGTTCTGACAATTACATAAAATCCGAAACTGCCTTTGTTTTTGCAAATGAAATTCTTTTCTATAGCAGGCTGAGGATACCTGCTTTTTTTTTCTTATTTTCATTTCTCTTTTGGATTTCAGAACTTATCCTTAAGTGAAAGGAGCATAGGATGTTTTATGACATTCAAAAATTTCACACAACTTTGCACTTTCCGACGTTGAGTACCTTCCGGGCTAATATTAATCGAAATCATCCTCTCCCCATCTAAATCACTGACTACCACAATATTTACCATGCAAATTGGCCACCTGTTCTCTGTAAACTGATGGTCAAGTGGCCACGACACCTGCACTAGTAAGCAAGGGGTTGTAGTTCCAATCCCTCCCAAGCAAGCTCATGATGTTTTTTTCACAAATGCTTGGAAAGCGCTAATTATACTGTGCTGGTGAGATAAAGTTGGCACTGGGCAAAACCTAATTCAGGAATGATATCTTTTTGTGGTTACTTCAATTATAAATCAATTATATATTGAATGATGTAGTTTCTAAAACCATCCGACTGTTTCTACATCAATTGGAACCTCAACAACTTTAACAATATTCAAGTCCATAGATACAATAAGCCTTTTGCGAGTTAACTTTGACCCAAATCTGGTACACCGAGTTCTTTAAATTCACGTGAACATAACAACTTGAATTATCCTTACTAAAACTACTGTTGCTATACCTCGTGATTTGGGGCAAGCTTTTGCTTAGTTACATACGAGACGCCTTGCAACAATATACTGTCCTCAATGGTTACAAAGGGCACAAAGGAACCAGTCCATTCCTGAGATGGTGGTCGTTATGTCAAAGCTTACCTGGAATCACGAGGTATAGCAACAGTGTCTTTAGTCTGGGGAATTCAAATTTTATGTTTATGTGCAGTCAGATAACTCGGAAATGGCTTATTAGATGTATTTACAGGTATGAGGCATGCACCTGATGTTGATACAGGCCTGCAATGTTATACATCCCATGGGCATACTTGGAGATTCGTACAGCACACAACAGTGAAGAGTAACTACCCACCAGGAAAAAAAAAGTCTTCAGTGACTGTCTGTGTCCCAACAAATGCACAAATTACACATAAATACAAACATCTACAAATTGTACACAAGTTTCACATGCATCTTTGCAGTATGGTTGCAACCTTTCAATGATTTGCTCGTCAGCAACAGCACAATTTTGAAAAATAGCGAGTGGCCCATGAAAAGAGATTAATTGGCAAATTCCTGATTAGAATTTCAAAAGCCATGGGCCAACTTGTCTAAAATGATTGTGGGCTGGTATTTTGATGGAAAAGTAGCTAAAACGGACCTTTAATTTCAAAGCTGATCAAAAATATAGAACAGAGGGCAGCACGCTTGCAAGAAGTCTGGGTCATACTTTAATAAGTAACTTTGTGAAGGACTTTTTGTCAATCCCCCCAAAATTTCTTTGCCCCCACTCTTAATGAGTAATCTTTTCAGTTACTGAGAGACAAAAAGATTGACAGTTTATTTCAATGCTCCGAGACAGGGTCATCTAATAGATATGTCCTTTTGGAATGTGAATACCATGCAATGTATTGACTCTTTCCTGATTCAATTAACTGTTGTTCAAACCAAGTATTCTGTGACTATGGCTATGGCTTATTTTTTTACATTTGTGCACCATGGTGAATAGCCACAGCCAAAAAATACTGCCCGCTTGGGACAGTCTTCATTGACAACCTAAGTTGGCAAGTCTCAGTCAAGACATATCAGAAGTGCTTGGTGTTCTTCGCACAAACGTCAAGGCTCTGTCATTCGCTTTAATACTTGACAGAACCTAGGCAATCTTTAATTGGTTGAAACATGTTCCTCTTCTTCCAAACTTCTTCCAATTGTGAGTAGGCTATGATCTTCAGTAGCAGTACTAGCAGATCCAGCAGTGTTGAAAGGGGAGCACCCCCTCGCCCGTCGGCACACTGTGAATGATTTGAATAAGTCCCAGGCTACCCATGGATGCCCAGCTCCCTCCCCCATTTATTCTTTAAGGTGTTTTTTGCCTCTTCCCCATTTCTTCTGCTGTCAGTTAGTTGTTTTTCGTCGCTATGAAGACAGAAACTGTCACCCAGATGACCACTAAAACCCAATTCAAGTGCTTCCCTTCCAGTTTAGTGAGCCCCCCCTCAAAAAAAAACTTCGGAAATGCTGAATCTACCACTGATCTTATTTTACCCACAAATGCTAACCCAGCTTGGCTCAACTGAAATATAGATGTGGCAGCGATTGCTTAGGCTGGTTGGTCGCTTTATATTAATGTGTGATTTTGAAAGCTTCAAACTGAGCTCAAATCCAACCCTGAGATCGCAAAAACAGCAAGGGGACCTCAGTGAATTTTCCTTTCTACTTCATGCAATAAAAGTTTGGTTCACACTCCATGCAAATGAAGACTGGATAAGACTCACTACCAAGTGAAGTCTGTTTCAGAATGATTCTGTGCATGCACCACGACAAAAGTTGTAATGCTGGGTGTGCCGAAATGAGCTTCACGTACACCACTGTCGTCAGCAAGCAGACTGACGCAACTGCACAAATTTTGGCTTCTTAACATTTGCATGATGTGCAAATTAACTTTTTTGATTGGAGCCCAGCTGCCACAGGACACCTCAGAATAATTTCATTGTGGACAGCACAAGCATTGCTTCCTCCTAGTCCCTGGGCCTTCTGTCAGTTTTCAGCGGCACCGTTTGGTGCAGCGTAGTTGTCTTCATATACAGGACTCATTCTTCGGTTTTTGGAGGGAGTAGGAGAAATGTTAGGATGGGGATTTCCTTGGCCCATTTTGGACTTCACAGCTTCAGTAATGGGGAGGGGGAGGTAAGGTTCAGAATTTACTTTAAAATATAATTATCTACAAACTTGTTTTACATCAAAAAAGGATATCAGCTCACATGCAAGCTTATGAAGGATGGATTTTCAGACGTGATGGAGCAAGAACTCATGCCTTTACCCCTACTTAAGCTGATGAAGGAGACAAGGATGGATTTTCAGAAGCGACGGAGCAAGAACTCATGCCTTTACCCCTACTTAAGCTTAAGAAGGAGACAAAGATGAATTTTCAGATGTGATGGAGCAAGAACTCATGCCTTTACCCCTACTTAAGCTGATGAAGGAGACAAGGATGGATTTTCAGATGTGATGGAGCAAGAACTCATGCCTTTACCCCTACTTAAGCTGATGAAGGAGACAAGGATGGATTTTCAGATGTGATGGAGCAAGAACTCATGCCTTTACCACTACTGTAGTTGGGAAAAAAGCTTGAGACCTGGGTCAAGATGTAACAGGAGATTTAGAAATGGAGGGAAATGAAGGGAAAGGAACTTTTAAATGTTTCCATCTGCATTTTATGTTTCAAATGAGATTAAGGATGAAAATCCAAAAAACATCCTGGTGATAGGTGTAACAATGACAGCATTAAAATACTGTATTTGACTATTGTAGGGCTTTCCATGACGAAGAAGGGGTCTTTTCTCTCAAAACGGATAAATCTTCTGTCTGAGCCTTGAACATGGTCTTTTATACAAAGCAGTAAAACCTGCAAGATTTAACCTCAAACTTTTGGAGGTCAACAATCCTGAGATCCAGAAAATCCTGACAAATCAGACAAAATGACCAAAGCCCAAAAGGGTAGGACAAAACAAACACAAACAAAACAATTGGAAAGAAAGACAATCAGCAAACCCAGTACCATGGGACATTGATTTAAAACATTGGATTCTGTGGTCACATCGCAAAATGTCTTCACTCATAGCCTTCTCCCAATTTGCATGCATTGTCATAAGACGTGATTCAGAGGTGACAGTTGACATGATATATGTGTAATGGTTGCCAAAATAATGGTTTCCAAGTGATTAACTTTTTGTGACATCTCAGGACACATGGTCCATACATTGTCATAGCATGTACATCAACGTGTCACAACCTGGAGCTGCGTTGTGTGCATATGCATGACGATGACAACTTCAAATGAGTTATCTTGGTAGTTGACCATGTAATCGTGTTTCAAGCTCTCTCCTCCCAAGAGTCAGTGTTTGAAGCTGTAACACACTGCCAACAAAGTTGAAATTCCAGGGCCAATACTGAATGCTGACAAGTGCAGGACTTGAACTGCCCACCCGCAGGACACAGTACTGGTGCTCTACCAGCTGTCATTTCTAACCCCTTGTTGACAGTCTCTTGGTTTGTCAAATAGCCTCTAAGAGTGACAGGTGTCCCCATGCCAAAGCTAGCAACACACCAGGAGACTGCCAGCACGGGGATGGATAGCTCAGTTTGTTGAGGGCCTGCACAGCGTGCAGCAAGTTGGTGGTTAAAATCCTGCCCAGTCTCTGTTCTTCTCAAGCATGATCTTAACTCCTCTGCCGTGTACAAATATTCCATGCCCTATCATTCATTAACTAATGAGGAAAGGGGGTGCCATGAGGGCCAACCCCCCTCCCCCAATTTGGTTGGGTTTGAAAACATCAGGAGATTTTTTCATTTCCATTCCTCCCCAAGCACTTCTCAGACAGGTCCTAAAGTGCTAAATAACAAAATGTCCAAACTCCCCTCCTTCCATAACTTGTCCTGGGTCTGCCCCTGAGCACTGCTGCAATATTCAGGACTAATAAGCTGGCTGGCACTGTGCTGAGAAAATATGGACTGACCTAAAAGGCTTTAGTACGTCTCCGCATGATTGGTGTGTTGGGTGTACATGTATCAAATGCCTTGTGCATTGTGAGGACCCCAGACCAAAGATGTGTGTGGCTAGACTCCCTTATTTGAATTTGTGAAGAAGAAAATGGCTGTTAATTTTGGATAAATATTTTGAAAGAGCATCAAAGTGTCTACATGAATGGCACACTTAGCTCCCATTGCCACCTGAAACAGGGACTAAATCCTGTCCCAGGATCGAAATCCAACTTTTAGAGACCTTGAAAAAGAACATCGTATTATTTCAAGCTAAATGGAGTTCAACCCCACTCAACAAGCACCTAGTCTAGGTAGGCAGCCATGCCTAACAAAACCCACCAAATTCCAACACCTCATTCTAGATGGTTTTGAGTCAGTCACATGGACACACCAGGTGTCACAACGTGGTGTCAGTCATGGCATTCTAATTTTGTTCACCGTATGTGTAATTTTTTGCAGGCAGCATTTGCAATTTGGTAAATCCAAGAAATACTCTGGTGAAAAAAAAAAAAAAAGTTTAGAGGGTAAGGTTGATGGCCTCTCTCATTCATAAAAATTACCATTTTTCACTTTTCCATCTTGAAAACCAGTCAAAAGAAGTAGCTTCGATCTATCGGTGCCTTTCAAACTATCATGAACTGAGTAAAATGAGGTAAATTACAAGAGCCAGAAAAATCCACATATACTTGCGAGTCCAGATAAGACAACATATTTGAAATACAGAACATGCTCGATGAATTTGTCCTCCAGAGAAGAGAGATCTCAAATTTATACCAGAATGTGTGCTCAGTGGAATAAGTTTCGGAAAAAGTCAGAATATTGATTCAAACCTGGGAGAATTTTTAAGACTTCAATACGTGTTATGTTATAATGGATGATTACGCCTCCTTGTAACCTGACAATTTCGAGTCCATTTTGAGGGTAAAGTTATTATTCTTGGGTAGAACTTGAAACTGAGTCTACAACATTCTGGACTAGTCCAAGCCTTACTCGCTTGGTGCACTGATCACCCCAAGGTACTTTTTGTTTTTAAATAGCAAGAACCTTTTTTTTTTAACCCTTCAAAATCCTTCGCTGTGCAGGAGACCAATAATGCAGCATGTCCAAACACGTCAAAGGAAAAGTTCTATGCTCCATGAAATCCTTACAAAGAAAAATCTCCCAGTGGAAGAATCGAGGAGAATTAAGGCACTAAATCTAAGAATTAGGAAACAAGAATCCTCAGAGCGAAGACAGACTTCAGAGAAGGTAGATTAGCAGTGGCATTTTCCTTAACTTCTGTCAGTTAATATCCACCAAATCGTGATCTTGTCTTGACATCTAAGCCTCTTCTTGACTGACTGGAATCAGGGTTTAGTTCACAAGATGACCAAACTTGCTATCCGGGCAGAGGTGTCGTATCTTGCTCTCTAATGGATGTGAAATTCAGGAAGTGCTAAACTGGCAACAAGTTTCTCATACAATCTGTGCACATTGACTCCAAAACTAAAATAAGTGTTTTACAGTGCACAACAAACCGAGGGTTATACACCTGAAACAGTTCAACAGCATTTAAAAAAAATGTGTTCACATCTTTTGGTTCATTCAGGAATGAAAGTTTGATGGGGCATGTTTAAAACCAGAGACTAGCATGGGGATAATAAATGACCTAGATTTCAGCTCAGTCCAGTATTATCCCAAGCCCCAGGCTGGTTTTTAAAGGAACTAGTTTAAAAACCACGCCATCATTCTTTATTCTTATATATATATTTTTTGGAAAGGGAGTGAAAGTCAAAAGTTCATATAAAGTGTCGGGCCAATCAGAATTTGCCAAATTAGCAGTTGCTTGAATTGTACACTACGGTCGGTGATGTTGTTGATACAGCGGACCTACCTGATTATGCCCATCAAAATCAACAAACAGCCTTACTGATTTCGAAGATGGAAAAGTGAATGGTCGAGAGCATATATGTATTTAATTTTAATTACCAACCTGTTGACACTTATCTGCAAACCATTAATAGGCACTTCAAATAATTGGAGTAATAAGTGTGCCAAATCAGGGAGTCCAGTCATGCCATATAGATAACAGAGGCTTCTGCACGTTTTGAAACTAGTCTGGTCTTTGTTAAGTATGATTGCCTGGATTTTCTTTTTTGTGTGTGTGTTTTTTGCATTCTAAATGTACCCTGCACTCCACAGTGAGTGCAGTTAAAGTGATGTCTGAATGTTCGTGTGAGTAATGTGAGTACATTATTTGATAACTTGACCACTCCTTACAAGCAGACTCTCATATTAGAGATGGGATGGTGCTGAGACAACACAAGCTTTGGAGAGGAAAATGGGTGAAAAAAATGATGGAACACAAATGGAAATAGAGCAGGGTCAAACAGCCTCGGTTTCCCAAATTTGACTAGTAACACGACCACACTTGAAAAATATCCAGTGTAAAAAAATCATGCAGTGAAGCGACAAAAGCATGTGGGCTCTTTCAACAAGGCAACTGTTATTTGAATAATTTCTATTCTACTTTTGAGCTGGAAAAGAACTCAATCAGCATGACAATAATTAAAAATAATCAAATAAAAAGCAAAGGAGAAAAAAAATGCTATTTTTTAAACTTCTATTGATATTTTGAGCTGGAGTTGCAGAGTTTTATTAATGTAACAAATTCAACGAGAAAAAAGACAAACTCTTCACTTAATACTTAACTCCTAATTGGATATACAGGGTTATCTAAAGGGTCCATTGCAGCCTAAGCATAGATGCTAAACAATGAGAACAAAGACAAGCATTTTACTAAATACCTAACTCCTGAAAGGATATAAAGGGTTTTCTAGAGGGTCCATTACAGCCGAAGTATTGATGCTCAAAACATGACAATTTATCCCCCATGGCCCTAACTGTTTCCCCAAACCTCTGTCAAAACCCAAGAATGAGTCCAGACAATTTAGACTAGGGCTTCACCACATCGGAGACGTCTACAATCACCTTTATGAACATGACATTATCCTTGACATAAGCAGGGTCGCTCAGCACTGACTGGGAGACAAACAACGGGCAGCCCGAGGCGATGTTCATCTCGGTCGTGGGCCGGCCGAAACTGGACGAGGCAGGATCCGGCCGGAAACTGTCCGACAAGTGGCGCCGGCCAGTGTCCTGGTCCAACAGCATCAGAGTAACCTGGGAATGAAATAAATGCACGTATCAGGAACCAACACAGGGCTCAAATTGTATTCATCATCTCCTGAAAGAGAACTACTGGTTTAGGAGACCATGTGCACACACGTGTAGGGTAATCTACAGAAAGCCCTATAAACCTCCTGAAGCAATGATCAGGCCAAACTAGTGTTGTAGAATCCAAGGCTAGTTATTTCTGCTTTTGAGTCTCAGCAGCCTGTTATCAGTCTTGCTATTTTAACCCTGTATACATTGTACATTAATCTTGTGTTTCACTGTCAGTTCTCGTTGAGGACCTCAAATTCGGACTCCTTCAAGTCTCAACACTGGTCGTCCTCCTCCAAGTAAGTCTTGGTTCTCCAAGGAGTCAGTCTTGGTCTTTCAGATGTCAGTTTTGGCCGCAGACTTGAAAGTCTCAGTCTTCAAAGTCTTAGCATTAGCCTTGGTCCTTCCAGTCACAGTCCGTTATTCCAGGCATCGGTCTTGGTCTTCCACATCTCAATTTTGGTCAAGGTTCTTTATCTCCATGTCTCTGTCCTCAAAGTCTCAGCATTGGTCTTTCCAGTCAGTCTTTGTTTTCCAAGTGTCAGTCTTGGTCCTCCAAGTGTTAATCTTGGTCCTCCAAGTGTCAATCTTGGTCCTCCAAGTGTCAATCTTGGTCCTCCAAGTGTCAGTCTTGGTCCTCCAAGTGTCAATCTTGGTCCTCCAAGTGTCAATCTTGGTCCTCCAAGTGTCAGTCTTGGTCCTAAGTGTCTCAGTCTTGGTTAAACGACCTTCAGGTCTTGGTCTTAGTTCCTCTCTTGAATTTCAGTTTGTCTCAGCTAGGGTTCTTCAAGTCTCTGCATTCTCAATCCTTTGGGTTTCGACTGTAATACTGCCAGAATGCTCCTTGTTTGGGCAAGTACAAGTGTGCGTGTCTCTCAAATGGTGGAAGTTTTTTTCTTCTTTTCAAGTTCCTCAATTTGGAATCCAATCCATTCCCCTTATCACTTCCTGCAATGAAATGCAATGTTCCATCCTCATTGTGTATGCACTAGCATGAGTAAACATCTAAATGCTGGAATACACTGACATTCCTAAGCTGCTGCTAGAAGAAACAGCATGAGATCCAAATCAGAAGAGGTTGCCTGAAGATAAAGAATTTCAAAGATTCAGATCTAGTGTCAAAAATTAGTTTAAAGCATATTATGTAAATTCAATATACACCTTTGAAACTACTCAGGGTCACCCTTGCAAGCAGATTATCAGGATATTTGAACCCACTTTTAAAAATCTTTGTGCAGTGTTATCAGTGTCAAATTGTTCGATTCTTTATAAGCTGGGTCAAAACCAGCCAAAACAATGCATTTTATTTTCAAGGATGAGAGTGGAGCATTAAAACAAATATCTGAAAATAGCTGAACTGCATGAGTAAAGAGTGAAGCACATACAATGTAGGGTCAAGGGCCCACTTAAGAGCCCCAGAAAAATGTGAAATGTAGATGCTCTGGGGTGCATTTTACGGCCTCCTGGTGCCACCTGTGGTGATTGTTTCTCGCAACTTATGAATATTTTCAATTTAACTTATTTCCTTTTTACTGGCCCAAAACTTCCTTAAGGCTGAAATGAACAAGTTACAGATATACCAAAATTGTACAAATCAAAGTTAAGAGTGAGAGTTGGCCCTTTTCCCACTGCAGCACTTCATGTTGTCCGCCTCTTTAGTCAGCAAAACAGGCTGTTTCCATGTTTCAATTCTTTGTTAAAAAGAATGCACCTCTCATGTCCAGGATTTGGGATTTTTGAGATTGTGTTGCCTAATTTCTGCCCATCCACGGTGTACTACTCCAACCACATCCACGGTACTTCTGAGGATTTGTAACTTGATAGGTCTTGTTAATGTTTGTATCCAGAGCCTCTTTGGACTATAATGCACCTCTGTTGCACTAAAATTTTAATGAATTCACAAAACCAAATGTAAAAGACTTCCACCTACCTTTTGACGGAACGGCCAGGGTAGCAATGCATCACAGTCACCTCTCATCACGACAAAGAAAAGTGAGACATGGGTCCCCTTTCCCATGCCGTCCCCGTTCAGGTAGATGCGGGCACACATCTTGTACCCATAGCGGCTGGTGTAGAACGGCTGGCTGTAGAGTGACAGGGTCTTTCCAATGTCCGCATCGCGCTTGCGACGGGCAAAATCCTTGATCTTCCAGAGAAGTGTCCCGTCATGGCTGGCTGTTTCTAAGACCTGGAACCGCAGGTCATGCTCAGCTATGCGCACTGCATGCATGCCCATCTGGTTCTCCATAGTCGTCAGGCGCGAAGAGCTTGCAGCTAAGGGGTCAGTTAAAAGCTAAGGTTAGTCAAAAGCAAGGTCAACCAGAGCCACAAATGCTTCTTTAAGGCTTGATCATCTCATTCTGTAAACCTGGTAGAGTTCACAACTTTGTTGACATAATAGTTAACTCGGACTTGGATGTGTCACTTTATAACAGTAGTAAATCTTTTGGGATGATGGTCTTGTTCCTACACAACAGTGACTAGCGTAGACTTCTCGTTAGTCTTTGTTCTGCATAATTCACTTCTTTTGTTAGCTTTCATATCTGCCGTTTTTTTTTTTAATTGCAGTAGAGCAGAGTAACATTATATAAACAATGAACTTGACACGAAAGACATCCCTTCCCAGCAAAAAGACATCTATCACATCCCATCCTATTCATACATCCCAAAGCTCATATCTCATTATGTACCCCTTCTCTTCCCATAATTATGTCATTCCATTCCAATATCCCATCCATCCCATCCCATGCATATCCCCTACCCCATCCCACAGCCTGTTCTGTCCAATACCCCTATCCCATTCCATCCTAATATCCCCTACTCCATCCCATTCCATGCATATCCCCTACCCCATCCCACAGTC
>NW_019091373.1:1229870-1242559 GCF_001949145.1 Acanthaster planci
GGTATAGGAGACCCATAGGCAGACTAAGGAGCCAACTACTTGCGAAAGATGTGTTTAGGTTAAGAGCCGAATTCTGCAAGACCAACAGATTCCCTGTAGTCACTTTGGTGTGTACATGTCGCATTCCGCAATGTTGTGAAAATGTAAACTCCTTGCACCCAATTCTGTAACTTGTTACAAAACCACACCACTATTTATAATTCTATTTATTCACCTCTGAAGTCAAGTTTGAAAAGAGTGTTCAGTATTGAATATAATATACTCATTATTTTCACCATCTGAGATATTAATGTCAATGGTTCACTGAGCTGGAAATTCACTCTGCACACCTTCCATCATTATGGCTTGACAGCAGTTCAGTTTATGATAATCAAGAAACTTCTCACTCTTTAGGCTTTTTCATCTATCCTCGTATGTCTGTTATTGTTCTCTTTGCCTTGCATCCAGCAACTCCAATACACATTGCCTTCCTTCTGTTCAATTTATACAGAAAGCCCAACAGCACTGATGTTGTTTGCTAGTGGATCAGAGTTAGACTGACTACTGATGTACTGACTGACAGTCTCCTTATTCATCCTCAAGAGATTATCTTAGCAACTTTAATAAACTTACACTGCAAGCTGTGGAGCTTGCAACTGGAGAGTCTATGGTTCGAGTTCAACTCCTCACCCTTCTTGAAGAAAGTGTATTGCACAGCGGATATCCAACTGCCAATACGAGTCACAATCATGCCACACAGAAGCAGTGACCTCACATCTCAAGGGTCTGTGGTTCTAATCCCACCGCTGGCCCTTTGCTATGGTGCTTTAACTTACAACTGAGCAAAGGCTTGTAAGACAGAAATGAGGGTGCACGCTGTGTGATCCATGAGCTTGTGGTAGAAGGGTTTGGGGCTCTAATCCCACCACTGGCCCTGTTTTCTCATGCTTCAACTGACAACTGAGCAAAGGACTACATGGAGCAGGAATTTAGAACTGCTTGATCAAGGAGCTCACAGTTGAAGGGTCTGGGGTTCTTATCCCATCACTGGCCCTGTCCTGCGGTGCTCCAACTGAAAACTGATTAAATGGAGTCTGCTGCCTGACCTATGAGCTTATGGTTCAAGGGTCAAAGGTTCTCATCTCACAACTGCCTTGTGCTGTGGTGCTCCAACTGAGATCTGAGCAAGGATTAAACAAACCCTGGATAGATGCGGCTGACTCTGAGTTCATGGTTGAAGAGTCTGGGGTTATAATACCCCCACCGGTCCTGCGCTGTGGTGCTTCAACACTGAAGCATAACGCTCACTGAACAGAATATGAATCTATGCTGCGCAACCTGGAAGCTTTTGGTTTGAGGGTCGGAGGTTCTTGGCCCTGTGCTGTGGAGCTGAGTCTGAGAGCTGGGCCTTGAACAGAGTAGGAACAGATGTTGCACATCCTCTGAACGCATGTATGAAGGGCTTAGGTTTACTCCAACCAATCAAAAAACACAGGTTTGAATTCAGTGTGATGGATAAAATTTAGTTGAGGGCTCACGGTTAAATAATTTATGTGGGAAGCAAGCATTTACATGTACATCAATCAGTAGAGCAGGAAAGTTACACATCCTTTGCTAAAATGATGTTAGCCTATAAGCTTACCTTTATCAGCAACATAAAAATGTTGCTGGCAAGGATACAGTTCATTTATGACCTTACATCATCTGATGGATCTCAAACATCTGTGAAACACAAACAAATATCTTAAAAAAATCCTTGTCAGAGATTCAACACAATCAAGCAGGCAATCAGTGTTCTTGAGGGATCCACAAACAAGTGAAATGCGGAAGACACAGTCCACAAGACTTCCTCTGCTCACAATTATGGTCCGTCCAGAGTATTTGATGTCAGTCAAACCTTTGAACTGTTGATCTTTCTCTTGAAATGGACTGGACTTTAGGGCATAACCAAATCCCATGCCTGCCAGCAAAAAGGACCGAGGGTCTGCCTTGCAACCACATGATCTGCACAGTTGCACTAACTTGGAATGTTCCATGTGCAGGCACGTACCTGTATCTCCTGTTGTACTGCTATTGGTGGCAGACGGCCCAATCACCTTGCAAATACTGAGCACTTCAACAGCAGGGGGAGGTTATATGCACTCGAATGAGAGGAATAGTAGACAAGACTGGTTGGTGGATTTTAGGAATCAAGGGAATATTTTCAACAACTGATGACACAATAGTTTGTACTACATCAAAGCAGTTTGTAATAAAACCTGCATTCAAGGGAGGGACGCTGCTCATGTTTTAGGATGATCCCTTGCTGGTAAGAGAATTTAGCCATGGCTTGGCTCTTGAGCTCCTGGCAGCTGGACAAGTCATAGCTGTTGAGAAGTCATGAAGTTGACAGGAGCTCATCTTTTGAGGCCTGGCTTCAAACACAGCCCTGAATCAGATAATTAGTAATCCAGTCAGCAATCCCAGCGAGCAATCTTAGTGTCTTCCCGAGTTGCTTGGAACTATGCTCTTTTCCTCTCCATTATTGGTTCCTGTAAGTAGTGGAGGTGGTCATTTCTTTGATACAGGTTCATTCAATGGTACGTGCAAAGTATAATCTGTAATGCTTACTGTGCAGCAGACCCTCTTGCGTGTGTATCATCATCTAGTGTTTGCTATCAGTACTGTTTGGTAAAACCTCATTCTTCATACAATAAATTCTCTTGCTGTAAACCGTTGGCCTCGTGTAGCTTTACATGTAGCTGCCAGCTTCGCATATTAAACATGATGCAACATAAAAAAGGCACATTGTTATACAATGCAAAACATTATCAAGACATTTGAGGACCTTTCACACTATCCAAAATGCTCACGTTGGATATGGGGTGAACACACCAGTATCAAGTAACCCCTTTTTGCACTGATAAACAGTCCAATTAGGGTAATGCCTCCAGGGAACAGTGCTCCTCCTAGGAAAAATGATGCGCTGGTCAGGACTAAGTTTGGGAGGCTCTTGTAGAAAAATTAAATTTGGAGCTCTCCCATGTGGAAGTTGGTAGTACAATAAATGGTCTCTGTGCTGTGCTCCTCCCCACACTGTAGGGAGCTGATTGGAAACACTGTAGATGAGGACTGGGGTTACATTTGCACATGGAATAATGTGCCAAAATGCACCCGAGCTATTTGTCAATTGTACCCTCTCAATTGTTTCATCATTATTTGCCATTATGGACCCACTAGCAATAGTGAGAGCTAGAACCAGAGACCCCAAAAATCCAGTTAAAACATACCATCTGAACAGGAGAATGGTTTTTGTCAATAACACAGGAAATGCCTCGTGTGCATATTTCACACGATTCACACGAGTAAAACAGTACTACTACTAGGGTAATGTTAGGACAATGATAAGATAAGTGTGAATGACGCGTCCTACATTACTGGCACATGTACCTGTGTTCAATCTCGCCTGGGTACTTGTTACGTGTAGCTTACAAATGTAGAAATATACATGTACATGGGTAGATGACAGTGTGAAAAGGCCAAATTAGATATTAGTCACATTTTGTAAAGCCATCAAATAGCAAAAAATATCGGGATCTTTCAGTCATTTTCTGAACTTCACTGATGCAACTGGGTATAAAACATGACAGAGCCTGGGTTGACTCCATTACTATTGATTCCTCCGTAGAATCACCATCAAAAGTAAAGAAATGTGATACTTACTTTCTCTTTATGGATGAGTTCTTCTCCACACTTGTTCGGGCATGTATCCAGAAATTTCTTACACTCTTTCTCATGTAACTGAAAACCAAGATAATCGAGAGCAAGAAGTTACAAGGTGTCTTGAAAATTAATCATCTGTTGGGGGAAAAGAAAACAGAACCAAATCAAAAACTCCCCCCCCCCAAAATGTAAAATAAATTGCTTCTTTTGGGTACCACAACCCTGTTGGCACCCCACCCCGATCCACTCTTGGCTTGGACCAAGCCTTGTAATGTGCATGACCGTATAAGTGTTGAGCTGGACCAAGAGAGGGCGCAATTTTCCAAGCAATGTAGGCTCCTTTGGTAGAACTGCCCATCACTGTGAAATGCTCATTATGGTCACATCACTAACAACAAAAGAGCACTCCCAACCAACATGGCTCTTTTCAACTGATGAGGGGGTGCTTTTGCTCAAGGCGGATAGTTGACAGGTGCCTTATTTTGCAAGTACTGCAAAAACCAATCAGACTTGACAATAAGTGGCAAAATTAGCAACCTGGCGACTATATGGTTGAGCGTGTCACATGTAATTAGTACCTTCCACACGAACTGTATATTGAGATGAGGGGAACATCCAACCATTTTTCATCACAAACATGTACACCTGGCAGTTAATTGTACTCCTCTCACAGGAATATGAGCGAATGGCTTACGCTACAAGCCCATACCTGGCAAGATTGAAAAGTTAGAATTGGGAACACCTATTTTACAAGCCCACAGCAAAACAAGCAGCCGTGCATTTATGAGTGTGTGAAACATTATGGGCAATTATGCCCTCTTTTGTTATGACTAGTGCCCTCTTTTTCATGACTAGTGCCCTCTTTTACTACACCTTTTTTCTTTAATTTTTTCTTGTTATGGAAATTAAATGTGCCAATTTTTGTGGCCTAAAAGCTTAAAAATCAGAATAGTTGCAATGAAATGGGAATGGTTAGCAGGTACACAAGGTATTCTCAACTACAACTTGATGGCCATGCTCATGAGTCTGTGTAAGTAAATGGCATCAAGGAAGAATTCTGTCGATGGAAATGACTCTACTGGAACCCATGCACTCATCGAGTATACATGTACATATACAGAAATCATCTGTGTGCCAGATTAATCTGAAATAGCTGCATGTTCTTGAAACCGTTGGTCATCGTAGTAAATACTAATTGTGATCCAAAGAGCTATATAAATAAGAGCGCTAACTTCTCATTCTAAATCAGATAGAATGAATATTGAATAATGTATTCTAAATGCAACGCTCAAGTACAACATGCATGTATGCGAATGTCAGCACGTCTTTTGGATAAGACGGTACATCAATAGCTGATTATTTTAAAACAAATGTTTCCCTAACATTCAAGCAAGGTCGTCCAATTTTGTATAAAGGTCTTTCAATGGCTGTCTTTCGATGAATAAGATTAAGTGAATTAAAAAGTCGTTCCCTTAATTCAGTAAGTGTTAAGTTAGTTGATGGCTCTGGGGCAGCAGCTGTTGTGTGCGCACATCGGGTACCGATAAAATCCAATAAAAAAAGTCGCGGCAAAATTCATGTGCAGTGCATCAGCGCATTTGCTTGCAGTTTTTTTTGGCCCAGAGCAAGATGATACGCTCATTTACTGATTATGCGTTCTTGTTGGTAGCATATCGGCTTTGTTGACGCATCGTTTTAGAATACAGATGCAGATATGCAAATAGCCGTACAAAAGCCACACAAAATTTCGGGTTTTCCATAAGTCTGTGCATAAACATGGATGTGCCCAGCAGGCATCACTTTGTATACGTACATGAGTCAGCCCTCTAGTTTTTATATAGCGGTAGCTCATTTCTGTGATCCAACATCACAGTCCCTAAACATGCAGAGCAAATTCAGGAAAAGAACTGAACTTTGGTGAGGTTGCCTTTGGAAAATGATCTGCTCAAACTGGCTGAAACCTGCTTAGACACAGCTCACAAAATGAACCGACGCCATCTGACTTCGAGCTTCTTGACCGTACACACGGTGTGTGCAGGTGGTGGCATAGCAATAATTCTACACAATTTCATGAAAGTCAACAAGATGATACCCCCTTCCCACTTGGGATCCAGTTCCATCCATTGTATTTTCTCTTTAATCTCTTCCCACCTTACATTCCTTTGTTGTTCAACCATGCCTTTCTTGCAGTCCTTTCATCCCTTGCCCCTTTATCCAGCCTGCAGCTTTCTTGACCTTTCCTTTTGTCCTCTTGCATTCATCCATGCTTGGTTGATTACCCGTTTGCTTGTTTGTCCTGTCCACTTGTCATTTTGCCTTCAAGAAAGATTCTGCTCAGATCAAAATGTCAGGCCCTCCACATTTTGAGACTTGTATGTTAGGTCAATGTAGTTAGCCAGTACTTTTGCAGCAGTTTTGTATTACATATCTTTGTAGCTTAAGAGTTCTTATTTCCCAATATTGTCACTATCCAGCTTAATGCTTCTACTGAGAAAGCCTGTCCGATCTTGTTTGCTCATTTTGGGTTCAGAAGGTCAGGTTCACATGTAATTCAATAGGTACAGTACTTACATGTGGTTGAGGAATAAGCACATTTGGGTATGTTTCACTGGATTCGTGATAATTCGTGATCTCATTTGTTTAGAGACTTTAAATAATGAAATAGGCAATAAGGCTTTTGGGAGTTAAATTTGCATAAAATCCGGTACACTGAGTCATCTGATTGCACACAAATATAATTTGAATTATCCAGACTAAAAATGCTGTTGCTGTACATGTACCTCTTGATTCGGGGCAAGCTTTTACATAGTGACACTCATCTCTGGAATGGACTGGTTCCTTTGTGCCCTGGTAAAAAATTCTGTTTAAAACCACTGTCAGATCCCTTTTTGAAAGACTAATCTTTGTTTTTATTCACAGTTGATGCACTTCAGCAAGGCCAATATAAGCCAAATACCATCATAGCATATGTGTGTTTGAAAGTTTTAACATCTAAGTCCCCCTTTTCTAGTCTTTCATTTAATATAAATTATTAACAATTTGAAAACATTAAATAAATTTATTTCAATAAAATGCCGTTCATCATTGTGCACTTCATCTCAGTTTCGACCCATCTTGACTTCTTTCCTTGCAATCATCAAAGTCATCTTTGAAATTCCAAATCATCATCTCAGCATCTCTGTAATTGCGCCAAATGGAAAAAAAAATACAAATGTGTGAACATACTATCAAATGACAAATAAAGATTGGCAGGTTTCTCCATATTTAAGGTACTCATCATCTAATGTGTCACAATCAGTTAAACTCAATAAATCAAATCAAATTGGATTTTTTTTAGTGAGTATTGTGTTTAACTTAAAGGCCGCCCTTATCAAGTATCAAATTGACGAAGAAGTTTTTAACAATCTCTGGTCAGCCCCAAGTCATGCAATAAAATTACAGATTTATGTATCTTATTTAACGTTCAGCATACACATGAAAATCTAATCATCTGTGCTTTGCAGGGTCTCATTCTTTAGCAAACTGAATTTGATTAAAAAAAAAATTAGCTTACCTTTCAATATTATCAAACGTTTGGCTACCACAACAATGACGTTATCCGGGTACTAAGGTTGCAAAATGTGACCTCCGGAGCTGTGAATGTGGGGCTTGCACAGTCACAGCATGGAGAAATTGTCAAAGTTAGTGGAGGCCCGAGTTTGGAACAACAGCAGCCCAACCAACACACAGCGGCCCATGGTTTCATAACTGGGGCCGGTGTCAGCTTCCTTCCTACGGGTTAGCTTCAAGAAATGTAAGACAACGTGGCCAGGCATGGTAGCCTTGACATGATCCTGACGTTTCTTATCTCAATCAGAAACAAACGAGCCCCCAGTCTTACATTTTCATGAAACATGCAGCATTTTCTCCAAACCAGAGAATTCTCTAAGTTTTCACAACATTATTTACACTGCGTCACATACAATTTGAAATTAAAAGTCACCAAAAGAAGACATTCGTAGATTAATTTCCTGGCTAAATTTTTTTTTGCTGTCTTCTTGTAATGAAAATAAAAATACTGCACCTTTGTTCAACAAATTTAAGAAGGTTGATTTCTGTAAAATATGCAGTTTTAATATAATCTTTATTCTTTGTGAGACATACTGACAACAGCTATGCTTTTAGGGGCCATTAAAAATTTTCAATGTTTTAAAATTTCATGTTTGTTTACTACTTTTGACCTTCCCACCCCCACATTATTCGATCAAAAATCCTGATTTTTGCTCATTCAGTCAGTATTGTATACGGTATGTGTGTGGCAGCCATGTTGAATGTCACCCCACGACCACACATACAAGTTCTGTTACAGCCCTCCCTGGTAGGCCTGTAATGTTCTTCTGGCTCTTACTTGCATCCCTGGTTGTTCTTCCATTGACTATGTACATTTATTTTTGTTACAGCGCTCTCGTTTACGGCACTTTCCTGTCTAAATAGCACGTCCCGGATAAAAACATGCAAAACACTGACGTGTGATATTCTGTATTAATTACCAGTATGCGGCAGCGCGTCAGCTGAAATGGGTTGCCTTCATAGACTGCCCATTGCTCGGTCTGAAGTTGGGCTTCAGACACCCTGGAAAATACGTGCACTGAGACTGAAATACATGTACCTATGCATGAAAATATGCAAATACCTGCACTGAAATACCTCTGCATGAAGAGCAATCCAATTTTAACCACCTCTTGAAAATACTTGTGAAACCTTTGATCGTTTCTTGTTTTCAGGTTCATGGCTCCCAGCCATCCCACATCGTTCTTGCTTTTTTTTCTGCGGTAGCAGTACTAAATGCATGCTTCTTCTCCTCGTGTTTTTGTTTGTCTGCTCCCAGCACACAACTTGTGTGACATGATGCAAGTTGCTTCACATTTGTGTGAAAGCCAGCAGAGTTTGCCAAGTACCACTCATGACGGCTGTTTTATATTTGATTCCCTGTACCTTCATCTACAAATATTAATGATAATATTTATACACTTCCAGATAACATATCGTTTTGTTTGCTGTGAGATAATGTCATGTATGCTGTACGGTGCTGGTGCACCTACCAAGCCTGTGCATTGGTTTCACGTGATCACGTTGGTTTTTAGCATTTCTCAGCTAATGCTCAAAATAAAGGCTTCCACAGCTACGGCAAGGTCGATTGTGCTTCTCGACGTATTTCCAATGGAGGGAAACTAAAGATCGTACAGCACCACGTACATGTAGCTAGCTTTCAACAGATTCGGATGCAACCAACAAGTCCAATAAAATATCACCTTCACCCATGGAGTTTCACACCGTATATGATACGTGTACAGTGCACAGATCATTCTATGAAGTTGGAAAAGACCGCACTTATGGAATGCTGGCATGGCACAAGTACATGTACATGTTGCTCATGTGAGTCAAAAACCTGATTTCTTTCCTTTTTTTTTTTTATGAAAAGTGAATTTCAAAAATTTACCTTGACCCACCTATCATTTCAAAAAACAATTGAAATTAAAAACACTGAAAATTTTTATTAGCCCCTTATTCAAAATTATGGCCAAATATTAAACTTACATGAATTCACTTTGCAAAGGAATGTTTCAATCATTTAAAGAATACGATCTAAGCAACTGGGCTGACTAGAAACTGTCAGATACAATGTCACCCCTGGAAAAAGACAGTGTAATTGGAGAGTCTTCTGCCTTTATCCCCATGTGATGAAAAAAAATTAATATTCTTATGTGATGACAAGGGAAGCCATTTCAAAATTTGTTCGCGCATGTGCTAACGTCATTTTTCTGTGTGATCAATAATGTGAGATGGCCAAATAAGGTTGACCAGATAGCAAAGTTATAATACCCTGCTTTTCATCCCAAAGAACACTAGGCAAAAGTAAGCAGTGAGCTGTTGTTAAGTATGCACTGCATGGAAAGCTACCCACCGACACCCGCATGTTCCCTTGAAATGACAACCTGGGAATGGCTGGTTGGATTGGTAATGAACGTGCTGGTGGAATTTCAGCTCATAGAATATAGCAGATGTCAGTGGTTGAAACTTTTGAAAATTTGAAAGCAGTTTTTATTGTTTTGCTTTCCTATGCCCATGTGATCAACCATTCATGTATTCCTAATGCTGCTGCCAACTCCTTTTACCCTAGTCCAGTGTACAGCAGACTCCTTAAAACTTCCATAGTAAATATGTTTAAGCATAACAAGCCACACAAGACTAAGATAATGTCCTGCTTTAATAAAATCACACAAAATCGCTGATCAAAGCATTATAGGCAATCCATAAAGTACAAGTATGTACATGTGCACATGTTCATTTCTTAATGTGCCGGTATATTCCACCTGCCAATACGTAGTGATTCTGGCCCCCTGGCCTCCCTCCATATTTCTTACACAGTCAACATTGCCTTTTGATTTATCAGAGCCACAATGTCAGATTCACATGATGGGGTACAGGTGATGTCTTATACTGACATTTTAATGTATCCCAATAGATGTAAAAAGGACTAAGTGCATTAATTTCATCCTATTTGATTGCTCTACATACGAGTACATGTAAATAGCGCTGCAGCCGATCTGCCAAACCGAACAAAAAAAAATCGTTGGCACTTTCGAACCGAACCACACTTGTCAATTCGGATGTTTGGCTTTAATATGACATGGCATTGACAGTGCACAGAATGCACGCAGGAAAACGTGATGAAAAAGCAAACACAACGAAAAGTGGACGACGAGTTGTGCGGCACCAGCACTTGTAAGTGTGGTACCACTTCAGTTTGAAGCTTTGTTGAGTCAAGCGTGGTCCGAACACAACCGCTTTTGGTCAGCAAAACACAGTCGGAAACTGTCACACCTCCAACGGTAACTTTCTATGGAATCCTAAACAAACTTTAGGGAAACAGTTCTTCACATTGAAGTTGCTTGTGGATGGGAATAGAGAGGAGATTCATTGCTCGTATGAACGTATTTTACACACGGAAGTACTGTATATGGCATGTGCGTAGCGTGCATTTTGATGTCTCAGTGTGCATTGTACAAGTTTGTGTGTACATGTCCGGACCCCAACCGAATCCGAAGTTTGGCCAAAAATTTCCGAACCGTGTCCGAACTGAACCCGAACCAAACCTTGGCACCTACTTGCAGCACTAGATGGTGTACATGCACTGCCTTGGACCCCATGTATGCAAGGTGTATTCCATATCAACACCTTCCTCCCTCTGTGCACACACTGACATGTACATGATGTACTTTATGGACAGCTCCTCAACCCATTTCTTAATCCTAAAAGAGCGGGGCTAGGGAAATGGGGACAAGGGCGGTAGAGGAGCACATGCTTCTTCCTAGTACCAGCACCAAATTTTTGTGCCAAGCCCTTGCACATGTTGAGGGTACCGGTTATTTCATCTCATTATCAATGAGAAGTCACTTTACCAAATAGGATGTTGAATAGTGAATTTTTTGTGATGATCGCAAAACTCTTTGTCCTGTTGAGCAAAAACTGATTTGGAAATATTCAATTGTGAAACACATTTTGAAATTCTTCATTAGAATGACCAAAATATGAAGGGAGGATGATTTTCACCTTGTCCCTTGTTTCTTATAGAAGGCTGAAAAGGGAAGGCTCTTTTAGGATTAGACGTACCTCCAGTTCATTCACTATGATCTCATCACCACAGTATCCACACTTTTGCCGGCGGAAGGCACATTCCTTTTCCAAGTGTTGGACCAGCTGGTTTCTTTGAACGCGCTTCAGGCACCCCTTGCTGTGGTACATGCAGCTGATCACCTCATAGTCGCACTCCTGCTGCAAGTGCTTGTCCATCATCTTCAACAGCATCTGCTCTCTGCATCCCCGCGCTCTGTTGGCGCAGTACACTTTCCATTTCTCCAACTTCTTCCTGGCAAAATTGTCCTTGACAATTTCTTGCTTGAGGAAGGCCTCCCCACAATGTGGGCATGTCAGCTCCTCCCCGAGATCCCTGTGTCCAGGAAGAATGGAGGACATTTTGCGCTGTGAGAAGCTATTTGAGGCAACTTGTGTTGCTCCTTGGGTGGGTCACAAACATCTCCTCCACATTCAGCTGAAAGTCTTCAGTTTTGCACCTGGCAACTCCCAGTCATGTTTTTTTGCGTAATTGTGCTGTTCTGTTTTCAATGGGCATACAGGTCATAGTACAGGAAAGTGCCTTGTTTTTTATAAGAAGTGACATGCACACATTCAGGAGTAGAGAGATACATGTACGCACATGTTGTAAGCTGAAAACACGACCAAACAAACCCTTTGATTGTTAATGGCGGGACAAATACAAGTACTTTCTCATACTGGTTGCCATATGATGCCAGATGATGTGCCACTACCCTACAGACGTGCAAGCCTTTCAGCCTTCTCAAAGTTGCATTCAAGCATTGCTGTTCAAGCAACGCAGGAATGGTGGAAGCAATCTTGTCTGCTTCTTGAAACATTTTGTTTACCAGTTTAGCTCCTCTTTAGACCTTGTGGAGTTGTTTAAAGCTACCCAACTTCAGGGATTACACGTCAAGAGCTACATGTACAAAACACTCATGTACATGCATTTTCCACATGCAGTTGACCTCCTGATCTCAAACAAAGCCCGGTTTACATCACAACAGAATTTCAGTGGAGGGCAAATTCATCAAAGTAAAAAAAGAACTTCATGAACTAAACCTGCTGTCATAAAAATTTATTCCCTTTTGCTTTTATGTGATATGTAACATGCTCTGGACATTATGAATTTAGGATATCCAAAGTCTGGAATCTGGAGCACTGCAAAATCCAAGAGCCTGATCTATTGACCAACCAAAAGTCTGGTGACCCAAAAGTAAATCCAACACTATCAAAGTTGTAGGGACCAGACAAATTTCTTTATAACCACGACTTTGTTTTTTAACCCTAACTGCCCAAAACCTGCCACACTCCAACAGCAGGTTTTGTGAGGTTTTGGCAGGTTTGGTACCGTACCTGAGGAACTTTTTGTT
>NW_019091373.1:1242712-1260360 GCF_001949145.1 Acanthaster planci
ATATCACTCAAACTCCAACGGGCTAATTCTGTTGAAGTTTATCAGGTTTGGTGCAGTAACCTGCATGTACAAGTACATAGACAAGTACATGAACCTGTTGGATTTTGTGAGGTTCAGTGTGCTTTCTAGTGCAGGAGCCTAGGGGATTAGGGTTAAAAAAAGTAGATTCAACACTGCATACTGTGCCACTGATGCAAATCTTTAACTCTAACGACCCCGGAATTGTTGCAAGAAACCTTCTCAAACCTCAGAACTTTCCACTGTGCAAGAATCAAATTATGGCAATTTCTTTGTACTTCCTATTTCCAAAGTCCATCAAGCCGTTCAAATTATGCAACAGAGGCAGATCTCTACATGCACCTCCCATAATCTATCCTAACTTCATAGTGGATTGGATGCGATCTTGAAGAGCATACTTGACTCTAGCCAATCCGTGTTCACGTTCAGCCTAGCGTTCTTGGCTCATTCCACCTGTTTAAAGTTTTACTTACTTGTTGAATCTGTACTGGCACCCATAGCAGGACCTGCAGCCGCACCCCGCTTGCATCGCCCATCGCAGGCCCTTCTTGCAAAGGATGCACCTGAACTGCTGGTCCAGCTCATCGATGAAAGTCTCCAGGGGTATGCCCTCTGTCTCCAGTAGAGACTGAGGCGGAGTGGTGCTGATCGACGGGCTGAAGCTGGCATGGCCAGAAAAGAGTACGTCAGTCTGTAACGGCCCAAGTGAGGATGCACTGGAGGCCATGTGGAATCCACTTGAACTTTGATGGTACTACCAGTGATGATTTCACTAATCAGAAGTAGTACAGATAGCAGGACTTCACTCTCATTGTTCATACGTGTGTGTGTTTCCTGGGATCAAGAAAACAATTTATCTATTCATCTATCAAGGTAAATGCATTACATTAAAAAAAAAATGATGGAAAATTAAGAAAAAAACTATCAACCACTGAACTAATGAAATAGATGAGCGGAAAATAAAAAAATAAAAAAAAAGAGTTTAACAACGGAATCATGACAAACATATTACTTCATTCAAAATGTGAAAACTAAAATAAAAGATATGAATTTGAAAGTGCTGTCAGCCAATGCCACAGGTGGAATCACTGGTAGACTGAAAACAGTAATACTCTGCCTTTTCACACTGAAGGTACCATTTCCAAATCACACGTTCTCTGCACATTTGAGAGGGTGAAATCCTTTTCTTTCTTTTAGCTTGATCAGTCTAAAGTAGTTCTCACCGATATTTCCCATCACCAAAAGGCGCAATTTTATGTATGTGAGTGGGGGGTTGCGTTGTGTTGTGGGAGGACATCTTTGCACAGTCATGATCAAAACTATGGTGTTCTATAGCCGCCAAAATTGCGTCGCATCGTGCCATCGCCCCGAAGCGACCCTCCAACAGCTCCATCGCGTCGCCCCATCAGGTTGTGACGTCGCCTCCTTTCTCATTACTTTTCTGCTGCGTATAATGCATTACATTGTGCCGTCATGGCGCGCCGTCTTGTGTCTTGCCATCACGTCGTATCGTACTGTCACGTTGAGCAGGTGTGATTTGGGGAAAATGAAAAATCCACGAACTTCGGTTGGTATTATTTGTACATGTACACGTGTAAATGTATGTACATGTACACGTGTAAATGTATGTACATGTACACATGTATATGTACTTGTAAATGTACATCTAGCTTTATGTACATGTACTGGTACACACATGTACATGTACACATAGGCCTACTTGTACGTACATAAACATGGTAAATGGCATGCAAGGTTGGTCATGTTCGCTGCATTAATGCGTGCATGTAGGCACATTACCCGGTATGTACATTTCATGTACATGCATCCCGAGTTACATGTATGCATGGTATTGAATATGTACATGTACATGTGCGACATAACTATGGAGTTCCATGTATGATTTTTTTTCTCTAAGTTAAAGAAAGATTGGGACACAGCCAGCAATTTGCGGCAGTTTGGAATTTGTTCCATGTTTCAAAAGAAATTCAAATTATTAGCCAACGCATTCATGAACACTTACAACATATTATGTCCTGTAAGCCTCCAGCCTCAAACTAGTGCAAGCATCTGAAGTACCCAAACTGATCAATCTTTACGAGGAAATCTTTGTGTATCGTCTCCCCTTCACCATGAATGCCAACCATAAAAATCTCCGCGGATTTTTGGCACCTTTATCAACAGATAGGCTCATCTTGGTCAATTATTTGATATACCATTATGTCAAATGATCAAGAATCTTGTATATCTTGTGAAACATTCCCAAAATCAACAGATTTTCAATAAAAAGCCACACAGAATCCAGTATATGTAGGCCTATGTATGTACACAACTCCACACATCATCCATGTTTTGCTGCTTGTGTAGCACTTGCACAACACATGGCATTTGTTATTGATTGCTTTACCCTCACGTTCTGACCCGCTGCACACATCCCCGTACATAAGTGAGAATAAATGATATACCCCACTCTGCCATTACTTTTACTACCACTACCCCACGCACCCAATGTGCATACCGTAGTATTTCAGAGGGAGTAACATAATTTTGTGTACTTCTTGATTGACTGTAGTATACTTTACCAAGTCTCACATGAACCTTATTTTGTAAATAATTCCACCAAAAGTATTAAACCAAAAAAATCCACAAAACCAACATCAGATTTTTTAAAATTCCGGAAGTCCAGAAGAATCACATTAAAGTTCCACCAAGACCCACATTAGATTTTACATTATAATGTCCAAACTGTCCACAGGTTTTTCTGTCTGGTGTCAATGAGTCAACACTGAAAAACTTGATCAATTAAATGAAAAAAAGCCTTAATTTTAATTTTAAAGAATCACGGGAAACACTGTACTGAAATTCATTCACATACTGAATAAATTTACTGAAAACTAGTAAGTGTGAGAATCTTTTCTGTGAGCACAAAATGAGCAGAACTTTGACTGCGAGCCAAACTAATTTCACCACAGACACTTATAAATCAAATAAAAAAATTGAGTTCCCAGCTTGACTAAAGATTTACATTTAACAACAACTTTCTGAAAAGAAAAAGGTCAGTGTTGACTGAGAACGAATAATTTTATAATTTAGACAAAGTTTCTTTCATTGCGTTGATTGAATTTCCTTGTTTGTTACTTCACTCGACGAAAACGTCAGCTCTCTGTCGCTCGCTCTAGTTTCATCTCTGCCCTGAAGATGGATATTCCGTCACTCATATCACATCGTCTGTCACACGATTTGGGTTCAGTGCCTCTGCAGATCTCACATACACAAATCATGGCTTTGTTCAAGATTTTTCCAGTGAAATCTAGGAAAATAAATGACAAATTAATCATTCAGTTTTTAAAACCACTTTTGCCGATAAATAATATTTCAAACGGTCCCAAGCATTATAACACAAGGCGTGCAGAAACCTTCTGAATGTGCGACTCACATGTCAAAAGCTGTTCCTTCTTCCAAACTTGATTTTACCATCGATCTCCGGCAATTCTCTGCTGCGCACACCTCAACCATTATTCTTTCCAAATTCATCCATCCCAGGGGCAGAATTCAGTTTTTCGTTGAAATCTGACGATTGAAGTCCAATGACCTCAACCAGCAAAACTGAAACCTCTGTTTGAAAGTGCATGCAACGCTTGTTATTTACCCTCCAGAAAATATGCACATGAAGGACGCGTTTTGGACGCGATGTCCTATCCAGTCTTTATAATAGCGATAACCCTATGCACGCACATCATTTTATCCAGGACTTGTGACATACACCCTCTACTGGCCTTAGTATTCACCAGCCATTTTTAGAAACAGTGAGGCATGGCGGCACAATACGACGGACGACGACACAACGCAACAGCACGACACGACAGTGCGACGGCAAGACATCAGGACGCGAGAACATGATGGCAGGACGCGACGGCCTAACCCACACTGCATAAAAACCATTTTGTAACAGGTGACGCGATGCTACGATGCAACATCACGACGGCACGACATGAAGGCAAGATGGGATGGCACAACACAACATGATCAAGAAACAACACCACATGACGGCAAGATGGAACAACACAATGTATTAAACATAGCATAAAAGTAATGAGAAACGAGACGACACCCCAACGCAACGGGACGGAGCTGTCATAGCATCGCGTTATGGTGTCGGGGTGACGGGACACAATTTTGGCAGCGATAGAATACCATACAAAACCCTGTTTTGCTCCAGTTATTGTAACTTTGATTTGGTATACCTGTGTGATGTCACCATTTTTACTTGTCTGAGTAACTTGTACTCTACAAATTGCCTTTTAAACATCTGTCCAAATGTTTGAGTCTTGGCCTATATTTTTACTCGAAATGAATCAAAGTTTGTAGTCACGGGTAGATCCCAAACCTAATTTGGGAGGAGGGGGGTAGAATTACTTTTCATTAGAACGAGTGTGTAGAATTTAAACTCCACTGACCAGATGACAGACATCAGCAACATGTAGAAGACGAACTTTATTTAGGCCTAGTGATAATTTGACCACAAACGTATCACGGTGAATAGGCCCCTAGTTTAGTTGCAAAAAGGAGATTGTTTGGCCAAAAACCAGGCAGTGGGATTATGCAAGGATCAACTCCCTGGTCAGGTTTGATGGGCTTAAATCTGAGGGCAGAGTCGATGAAAATTATGGTTGAAACATGATCCAAACAAAGTCAAGTGTCTGAAAAGTGTTCAGGATGCCATTTGAAGAATGGTTGTTGTTTTCAGGGCACTCAGTCGGAGATATTGCAGGATTTGGCATTGGAGTATTGGGTGTTCCTTCCTCCATGGGCAGGGTGAGTTTTTTGTACAATAAAAATGTAATTGGTTGACCCACAAGCATTACAAAAAACTGAATACAAATTAACGTGATTAAAAACAAGACAATAATTTTTTCTGACAGCCTTCATGTTAGGGTATTTATAACGGGCCATTTTTACACTTTTCTTCAATCATGTCACAATCGGAATGGGATTTAGGTAGGCCTATTACGTTCAGATATTGCATGCAATGCACCACATGCACAACCGTTGGCAAGTCAAGTACGAGGAATTGAGCAAAATGAAGGTGGCAGCTGTGGCTATGTTACTATGAAAAATGACAAGAAAAGAAATGGAAAGGCTAACTGCGGATTCCTGAGTCCTAATCGTCACAAATTGAGAACTTTTGACTTACTTCTCGCATGCTTCTCGCATCCAACGGAATTTTCGAGCTTTGGGACTGCCCCCTCACGTGGTCACATGCTTTGCGTGCGACAAATTCACAACCGCTTCGGATTTCATTGTCGTACCATCATCCCATTGGTTGGTGGATCGATTAATTATTTAGCATATTATACATGCGCATAAATGGCAATGACCGTTACAATCAAAGATCATTTATATACACCACATACGCGCCCACAGAAAACAGTGCAAAGTTGGACCGAAATAGCGCCGCCTGGAAATTCAAGACTATGGCCAGAAGTTTACTTTTCGTTTCAATTTTATCGGAGTCAGCCACGTGTTTTTTCTATTCGCCTTTCCCCGAAGATGCCCCCCAACTAGTCATAACACTGTGCGCTCAGCTCTGAATGTAGCCTCCTGGCTCTGCCCAAAATAGGCTAACAAGTTGGGGCTTTTTGTGAAAGGAAAATCCCAAACTGGAAACTGCCAGTCCCAAATTCGTGATTTTTAGAAACATCTATATGATCCCTCCTGATTATTGTTAAAACACAATTGGATCACAACATATTCATGAGCTAGCGCACAGAAATACAACGATTTGGTGGAATGTTCTTTAATCTTTTGGGCAGAGTTCTCCATCTAGCGCCGCTACGCTATACGCGGCGCTATACGATCTTTGGTTAAAAGTATGGGTGATCCACGATGGGAAACAACCCTAGAGTATGGACCTCCATGCATTAGAATAAGGACCCAAACAACCCATGGCAAAAAGAAAACCTTTGCTTCTGGTTTCCTAACCAATACTTTCCTAACACAACTTTTCGGCGCGACCCTAAAATTTTAACAGCAAGTTAGAAAAATAAATGGGAAAAAATCCTGTTGTATTTTCTATCTTTACAAAACACTTCTGAACAACTTTTTTCATGTTGAACTTCAAACGTTTTTATTTATACGATCTCCTTCTTACACTTGCAACTCCTGAAAAGAAACCCCGATTATTTTCACGAGTTCCCTTGTATTCGCGTTTCGCTGTCGCAGCAGTGAAAACACATGCGCAAAGCTCATTGCATTAATTAAGCAATGCTACGCTGGTTCCCGCCGCGCCGCACAAAAGAAGTGGGGAACGACCAAGTTGATAACAAATCACATCCCTCTCCCTTCTATAACATCTAATTCACGACAACAAACTTCTTGGAATAATCCAGAAACCACCCCCCCCCTTAGCCAAAGGATGATATCGACCGATTGTTCCTTGAACCTTGCTCAGATCGGTTTCCTGGTTTTCTTAGCCACACAAACACTTCTTGAATTTAAAAAAAAAACAAAAAAAACAAAATTCATGCTGGCGGCCGAAATCTATTCCACAAGTTAAGACGTAGAGGCGACATGTACATGATTATGCCCCGTATATTACACGCTCAGGCGGCTATGTCGGGTGAATGCGGACAGGGGAACGTCGTGTGTAGTGGGAGTTTGAACATGGTTTGAACGTCGAGTTTGTGAGAACAAAGCTTTCTCCACAAGGAGACAAATTTCGGAATTACTGATCTCAATAGCAGTTATTACAGAACTCAAGAGTTTTCAAACACAGTATGCTGGCATAAAGGGATGAACTGTATGAATTGCTGTACTGCTTGGAACTTTCCCAGTTCTTGTGCCAATGTGTTTCCTTTATAAAAACTAACGTCAGGAAGAACAGTGAGCCAGACTTTTATCTTTTCAGGCATCGACCACAGAATGCCACACACGCTCCCTTCCACCTGCCCTCGAATTTCTGTGTTATGATTTTCAGAAAGCATGTAATGTGAGCCCAAATCCTGATAGTGTGGTCAAGGAGGGCAATTACTAAATTAAATTTTTTATAGGACCAAAATACAAACACAAACCATGTGTGTGTACATTGTACATGTACACGTATGAGCATCAAACTATTCAATCTTGTTATAAGATGAAATCATATTTTAGAATCCTCTTCCAAATTACCAGGAGCGACTTTATTGATTGTCCTGGATGTAAATGGTCCTCGTAAATTGATTACGTTCTGATCTGCTGCTGCAACCTCGACACACATAACTTTAAGAACTACTAGAAACGAAAACTAGTGTGACCGCAACGTCCAAAGGAAAAGAGAGGGTTGCATCGATGTACCATTATTGATGTTTCATGATCTTGCAATATTGCCAGGTATATGCCAGTTTTCGGTCTTCAGAAGTTCAGTCATAGGGTGAATCATTTCCATACACCGATTCTGTCATCATGTAATCTGCTCTATGAAATGTGAGAAGTCTGCCACGTCTCTTTTTGTGGCTTGTCAGCCAAAAATGTTTAATAGGCAAACCGCAAGTGCGCCCTGCTTCATCTTTGGGGAAACACATTTTATTCTGTATAATTGGTCGGTGGTTTTACAGTATAGCATTTAAATGAAATCACTTTTAACTACGCACATTTCATTTGTCAGATTCGTACAGTACGAGTATAGTTGCCAAACGATGCCTCGTTTTGTGGAAATCTTTGGGTTGCACGGAACAGTCAGCTTGCGCGCTGAAGCACCACCACAATCGATTTCCTGCTTTCGCAGGTAGAATGGCCAAGTGTACTATCTGCAGGTTTGAATTTCCGCAATAAATTGAGCAAGAGTTTTCATTAAAATCTGATACTAATCTACAACATGCAGTCACACTTGTTAAATTTTTTATTTGAAACTTATCAATGCCACCGCCGCGTGGATGCTAGCCCTTGGTCAATAGAGTAAAATAATCTGGAAACCAGGCTCCACAAACACGTGCATGTAGGTCCAAACGTTAGTACAAATGCATATTTCTATAAACAGCCTTATACTAATCCACAAAATTACAACCCAATTCCAAGCACACGCAAATACTTGACAAACAAATTCACTTGAAATAAATCAATACTATGATATTATATGCACATGGGACGGATCCAGAACCACGTCTTCGGAGGACTAAACTTTGGGGGAGGGGATTAGGATTTTATGGCCTTTCTGGTCTGAGGGGTAAGGCTAAATTTGGGGCCTTTTGTACACACTTTCAGAAGGGAGGGAAATGGAACAGACTTCCGGTTGTATTGCCTTTCTCTAATTATTTGTCCAAAAAGGCTCCTTTTCGGGGGGGGGTGCCCCGATTGCAATGCCCCTGGATCTAGCCTTAGACACACACAGTGCAACAGACACAATGATGTGCAATATGTGTTTTGGCAAAATAAAATACAGCTATGTCAATTAAGGAATGGAAGTAATTTGTTTATATTTCAACGGTTGACAAGCTCAGCTGAAACTCAATTAATACGATTCTGAAAAGAAGCACTTTGAAGACACAAACGACACCATATTTGCAATGGACCTGTTGGAAGATTTTGTTCAAAAATTATAACTGCTAGCTTTCCTTCAGTGAAATTACAAGTCTCTCTGAACAATCGTTAACAAGAAACCGTGACTGAGAAACTTGTTAATTTATTTGACAATTGTTCTCTGCAAATTACTTACATTGGCCACAGACACGTGTTTTACTGTTGTTGTCACCTGGATTGGTTCAAGCATTTTGGGGGAGTGGGGGGGGGACGAGGGCTCATTCATTGGAAATAGACAACTTAGTGCGCACGTTTGTGTGTGGAGGGTTAAATTCTAAGGTCTTTCTCAAAGTACACATGTATTAGCGATTTTCATTCCTATGTCCTCCTTTATCTTTCCTTCCCTTTTTTGCACTTCCATTTTCTCACTTCTTTTTCATCTTTTCTCTTTTTTTGCGGGGATTATCACGCGTGAAAGTGATATGCAGTACATAACACTCAATACTTATAAAAATACATGTATATTTAACATTTAAAAATTTAAACAAGAACTTTTGATTTCTGTAAACTGGATGTTAAAATTGGCAATAAAACGTCTTGAGTATTTCGGAAAAGTTCTTCCACACTGGAGTTGTTAAATCATCCATTCGTATCCACTTTTCCATAAGCTTTGCACTGTTTCACCACACAACATACTGGTAAGCTTTAATGCCATTCCAATGGTATTTTCGTTCTTTTGTTTTAAAGTGTAATTGCATTACAAAGATCCAATTGTAATACTGTTGTATGTGTAGAAGTATAAAGTTTCAGTTATTTGCAACAGATGTAGACATAATGATTTGGACTGGAAGGCACGGCTATCATCATCATTATCAAAATATCAGCAAAGCAACCACCATCCTCTTCACTGAATACACATGTACATTTCACTAAAACGTTAATACAAATCCATTGTCACAGAGAATGTAAAAGCCGGTGCTGGTTTCACATATCCAAACAATAATTTTTCCCTTGTCTTTAGTTCAAAGAATGCAATGGAGGACTGCATAAGCACAGTGTTTACAAAATATTTGTTGATTATACTCTTCTTAGTTGTTAGTTGTTCTAAATAAATAACTGAATTTATACCATGAAGGCACTTCAGATCATTTGTTTGTACACGACAAGTGGTTAAAGCCACTCTCACAACTTAAGCGTATAAAGTGCATCAGTCATGCCATCTCATGCGCAGTGCGCATGCCGACTCGTGATGAACCACAATGACGTACATGTACGTGTACTTAAAGTGAATATGTTAAGTGTACCGGTACCGGTTGCGAAGCTAGCTGCTGATGATAATTATGCAAATAAAAGGGGATGGGCTCTGCTACGTGAGTGACTAGACGAGACGAACCAATCAAACGCAGCAGGTGCTAGGTACACGGGTATATGTACGTTGTACATGTACACTGTACATGTACATGTACGTGCTGCCTTACATGTCATTGAACCTACGACACATACACACAACACAAACGCACATGCAGAAACAAACTCACACCAACTAGTGCTCGAGTACCCACCCGCGTTTACGTTTACGGATAAACAGCCGGTGCTGGGTGTACATGTACGCCGCTAGCTAGCGTAACGTCAGTTTGGATATAACCATAACTTTTACACTCGACTCAGATGGCAAACGGGTGTCTAAGAAAGATCGCGACTAGAGACATGTTAGTCGGGTAAGTGCCTTGTTTAATAACCCCTATTGCTTATCTTGAATGACTGAGTCTGGTTTTGCACAACGGTAGAAGGGCAGTGTGGGAAGGAAAAAGGGGTTAACATTGCCCAGGGGACTAACATTTCCCCTTTTCCTACCATTGTGCAAAAATCACCAGCAACAAGGCTTTTTTATTTTCACCTTCAATAATCATTAACATACTTGTATGTACATGTACAATGTATGTTTGTACAAGTTAAATTACATGTAGGCCTTTGGGACATCTCAAAGTTGACCAATGTTAATGATATCAAGTTTTGAAGTCTTGCCAAAAATAAAGTTCATTATTAATAAAACTTAAAAGACTTCTGGCCGCGTGTGTCAGAAAAACAAGACTTGTCTTATAGAGGGCGCTTTTTGCAAAGCTGGCTATTCTGTTCTGCTCTGCCAATGAAAGACAGTAAAAAACAGTTAACATCGGTAATTAACTTGTTCCTTTTGCCCTCACCAAAACATACAAAAAATACACAGGTAGTAACATTGATATTACTAAATATTAAATACAAGTACAAAACTGAAGTACATGTACTAAAAAAGTAAGGTCCTACACAGTAAAAACAGTCGCTGGGACCCATTATATACACGGACTGCTGATGGATAAAAGCTCTTTGTAAAACGTTTATTTCCGTAAAAAGTTTTGAGACGACGATTAGACTAAAATGCACTGGCAGACTCCAAATGATTTCAGTTTTTGTAAGAAAAATAAACATTGACGGGCCTTCGTCATGATTTCCTGACAGTTTTCATTCCATGTAAGGTCCCTGGCGATGTGTGTCCCTAGTAATTCCAAACTTTCGACCTGTTCTACAACCTTGCCATCGATATAAACCGGCTCTTTATCATTCCTGTGTTTCCTTCAGAAATCCACAATCATCTCCTTGGTTTTGGCAACATTCAGAAAAAGGACATTTTCTTTACACCAATTTACAACAGAATTAATTTGAGTACGATAAGTACTTTCATCATCATTTTGGATAAATCCCATGATGGTAGTATCGTCCGCAAATTTAATAATTAGAGAATTAGAGTCGTCAGCTTTACAGTCATGAGTGTACAGATAATACAACAATGGTGACAGAACACAGCCATGAGGGGTGCTAGTATTCAATATGAGAGAGTGTGAGGTGCGACTACCGATTTGAACAACCTGTTGGCGTTTTGAAAGGAAATCCCAGATCCAGTTTGAAATTGAGACCGGTATAATCGTATTGAAAGCAGAGCTAAAATCAATGAAAAGAATTCTAACATACGACCTAGCCTGTTCCAGATGACGCAAAGCTTCATAAAGACAAAGACTAATCCTCTACACACCGGTTACTTCTATAAGCAAACTGATTGTAAGCAAACTGATCTACCTGTGAAAAAACTTTGGTAACATTTGTCTTTCCAATGACTGCCCAAAACTGTTTAGTGTCTTAGGTCACTGGATAATTTGCAAATATTTATGGATGAAGACCTTTCTGCAAATTATCTAAGTTTTTGTGCCGCCAGGAGCCTCAGACAATTTCCATTAGCACAACTGGACAATCAACTGTACTTCAATCAATCATATAGGAGAAGCAAGATTTTTGCATTTGAAAAATAGAGCTTGTAGGCCTACAACCGTAGGTGTGGACCGATCGTGACATCCACGCTGTCTGATGTTGGAAAATTACCTATTTGCCGACACGGAGTTGGGACAACCATGGGGGAAAAAGAACACACAGCTCAACCGTTGAGACAACTTGACCAGTAGAACAATGACCGTTGAAGCCCTGTACATGACAGAGTGTCACAGTCCAGAACACAACCGGGTTTGCTGTACGTGTACATATTGTATTATATAGTTTACTCTCTGCAAATGACGTATACAAAGTTTTACCCAATCATCGTTCATCCACGTAGACGCGTCACAACCAATCAGAGTTCTGGATGTCGAGGTAATAGTTCAGGCTTTGCGTTGTCCAGTATTGTCAAAGGAGGTTGAGTTATATAATCTTAGTATTGTCCGGGCCATGGTTAAAATGTTCCTTGGGGTTTTCGTAGAGGAATGAGAAAAATGAGGGTGGCAGTCAAGATCGATAGGAAACGGTAAGGGAGAAAGTGAGTGAAAGAATTTTGGAAAGGTTGTCATGACCGTACCGATTATCAGGTACTGGTCTGCCGGTTTGGGAGATGGTAATACTAAATCTGCCCCAAAGTCCTTTCTCTTTTTTAATTTTGAGAAAGCCCTGTGGTAAAGTTAGTTAGTTAGCAAGGGCACTCATTCCAATTCAATTTTTCTCAGTGGACTAACAACCAATTTGCCCCAACGGTCGATTTGTGTGCTGGTCTGTCCATATGAGGCACAGACTGTCGGGTTGTCCCATCAGTTGAGTTGTTTCAACAGTCAAGTAGTTCCAAGAGGAGCTGGCAAGCGGTCAAGATGTCTGAGCCCTGAAAGGCCCCTTCGCGTTCAAACACTCCTCTATCCATTACTTACTGATGGAGTATACAAAGGGTGGAAAAGGCCCAGTTTACGGATCTAGCCAGCAGGTCATCAGCCTGTCCCAAGTTCCAGTTGCAACTCTTCTGTACATGTATCTGTTTCATCACTTATATGTACAGTCACCTGCACTGGTTGTTGTGTATGTGGGAAATGGTTGATGGGTGCAAAAGGAATCAGGTTAACTGGGACCTAAACCAACTTAGACCCATGCCTACCCCTAGAACTGGGGGGTCGGAAGTCTGCCCCGGGGTAGATGTTGGACCCCACAGTTCAGGGCCCTTGCCCACTCAGACCAATCACAAACTAACTCGGACACACCAAGACTTTTCAGCATTATGGCATGCCAAAAACACATCAACAGCACTGGATAAAAAATGAAAGCTCTAAGCCCCTGCAGCGTGGGATTCAGGGTCTGCTTTATGGTCTCAAAGTATTTTGGCTTTTATAGCCATTCTGTTGTGCAGTTCAGCGATTTCTGTTGAGTAAAAAATCATTTTAGCATGATTATGAATCATAAAATACCAAGTGCCCTCTTACCACATACATCATCACATTCTGAACATTTCCTTTCGTAAATGCAGAATTTAAAATTCTCAGTGCAAAGTTGCAGCAGAGAAAAAAAGACAATTTATTGGAATTTAATAACTGAAAGACATATAATCTGATGATAATTGGGGATTTTCTGAAACACTGAGAGTTATCGTTCAAGTGAACTGTACTTGGCGCTGAACAGTGTGCTGATTATTTCATTATTGAATTGGACTGTTGAAGTGAGGTAAGTACAATTACGCCATTATGTCAAACGAAGTGGCTATTTGTGCGGTAACCATAACAAACTTCAAAATTCTAAAGTTAAGGTAGTACATAATGATAATTATCGTTGGTAATCTGAATAAGGGTATAATTTCCCAATGCTGATGTGGCAGTGCAACATCATAGTCAGTACGTACATGTAGGCTGTTGTGTGATTGGTGTGAGCCAGGTTCGAGTCCTGCTCTTGTGGGAATTTTTTTCTTGTTTTTTTTTTTGCCTTCTTCATTTCCTTTATTGTCTCAATCAGATCACGTTTGCCAGTTTCTATACAAGTTTTCTTGTCCTTTTTGACAAATTCATACTTCTGAAGGATTTGTTAATTAAAGGGAAAGGGAAATAAAGTCCAAGTCCAAGATCCATTTGTTGTAGACTGGTCTGGTTCCTGTTTCCAATGTAGGCGAATCTGTCTGAACTCACGTTACAATAATTCCTGCGTATATCAAAGGTTGTCAGGAAATTTCAGCCATTAAATTGATTGAAATCCTAACCAAATAAGGGCGGATTAAACCTAACATCCCTGACCGTATACAGGTAGCTTCTAGGTCCCTAATTTCACCACTTAGTCAGATTGGTTTTCACAGTAAGTGGCAAAATAAGGGACCTGAAGACTACACGGTCACGGACATTAGTTGTAAACTTATGGACCCACTGATGACCATATGTTTCACTATTTGCAGAATGGGGCATGAGGACTATCATTGCAGTGTTTGCCACAAATGGCTGGACCAGGAACCAAGGATGTGTAGTGACAAACGCACTTGTTACTACTGCTACATGGAGATTCAGATCAAAAGGTAGGTGCTATTTAAATAATTGTATTTCATGTTTTTCATAGAATATCCTGTACAAAGAATTTAGTTTATGTTTCAGCATTGTCTTTGAAACTAAGTGTCAATGAAGACTTGAATTACAGGTAGTCATATCATGTAGTCATACTTATATACTTGGCACAAAGCATCCGTGGATGAAAATATGCAGCTCGTATTGTCTTATCTTAATCATGCTGTAATAATCATACTTAAATTGTATTAATTACACCTAGAGCATGATACATCAATATCACTGCATCTTGTCTTACATGCAGTCTTTTATAGGTCAAAAACTGTTGTGTGCTTGCACCCACTCTGTGTTTATTCTGCTGCATTGACCAAAGCTTTGAAAAGGTAGTGAAACGATTGGTTTTAATAATTCCTTTATTTCCAGTGATTTTTTAATGTATAGAAGTTTTGTATTCTGTGTCCTAAAATACAGGAACAGAGGTATGATTGCATTTTGCTTTTGTAAAGAGTTTCAGACAAAATGAAATTATAAAACCTGACAACTTTGATTATCAGATCTGATGGCTGACTGAGTGAGATATGGTCAGAAGATTGGGGCATGTTAGAAGTACTAGGGATCAAATCAGTGTTGTAGTCGAGTGCTTTTAGAGTACCAAGGTTCTCTCTGCCAAATGTTGAACTGGGTAAGAGGGAATAAAGCTGGAGGCACTTTGATGGAACAATAAATGTACATAAATGTAAGATTACAAACTAAATTTAAGACTTCAGACCCTCCCAGTTTTATTTTGTAATTTTACTTTTGTGCATGTACCATCAAAGCCCATGTCCCTCTTAACTAGTTAAATTTTTTAAACAAATCATATACCGTAAACTCCGGCTAAGTCGGCACTCTCGTGACTCAAGAAATTATGACAACTTACACGTAGACACGTAATGCCTACGTACATTATGATTCCTTGCACTAATTCAATGTACCCTGGTTTATTTCTACCTCCATGGTCGATCCCACCAAATTCGTTCTCGATTATTATCCTGCAAATTCAATAATTGATCATGTGCCCCTAAAGACGAAGCAAGGACGGCAAGCCTCTTGCAAAGTTGCATACCACATCGCGACTCGATAGTGCAGTTAGTAGTACAGTGGTACATATTAGTATGTACATGTACATGTACGTGATACAATTACGGTACAGAAAACATACACTCATCCACACATGCGCACTGGTGAAGTTCGCTCCATATAGTCTGGATACCAGACCTGATGATTCTGACTACCCGACGAATCATTATCAACGGTTATCCGGGATTCTTTAGGCAGGGAACCAGACTACGTTCAATAAGGCAACCACCAAAATGGACAGAGCGCATGCGTGGAGCATTAGAGGGGTTACTGGTATTGATGTACTCGTGCTGGCTGCACACGCACGGGACTTGTCACTTGACACTTCTTGGTAATCGCAGTGAAGGAAACCAATACTGAAGCACGATTTTTTTAATGCCGACCTACATATAGGAATTTTTGTGGTTTTGTGGAAAAGGGACCGAGAAACACATGCCGACATATTCGAAAGGATGAGTATAAGTGCCAACTTAAAATGAAATTTTGAATGGAAATGCATTACATACGATTGGACTTTTGTCAAACGGCCGACTTGGACAATATGACGGGTTACTCAATGTCGACTTAGTCAGAGTTTACTGCAGTTCAATTTTTGATAGAACACTTGGTACTCAAAAAGTAATTGGCTACAACAATGGATCAAATGGAACTGTAAAACATCTGGCTTTGTTGCAGCGTTTTACTTTTTCACCCGTATGCCACTTTATTTTCAGTCAGGAGGTTATATTGATGGCAATCAATTGATAAGATTTAGAGAGTTGTTCAATAGCAATTGTGTTATTTGACATGTGGGCGTTTAAACACCTGTAGGGCAACAGTGAATGTAAATCAAAGTGGCATAAACACCCGGGTATTAAATGTATCAAATAATATGTTTCCTTGCCTTGTGATTTTTCTACCAACTGTTGGCTAGTATGAAGCGATTTTACAGGTTAACTTAGTAGTGAAGTCCTTTGTACTGTGCTGTACAGTGCAATGTTGTTGTGGTTAGTCCCTGTGTAAATGGGCATTTAGTATTTTCCAGAAGACACCTACATGTACACTGTACATGCACATGTAGTTATGCGTGTGTTGTCAAGTATACAACTACCACTAATTCATTGAAGAATGTACATGTGTGTATGGTGCTTAACCCTAACAGAGGCTAACAGTCCTCAATCCTTCACCTGTTGGAGGATTGAGGACTGTTAGGGTTAAATGCTTCCCAAAATTTCAAAAAGTCCAAGCACAACTGTACATGTACACATGTATGATACATTATCACAAATTTTCAAATTAATTTGATTTACAGAAAAGGGGAATACTGGTGCCGTATTTAAATTAATATTTCAAACAGTGACATTCAGTTTAAGGTTCTCGGCATCTGGAACACTCCCAATGCATCTTCTTGCTTTTGCTTACGCTGTACACTAAACTCTTCAGTGTGTTTCCATTGCTGACATGGGGAGCAGACATGATGGCAGGTCTGCTACTGACTCGGGGCTCGATTTACCCGATGCACACACGCATCAGTGCATGTAGATTTTTGCTTGTGCATGTAGCAGTTTTACTGAGCATGCACGACGTGCATGTAACTTTTTAACCACCAAAATACTCATTTCCTGCAAATAATTACCAGAATAAGAATAAAGTTTGTTGAATGCTTGACCAGATAGTGTACAAACGTGTTATTTCTTTCTCCCATTCCTCGCAGCAGATTCATAATACACGTACACACACACGCTGTCATGACTGTGTACCACTATTTTCTAGAATGGGAAAGCCAGCCTGTGACATCATTGTGGCTCTTCACAATTGAATCCATTGTAGGCACCCCTCTAAGACATAATTGGGGCTGTCGCAATTGAATCAATTGTGGGTACCCCTCCATGCAATGTTATTGGTTGCGCACGTGCGCTCTAGTGCTAGCTGTCAAACTGATGAATGCGTGCAATGTTGTGATTTGACTCTGATTCTGAATCTGTTGCCTGGGATAAGGATTCAATTAGTGAGGACTCTGAGTTTTAGTACTGGAGTCTTAGCATCAGTTGAACAAAGGGTTAATGCTTACATGAATTCTAATCCCTCCTATGGTTTTACAGCACAAATGTGCACAAATGCCCACAGTCACTGGTGAGCATGTAGTTTCTATATGGAACTCAAACATGCACGGGTTCAGTGTGCACAGTAGGCTGTCAGCACAAAATGACCCAGGGTCTTTTG
>NW_019091373.1:1260396-1285264 GCF_001949145.1 Acanthaster planci
GTTGGGCAGCACAAAAGTGCAATCTGATATTCCTGTGAGGGACAGTTAGTGCAGTGCACAACACAACACGGCTGTGCTTCTTTGAGGTGTTTACCAAATGACCCAAAGAGTGACTTCAGCATAGGAGGGTTTTAATGTAAACACAAGAGAGAATGACACACATCCAACCACTATGCTTCTCACAAGTTATCTTTATTATATCAAACATACTTTAATACTCGCCTACACGTAACCTTATCTTTGGCTTATAACCTTAAATTGCTATACAGAAATATGCGCTACCGGTATTTGCAAAATTATGGTGCATGTAGGTTTTTCCTGGTGCATTTAGGATTTTGGTCTACATACACCAGTGCATGCCACTTTTTTTTCGTAAATCGAGCCCTGTACTGACTGCCGTGAATTCTTTGCGTATGCCATTCCTTGTCTTCGCGTTCTTTAGCTGTCCGGCTTTTTGACTGGGTTGCCGTGTATGTTTTGTAGTGTGGCAAAAAATGTTAAGACTCATAAGAATGGTCACTAGTACATACTGGTACAGTGTAAATGCATGTATTTTCTTGGGAAACACCCCTTTCTGGCAAGACCATGGATTAATTTGCTGAAATACTTAAGTTTATGACACAAAGAAAGCTGTACATGTGTATAATCAGAATCAAGGTTTGTACTGTAGCTGAAAACAAACAGACATTGTTTTTGTGTGTAATGATGATTGCAAATGTCCGTCGTGTAACTGTAACACTATGTATGCAGGGATCATCAAACTCAAAGTCTTTGAATTAAATCCTGAAATTCTTCTACATTTGTTCACATTTTTTCTCATGTTTTTTCCTGTCTGTTCTTAAAACAGAAAAAGCCAAAATGTAATAGGGGTGTCATTTATAAAAATGGTACGATCATCACGTCATCACTTGCTAGGTTGCCTTAATTTTGGTAAGTTTAATACAAAAAATGTTCAACATTCTTTTGAAAAATAACTGAATGGAATTTTTCTATGAATGTAAACTTTCCAAAACAGATGTCTGGGTGCAGGTTAGAAACTAAAATACTGAGAGCTGAAGTTGATAATTGTCCATGTAGTTGCAGCAAATGGTATATTGTAAATTTAGTCTCCATGTTGCAGTTCACACAAGTGTACCCTCATACTGGTACATGTTCATGTATGTAATTAGTACTGTTCTTGTTTGAATTAACGTTAGTGTGATGTGATTTCCCAACGAGCCAGTCTTGGTTCTCTCCAGTCTGTGGGAGAGTCACCTAACCTAAACTTTACCTTCACCCTTGAAATTGACAAGCAATCTACGGTATAAAGGACAGGGATATGGCGCCGTTTTACATTTGCCTGATGGGTGACTCAGTTGACTGACAGAGCAAAAAAATGGATAATTGGAAATGGATCAGTTGAGTTATTTTTAAAAATCATTTTGCTTTTTTCAATGAAACCCACTAGACTATTGCATAAATTTTTCCTTCTAACACCAACATGTACACTGTACATGTTGGTGTTAGAAGGGAAAAGGGTTGGTGTACATGTAGGTGAGTTTTATTTATCTCCTGGCTGTAACCACAGGTAAGTCCTAAGTCTGGCTTCATGCCAATGTAGATTGTAGCGCTAGACAACACTGGATCCTCCATAGCAACACATGTTCCTACAATCCTGTTATTTGGAGGTCATGTAGTGTGTGGCCTTGACTAAGAATTGAAACCTATACTGTAAGGATTTGGTTTATTCAATTGGGTTGGAAATGTGGATCACTACAATAGTAATTAGTAATCATCACAGCATAGCTCTATGATCACAGCTGGCCATCAACTCACCTTCTCCATGTTCACCCATACATTACAAGTTAAGACAGGCATGAACAATGTGCTGACAAGCAGTTTTAGCAAACCAGAGGTGCTCCATCAGGACAAGAGGCCACACACCCCTATGTACATGTAGATCTAGATATTTGCAAAATCAATTGTTGAAATCCATGAACAATTAGTGTACATAAGGCGGTAGCAGTGTAGCATTGAAAAATCACATTTCCCAGTACATGTACGGATACATTTGCTTGGTCTCCTTTCCTTTGGCGGCTTTTGAACATTTACATTTAAAAATTTTCTTAAAGCATTTGTGCACCAGTACAGTGTCTGTGCTACCGATGAAAATAAAATAATTCCTCTTTAAAATGTCATTCAAGTATTTGTGATTTTGTGTGCTGATCTTGAAACAGTGTAATGAAACTTGGATAGTTTAGCCCTTTTCACATGACGACAAAAAAACTCGCAACGTTTGAGAAATTTTTCAAAAGTTCCATCGTGTGAAAGGTCGCCAATGCTTGAAAGTAACAAGTATTTCTGGTGAGTCCTTGAGATATTTTGGAGGAGGTCCGGGCCTGCGACAAAATCTTCCGCTAGCAGAACATTTCTCAAGCAACCCATGAGAAACAGTCGTGTGAATGAACGCACTGTTTATTGCACAACATCCCCTGCAATAACCTACACAGTGCGCATGCGTAGTGACCTCCAACCCCACACAACGTGCATGCGCCCTTTAACTTTGTTTCAGGTATGTCCAGCGATCGTGGCACTGCTTGCCTGTGCGATCTGAATACCTCCCGCGACTTCCCACCACACGTTGTTATTGTGGACCATGCTGTCCATTTTTGCCGTAATCACGGCATGTTTCATGGCAGTTATAAGGCTGAGAGTCTCATCATACTACCAGCCCCTCTTGGAACTTTTCTGCTTCTTGGCACTCCCAGAAACATCAGTTTCGGGAGAATGTTTTATTGTCTGCAAGTTTGACTCTGCCGATGTAGCGTCAGCCATTTTTCATCGATGTTCTCCAACCTTTGACCTCACATTGCGCTGATTCTAGTGGTACGGTATTTGCGCTCAGTAAGTGTGGAGTTCATTGGCAACCCGTGGAATTAGCAATATGATTGGCTGCTACCTGTTTTGGTAGATGAGCTCATTCCCTGTGTACAAACAGTTGGCAGATTTGTCAAGTCGGGATCTCAACTTATAGTAAGAAGTGGACACCTGAGGGCACAAAACAATTAACGTTGCGCAGCCTCAGTATACATGTTAGCACAGAAAACGTCACATAGAATCCCAACTTGAGTTACGTCTATGAAATTAGGCACCAGGCAACTATACAATCACCAAGGTTAGTTTGGGATTGTTGGATTTTGTTGTCAAATTACACCCATGCAGAAGTGACACATATTGTAAACTTTGGTTTCCAGTTTGTGGTCCAGGGTTACTGTACACATATTGTCAGGCATGTACAAGCACACCCACCAGAGTTGTTACCAAATACCAGTAATCATGTGTCAACCACACATCAATTTACATGTACATTCCATCTGGGTTGTGGACACAACCCTTGGGCTAATCTGTGTGACTGGATAAACCCTCTTGAGTATTTGATAGACTTGAACCACAGTTTATACCTGTTGAGTGCCACGTGAACCACAGTTTATTCCTGTTGAGTGCCACGTGGGGCTTTCCTCTTTTGTGTCCACAAGCATGTAGTCACATGTAATAAGTGGCACCTGGTAGTTGCTGTATATTGGCCCAGAGAAGTTGAGAGGACACGTACAGGAACACAGATTTTGGGTATGGTTCGGCCCTTCCTCGCTGAGCGTTTATTGCAGCCACAAGTTGAGATAACAAATGCAAAATGTTATAGATTTACAGATATTGTTATTGGGCCCCAGAATCACCTTGAATCATACAAATGTAAAGGCAATATACATGTAGTTATCAGGTAAGTACACAGTGCTAACAACATAGCACCACTATCACAAAAGAACTCTTCTCCGTAGTGTCACGGGCAAGATACGCCAGATTTAATAACGCATAAGTAATGGGCAAGAAACGCAGAGATTCTGTAACACCTAGATAACGGGCAAGAGATGCCGAACCTTTAACTGGTGGCCAGTAACCAAGAGACTGTGTGTGCGGCAAGTCGGCAGTAAGTTTGCCCCGCCCCAATTCCCCCCAAGGCATGGGGGGCCGCAGGGGGAGAGACACGCACCCTGCGACTGGGGCTTTTAGGCCCAAAACAGGTCGTGATTCTTGCAGCCTGTCAGCATGTGGTCGACTGCCAAAGGCTTGCCCCTGCCAGAAAAAATTGGCAACTAGTTCTGCACATCTGGGCCTATCAGAGAGACCAAGCACCCCTCCCCATTAGCCTGAATGCCCAAAATACTGCTCCAGAAGGGAGTCCTGTGGGTGTCTATATGCCACTGCTTGAGCAGCCAACAATGAGCGGTCAGAAGAAGCCCTGCTACCACCCCAGGACCGGCCCGGGCATTTTTCCACCGATGCATGCAAGTAAACAAAGTGGAACACACCTTCGTTGTGGAAGGTGAGTGGGTTTTTGACGTCTCACTGGATATGCTTGACGATGAAGGAGAAGTGTGGCGAGCATGCCAAAATCTCAGCCACTGTGAAGTACACAGCGTCTGATTGGCTGGGGTCGCTCCCACCATTGGGAAGGAGCTAATTGCAGTATACGTAGCACATTGCAGATCTGCTGGTGTCATGAATGCTTTCACCTCCTGGGTCAAAGGGGGTTCCCTAGAAACAGGCTCCTGGGAACCGTATTATTTGTCTTACGTGTACTTGTAAAGTCATGAATGTTCCAGCTTCTCCTTATGCAGTGATCTCATCAGTGGTTGCATGTCAGTCTGGTGTCTAGTGTAGGTTTTTGTATCTCATCTCTATTTGATTTTTACTTATCAGTATAAATCAAATTCCCATCAGGAATAATTTTCCTGGTATTCAATCACAATTTGTGATGCATTTTGAGCCAAGTAGCTTCACCCTTTTTTTATGAATCGCAGTTGCTGCGATTTTTTTGTGGCCAAGAATAGCAGTCAGCAATTTTACTTTCAATTGTTGTTTTCCTCTTTGCTAAAGCTTATAAAAAGTGGTAAAAAGGTAAACAGCTTCATGTACATGTATGTGGTGTACACGCTGGTTTTTTGCATCGTTACGAACATGCACAGTTTATAAGCAGACAACATGAAATACACACAAAGACAGAAACACTGGTGTGTGTGCACGCCTCTGCCAGAAGGAATCTGGGCAGCAGACTGGAAGAGGTGGCGTACTGGGTGGAGTATGCTGTGCGACACGGTACAGATCACCTCAAGCCGCGCGCTATGCAACTATCGTTCGTTCAGTACTACCTGCTGGATGTTATTGCAATCACTGTCGTCATTGTCACCATCATGTGCTGGTGTGTCGTTAACACGTTAAGACTCATCCTGCATGCAACACATTATATTGTGACAGAGGGCGCAAGTCACCAGGCGCGGTGCCAAGTTATAGATGGCGCTCTGCCCAGTAACGAGCAGATGTTAGGCTCGCATAGCTGTGTGTTAAGCGAGCACGGCTCATAGGCTCTGCCTTGCACATGGGGCGATTGGTTAACGGAAATCACGACTGGTCACATGTAGCGTGCGCAGGCATAGATGCAGGAGCGGCCAGCTCGCAAACCTATAAAAGGGGTGCGCAGGCAAGGTTTAACTGTCCTGAATCGCGCCTCGCCTCGCGAATCACGCGTCGCACCTCGAGGAGGAGAGCGCCCTCGCCTTCGTTGGAGGGGCGCAACGTCACAATATCAGTAGCCATTTTTTGGGCATCCACAAAGGCCCAGAAACATAGCTCCAAGCACCATTCTATACAAATTCTTTGAGCACCCACAAAGGCTCAAAGTGCCCATAGTTCCAAGCACCATATAACTTTGAATGCCATGTTTATCATTATTTACTGTTTGGGCTTCCACCATGTTGCTCCTTCATAGGCTGAGGCAAAAGTGACAACGTGGCAACTTCTCTTTCCCACCCAAAGTTTTAACCTCAAAAAGAAAAGAACCAACCCAACTTCTCATTGGCTTCTGGCCAGGCCTTCAAAGTATCAAAGTATCTCTCATTGGATAGTTGCCCCTGCAAGTCGTCTTTGCCATTGATCAACATTTTGTGGCTTCTGATTGGTTGTTTTCTGGATGAGAGGATCCCAATTTTGTCACAAAATTTTCAGTGGGTTTCCGTGTGTAAAATGCTTCCCAATCAATGTGCATGTATATGTACACATGTACCTGTACTACATGTAATGTAAATGCTGTGTAACAGGAAGCTACTGTACAACAATGCTATCCAATCTGTCAAACATTAAGAATGAACACAGGGTACAATATGCTGCCAAATTTGCTGCTTGTAAATAATTTGATCATGAAGTGGTGAAATTTAGTGTACATGTATGTGTACAAACTCGCGCGCAGTAAGCACGCTGTACATGTACATTTAGCAGGGCACCTTTCCACCCAAGGGAAAATGCGCACACAAATAAACTGTAAAATACCCTTGTGTCTGGGTACCAATAGCCCATTGGTTATAGCACACATGGCGCAGCAGAGCTTTGACGATGGGAAATCACAACTTACAGACTGTGGTGCAGGGGAGCTTTGACGGTGGGAAATCACAGCTTCAAGACTGTTTTGTGACTTCAACGTGTGTGAATTTTACCTGGTACGTACCGGTATGTGTGTACTTTTTGCATGATAAGACACCAGGTAAAATCGTCGAGAGGTTAAGAAATACATGTAGCTGTTTTCACGTTTGGGTGATGTACATGTATATTCATGTCGTATTGGGGCGTAGCAATTTCATCAATGGTGATTGGTTGAAGGAAGCAACTTTACTGCCCCCGAGATGTTCAAAGGCGAGAGAGTGGAACTCTGTCGGCGTGCTTACTAAGTCTCAGGTTAGACCAGCTTATTTATCCATTAGTTGTGCCAATTTGCAAATGGTATCAAACATTAAAGACCACAATAGTGTAATTCGACCCCCAGAATTAGAAGCCATTACTGCGGTGGCACAACACTCGTGGACAGGTTGTACTCGCGCGCGTTACATGCCTCTTCGACCAATAGGGTGTTGTGATTTGCGAAATGCACGTGCGTGTCAAGCTGAAGAATGTGTGTGAGTGTGGTGCCACCGCAGTTAGGGTGTCTAATCCGATTAGTCTATAGGAAGGCAGATTTAATTTGTATGGGAAGGCTGGTTGGTGGCCTCTCCTAATATATGGGTGTGCCAATACACCAATAATTTCAAACCCTCTTAGGGCGGCAAAAACTGTGTTTACGATTTAGGTACAATTTTAAAGGCCTCAAACAAAACTTCAATGTTCCTCACACATTTTCAAAAGTAGTCTGTGGTGAAGAAAGGTATTCAGGTCCCAGATCAATAGTATGGAAGATTTTTTTCTGGTACCACAATTCAATGGTTATCAAGCAAAAGTCAATAGGCCTTCTCTTCAAATTCCCCCATGTACCTGATACATATATTTGTCCATACCCCACATGTGAACATTGTGATTCGTCAACTGGGGTTTATGACAGAGAAGAAAATAAGAAACATGTACAAAGTTAATGAAATCATGCACAGTGCATGTACATGTATTTGGGTACTATTCCTGTGTACACATGCATTACACATACATGTACATGTATGCAGCCAGGTCTATGTCATGTACAGGTACACTGTAAATGTGTAAACCTATCCTTTGGAAAAACAGACATACAGGTATGTAACCTAATTTATGGGGCTCTTTTCCCAACAACTTGGGGCTAATTTGCCTAACAAAGGAATTGCCAGACAAGATATGTGACAGCCCAGGCTAGCCCTGGCAAGCCTTGGATTAAGCTGTGTAAAGATTTCCATGGTGACATGCCCACACCCCCTCTGTACTTCTGGTACTTTTCCCACGCAACTTGGCCAGAAGCCAACTGGATTTTTTTTTTTGCAGGGCAGGCTTCTTTTAGAGGCATCTACATGTAGTTGGCCTGGCCGAGCATACCCTACATTAACATGAACTTCTCTTTAAAGGGCCTGTGCATTACAATCCTACAGCCTGCACAGCTACAAGTTAACACAGCCTTCTCCCCAGCAGTGTTTCCGTGTATGAAACATTTTTTCACTTCAGTTGAATATAGTATGTGTGTACATGTACATGTACATGTAGTTTACAGCAAATGCAGTTTGTAGCCATATATTTACATACATGTACATGCAGGTAAATTCTATGAACTTTCATAGGACAAAACTTTTTAAACTTACATGTACATGTACCTTTAAGTTGTCACAATGCCTACTGCCATTGGTGGGGGCCATTCCAAATGACCACACGCACGTGGCCATCTGCTTTTCAGTTAGCAGTCTGACATTGGGCAATTGCTTTTTGGCACTGACGTTCATATCGGACGTTCATAGTGTGAAAAGGCCTTAAATGTATCAGTGTGCATTCTCTGTAAGTTGGTGGCCCTGTGCTTCGGTAGCTGAGTACTCCTAAAGCTGTGTTTCCATTGGACTTTTTCTCCGGCGACCACATGGAAACTTACCGTAACATTCCTTTGTGTCATTCTACTGCAGTGCACATTCTTACTTGGTCTTTTTTAACGGTTTTCGAATGTGTCTTAGCTGTGCGAGACTAACTGAATGTCAAACATTTCAAGTGCCATGCAAATCACCTTTGACCTGAGCAGAATATGACAAATTGGCAAAATCTGACACAAATATGAAAAAATCTCACTAATTAAATTTGACCAAATCTGCAATGATCAACTGTATGTAAGATGTATGTACATGTACGTAAATGCAGCTTTCTCCCAGTATGCTTCACTGTCTGCATGCTATGTGTGCTGTATATGTACATTGTACATGTACGTACATGTACATAAGGAGACCTTTTTGGTGCACGGCCTGCTGCCAATCTGTGTGTAGCTGTGAGCTGTCCTGTTCAGAGGTTTACAATGTGGTTATAGTAAATCTACGTCGTGGAATATCCTCATTGGTCTTTTACCTGCTAAATTATCGTGCCTGTGCTAAAATCCTCCACAACCACTTTCACTCTGGTAGTTTTACATCACGGCTGTGGTAAGTTGACAGGGACATTAATTTACTGCTTGTCTCCATTAGATTTGGATTTGTCATTCTGCAGGAAATCAGGGTACTAAGTTCACCAAAACAGTCCAATGGGAGCAAATCTTTACTGCAAGCCTGTTTATAATCAAAAGTGTACGTAGTATTAGGCAATTTGTGTATAAACCAGTGATAAGCCGAGACAGAAGTAATAGAGAATGGTCTGAGTTGAACATGTTCGTCCATGTACAAGGGTACATGTAAGTACATACGTTGTACCATGGAGGAAGGTGTTCCTTCCTCCATGGTTGTACACACATGTACATGTAGCACACACTGATTGTTATTGCACCAGTCATTTCATTGTCATTTTCTCTATTTGATACTGAGTAATGTAAATTTAACATCCCATCAAAACAAGCAAGAGCAATTAAATGAACCACAGCTCCCATACATGTACATGTATGTTGTAAAACAAAACAAACCATGTACATGTATGTATGTACATAATTTGTATCTTGAAAGTCCGAGCTTGTGTGGTCTTTTCCTACATGTACTGTACATGTACCTCTGTTCACTTGTACATGTACCTACATGTATGTACATGTACCTGTACATTTATGGGTACTACTTTGCGGTTTAGAATCTGTCAGTTGTTAATGGGGTACATGCAGCCAATACCAGCTTGTGGTCGCTGCTGGTGTGAGCTGAAGTGATACATCTTGTTGACTTATATAATCATGGACTATGTTTACTTAGCATTTTTATCTAAACATGACATGTTGTTAAAATGGTTGCTCACCACATTGGTCCCAACTAACCCAGTGTTGTTTTAATATTATGAGTTGATCCCAAAGTGGTTTATTTCTGTTTTTCTAGTGGTCATAAAGAACTTCTGCTGATTTACATAACGTGCTAGATCTTGACATGTACAGAACTAAAGTACATTGCCAGACATTCGTCTTGTTCTGCCTTTCAAACACAAAAACTGTTTGCAAAAGACATCACCTGATTTTGGCAGAAATAAAATGACATTTATGTGTAAGGTATTGAATCAGTATTTTGTCATGTATGGATGTTTGGATTTGATTTTGTTTAGGATGTATTCATTAAACTGTTTTCAGATCGAGTTACAGACATTTGAGTGTGATGAAAGTAATTCATTTTGTATCAGGGTTTACAAAGCAGTAAATGTGTTCATGGAAGGATTTACTCTCTGCCCGAACTACATTGAAGATATTAAATTTTAGGGTTAATTGTACGGAAAGAAAATTCAAGAAAAATGTTGCGGCTCATTGATTTGTATAATTTTAGAGGGATCTGGATAGTGATTAAAGAAAATCAATGAGTCACAAGCTGAAATTCAGTGTTGCAATGCCAGGTGACATGTTTTTCATGGCGGAATTAAAGATGCAGCACAGTGATTGCTCCTGCGGCGTTAACCAAGGGATTTTACTGCTGTCGTTTGCTCAAAATGATGTCAAAAGCCTTGGTTACACCAATGAGTTTTTTAAAACGTTTCCAATCCCTGCTCCATTTCAACACACCGGCAGCGGAACCAGGGGGGCTGTTGCCCTCCCACCTTTGAAAAGGTAGTTACATTGCTCCCCACTTTATAGCCCTACCAGCCATTGGGGGTGCAATGCAACTCCCCCCTTAAATAAACAACCTGGATCCGCCCCTTTTTAGACTCCCCTCCCTTCCACTTTTGAAACCATTTCTTTGACAATCGTTCAAGGACCAACGAAAGAAATCGAAGGATATGGCTGATAAAATGCGAACCACAAAATGGTACAAATCACACACCATGCACAATACACAACGGTGCGTAACCTGTGTGCGACAGTAGCTACGTTGGCAGCGTGGTGGACTACCGTGCTCATTTACAAATGAAAGCCCATCACAGAGAACCTGTTACAGACACTCTGGGTCAAATGCACTGACCAAAACAAAAAAATGGTTTAGCTAAAACCGTTCAGACACCATGCTAAATTTTAAAAGTTTTGGTTTAGTGCTAAACCCTCCTTCCAAGCTGGTTTAAATTACTGTTTTAACTGCAAGATAAAATGTATTTGATGCAACTTTTCAAGCACACAGACTGTTTAGCAGTAAAGTTACACCAAAAAGTTACTCTGAATTGAGTTAAACCACTGTTATAAGGGAATTTAAAATGGTGGGCAGTCTTAGCATGCATCGCGTATGTAACGTGTAAGAGCAGGACATTACACTGTTGTGTACCCTGTGCAGATATGCTGAGATTTCTTTCAATTTCAATTTCATTGATTTAATATCATTCGTATCCAACATAGTTATTGAAATACATTGAAATTTAATGTGGTTTTGCGAGCGTTAAAAACTTGACAAATCAAAATATATGTACAGAACAATAATAAACGACACTACAAAAATTCACACCAGAATTACAACAAATAATTTCAGACAGCATATCAGGTAAAATAACGATTGATTAAATAAAATGGGATTAAGATAACAATAAAATCTGATGGATCACTGATTAGGACTTTGATTGCACCTGTACATGTACGTTCAATAAGAGAACTGCACTTGGAAAAAACTGTTCAAGGTTCGAGTCGAATCTGCACGAATTGATCTGTAAAGTTTATCTGATCTCATCCACTGAAATAAGTCATTTGCAGGATAGAATCCATCTGAAACGATTGAGGTGCACTTCTTTGAGATTGCCTCATTAAGTCCTTCCATTGCAGGTAGTTCACAGCCAATTATAGTGCTGGAGGCATTTCCAGTCTTCCACCGTGGTGTTCCCTTACCAGACAACGATTGAGAATGTCAGGACACTCTCAACCACTGCCCAGTAGAACTTCACCAGCAGACCTTGGCTGACCCCTAAACTCCTCAGTGTTCTGAGACAAAACAGACATTGTTGGGCTTTCCTTATCAAGAAATCAACATGGGTTGTCTATTTCAGATCGCGAGTCATATAAACGCCTAAAAATCTAAAGGAGTCAACCCTTGCTACCTCAAATCTATCAATACCACGTCGTCCGGTGCTAGTCTTAGCTTAGGCTTATATCCCGTGATGTTACTAAAGCCTCTCCATAGGTTTTTGGGGTTGGTGACAGGAATGTCATTCCTCCAGTTTATCGCAGTACCTTAACTTTGCATCTCGGATTGATGTACATGTACATTTATGTACATGTACGTGATGTATGTCGTTCTCTGTTATTCATTGGGCATTTTCATTATATGACATGCATTTATGCTGGCTAATCGTAATGTATTACAGATTGCACAAGTTTGCACACGTAACCTTGTAGTCCCGTACATGTGAGATGACACGCTTGCATAACTTTCTGCTGGGAATTATTTTCTACCGGGACATTTTCTTTTAGGAGGAACAAACATCCTGACATCAGAACAAAACATTTCTCTTCTTAAGTAAGATTTGAAGCTTTGCATGGTGGATGAAACATGAGAAATGAGTTTGTAGGTGCACCATGGAATCAATCTCTTTTGGACGAGGTGTGGTACTCGCCGGTTCTTTTAAGAACCACACCTCGTCCAAAAAGAGATTGATTCCATGGTGTACCAGCAAACCCATTTCTCATTTCTCTTCTTATTGTATTGGTCTTCCTTATCGAGGAATCACGCCCCTCCACACGTGGGCTGACAGCTCGTGTACCCCATGACCAACTTCACACCTGGCTCCATTACAATTGCATTTGCTTCAATGCTTCATCTTGTCTTTCACTGTAATAATTGCATGGGCATGTAGTCCAGTCACGGTACATCATGGAAAAATAAACAGCTGTGAAAACAGTACTGCACAGGCATGTATGTACATGTTTTATTTGTCATTTACTGATCGATTATGGCCACATTGTTGATATTTGTTTGGGGTCTCGGTACTTGATAAAACAAATGAAATACTAAATCAGTGGTACATTAATGGATTAGCAAGAGCTGAAAGGTCCACTTGAAGTCTGTTGACACTGTGTTACCATATGAATGCCACATACTGTATGCTCTGTATCTGAAATAACAGGTAATTGCCACACGATCTACATGCATTTCACCAGTCAGGTGATGGATTAACACATGTGCGTGTACTTAGATCAACTGGTAGTACATGTACACAAATAATGAATGTTGAGTGACATGACTTATTTCGCTCAGCCCAAACACTGAAAGTTACAGCACTAATGGATTCATAACAGTTCAAACAATAACTGGTGATTAAAAATGGGAATAATCACAGGGTTTATAATTAAGAGTAATCATGGATCTAGGTTTTGGAACAGGAGATTTGTTGCTCACCATCCTTAGCCAGCCCCACACTTTCTGTTTCCCGCAGTTGCTCAGTTGGTTCACGGCAGGCTCTTGGTGGTGCCCTTCATTATTACTTAAATCACATCAGGTAGTAGCAAGACAGAGATGTTGAAACTCAGTATACCTGTATTCACTGATTTTCTCAGTTAACCCCTACCATCAGTATTATTTTGGGCTTCAAGTCCTACCTTTCAAAAAAAGGCTAAAATTGGATGGCCAATTTTTCAAATTCTGTCAAATACCACCAGAACTGGTACATGTACATTGTACTGTCTTGAGAGTCACTCACTGTTACATGTATGTTGAGTGTCATTCACATAATATTTACACTCTGTTTTTCTTACAGTGACCATAAAATGTTCATCATTCCAAGTCCATTAAGGCCTCGCCATCCATTTTGATATTTGCCACAGTAGCCTGTTCAAGTTCAAGCCAAACAGTCCGCCTTCATTACCAAATTCAATGTGTGTGTGGGTACAAAGAGTTGCAGATGATTTGAGTTATGGCGTGGCAAAAAGCACAATTACAATCTTCTCTCTTTAGTTCAAGATTTGCTCAAGAACACGTACCGGTACATGCATTAACAGATGCTTGACTTAAAATTCCTCATGCAGAATTGATAATTTGTTGTAAGAGGTATAATTTTAATGGTAGTGATGTGATAGCAAACAACAGCAACTACATGTAAATATAACACTAACTGGTAGCTGTTATTGCGCAATGCCATAAGCTTGGCTACAATCCAAAGCATACAGCGAGAAATGCACTGTACATCTATTCAAAACTTATTAGTGGCTGCATAAATGTACATTTAGCAAGTATATCCTTTGAATATTTTGAGCCAGTTTTGTAACTGTAGATCCTATCTGGACAAATATTAGATACTGGTACATGTACCAGGTACTTGTGACAGTTTCAATGTCAACCTTATTTTCTTTACTTTTTATAAAGTAATTCTGTAAAGTTCTAAGCAGTGGTAATGTATTTTCTAAATTCTACTCTAGACCAGAAAAGTGCCCAGTCTGCGAAGAAACGTTTGAACCTGATGAACACTTTGTCAAGGACAAACGAGCAGCAAAAGATATGAAAAGATCCACAGCAAAGTGCTGCACCTGTGGGCGTGAGATGGCCATGTCAGCCTTGAGGGAACACCAGGAGGAATGTGGTGGAGTGGAAAGCCTACCCCAACAGGTTAGACACATTGTCACTGCTCAGAGCAAAGAAAATTTGGATTTTTCAATAAAATAATAAAAGTAGCATTTTTTCCCTTTGAAACCGTGTTCCCTGTCTGATGTCATGCTTGAGTTGGCAAGTGATGGATTACCACCTAAACAAGTGTAATACACGGAAATGAACTAACTTGTAAGAGGTTTGAATGAACTGATTGACTCACCTGTTAAACTCACTCTCCCCCCTACACATAAACCCACACCCACCTATGCATTGAAATTTTGTGTATGCACGTGACTTGGTTTTCTGCACAAATCAGGTAGAGGCACCAAATCAAGTTTTCAGGGTTGATTTTTTTGTAACTTGGCTCCAATGGTATTGACTAGGCCTATTAATGTCAACACAACTTTAGTGGGGAGTGTGGAGGATGAAGCCACAGTGAACCTAATGTAGACAGACAACTGAATAGTGCAGGAAGGTCAAGAGCTACATGTATTCAAGAGGGTTACCGGATGAGTGATTTCATCCAGCATCGCATACATACCCATCTTTTTTTTTCCATTTAATTATCAGCCTACAAATACAACATGATTTGAGGGGAAGAAGTTGGAATTACTGGTCCCCAGGTGCAGGTCAGCTTGACTACCTCTGGACGCTTCACTATTTCACTGCTAAATTTGTTTTACTATACCTCATATATTATAATCAATCAAATGTTCAATTCTGCAGGTTCGGACCGAGAAACCTCTTCAAAATCCACCTTTTTGTCTTGACAGTATTTTTTCCAGGAGCCTCACTGCCTTGTCAATAACTGCCCTCGTAGATTTTGCATCTTTATTCAGCATAATAAGTTCAAGTTCATATTCAGATAATTATTAATAAAGACAGAAATCTAATGTTACTTGCACTCACAGACGCCATTGTTGTTTCTCAGCTGCTAAATTTCCTTGTAATGATAGTCGAGTGCAGATGTGCATAGCAACAGGGCTTCAATAGTCTGGTGCTGACATATGTTTTGGGTCTTTACTGTAAAAGTTATGAGGATACAACTCCGGACTGGTTCCATAAAGGTTGCATGACATACACTACATATTTACGTGGCGGGTTCCAGAGGGATTTTTTGGTGCTACCAGAAAAAAATACTGCACAGCAGCAAGGTGGATACTCAGCAGTATGACGTCACCTGGTTGCGTATCATTTCTACTTCCAAGACACAAGGGGGAATCGGCCTATGATGCACTCTGATTTACTCATGAGTATTTATGATGTGTAGTAACACTATCTCCTTGCTTTCATCAGTTTCAAAAGCACATTTTTTTCATTTCAAAAATTACATACTGTAGTTCAATTTTTTTATTTTAAAGTTCACTTCTGCAGTTGTGAACTCTTTTGTTACCTTGAAGATTTTTTCAGAATTAAAATGATATTTGTAATTTTTATTGCCATCAAAAATTCAGTTGAGTTCTCAGATTGCCATTATTTGCCTTGTTTATGCTGTCATAAATTTTAAAAAATCATTTACGTGACAGTCTCTGCCCTATTTCCTTTGACATGCACATGCACCATATGTGTGATAGTGTCAGTAGTGTCAATTTTTAATGGAGTGATGCAGACTTTTTTATGCTGAGGTTAATTAAGTGCATCAGAACATGTACAATACATGAACAGCTGTGCAGTTTTCATGGTTACCATGTGCTATGCATATGTGCTCTATCTGTTGGCTAATTCATTGAATATCATCAGGTGTATCACAGGATTAAATTACAGCTCTTGAAATCTGTTTCAATAATGCTCATGAAGTTTTTCCTACTGATATGAAAATATACATGTGCTTTCATTGAAAGCCAACAATAATTTGTACTTGGCACTGTTGTTTATGGACTGTATACGGAATGTTTGCAAAAGGTACATGTATATTTTCATGGGCAGAACCTTGAATGAATTTTTATGGCAAGTCATTGAGCTCAACCAAAATATCCTTAAAAGTACATGTACATATACCTCCAAATGATAAGAGATTTGGTGGAGAGTAATCCTCGGTAGACCCACTGTGAATAAAAATATGGCTGTTTTTGTTGAAGTTTTGTCCATAATTTTATCTTTCAGAGATGGAAATATTCATCAGCAAAGAGGCCAGTAGGCTTATTGATTGAGAATTTTTACTTGGCTTGTGCATGTGCAAAGACTTATTGCATGTACAATGCACAGTGCATCCTACACTCCTAAGCATGCATAAACCCTTGCAAGTAGTGATGTTTCCTAACTACAGGTGCCAATTGTGTCTATAAGCATGTCAAAATTGTTCCTGTACGGAGTGGACAGCCAGACCTCTGCCTTTTCAATGTGTGACTGCAGAAATTGGGCTTTCCATTCTTTTGAATGCTAGAGATATTCATGTCGTCGTTGTGTACGGTGAACATGGAGATTTTTTTTTCCGTTTGTTGCAGATAGATGAACGTGGCCCACCTGAGGATCACTGCCCAACTCAGGTTAGTTATTAGTGCCATAAGTTAAGCCTTTACAAGTATATTACAATTTGATTGGAAGTAGAAGTAAAAGTTGAAGATTTTGTGCTCAGAGATATTCTTTTCTTGCTGCAGATGCATGTAGATGAACAAGACCCACCTGAGGATCCAGCCCAGGTTAGTTATTTGTGCTCTCAATTAAACCTTTAAAAGTATATTCGTTAGAATTTGGAAGTATAATTTAAAGTTGAAGAGTTAAAACCATGTAGTGTCATTTGATTCAGTTTGGGAGTTATTCAGTAAGTAATCTCACACGTACTTTCTGTGGACTTTAAATTTTGATTCAAAATATGTAAATATGTTTGAAATCCTGAAACTGTGGTTCCTGGGAAATAACATAAGAGAAGAGAAAGGGCCAGCAAAGATCAAGTGTCAGGCATTAGTCTTTTTATTTGTATAGGGCCTCAGCACTGTTGCCAGCACCTTGTCCCTTTCATGTGCATGGACATAGGTATACATGTATATGGGCATTATTCACTAGGAGTTTGAGCACATGCCAGCAATGACATTTTTATAAAGTCTTTCAACAATGCTTAGCATAAGTGATCTCCTTGTGAAACAAACTGGATACCTCATTGCTAGTTGAACCACACATTCATCAGCAAAGAGACCGGTAGGCTGGTTGAGGTTTTACTTTGCTTGTGCATGTGCAAAGACAACAATTGCTCGCGTAGTGCATCCTACACCAAGTATGCAAAACCCTTCGCAAGTAGGGATATTTCCTGACTTAGTAAGGGTCCATTTCTGTCTAGGCATGTCATACATGTGTATCTTGTTCCTGTACAGAGTGGATAGCCTTACATCTGCCTTTTGAATGTGTGATTGCAGAAATTGGGCCTTCCATTCTTCAACAGGCCTGAGAATTTTATGCTGGTGTTGTAAAATGTACATGGAGATATTTTTTTTTTCTTGCTGCAGATGCATGCAGATGAACATGACCCACCTGAGGATCCAGCCCAGGTTAGTTATTAGTGCTGTCAGTTAAACCTTTAAAAGTATATTCATTAGAATTTGGAAGTATAATTTAAAGTTGAAGATTTAAAACCTTGTAGTGTCATTTGATTCAGTTTATGAGTTATTCAGTAAGCAATCTCACACACACCTTCTGTGGACTTTAAATTTTGATTCAAAATATGTAAATATGTTTGAAATCCTGAAACTGTGGTTCCTAGGAAATAACATAAGAGAAGAGAAAGGGCCAGCAAGGATCAAGTGTCAGGTATTTGTTTTTTATTTGTATATCTCTGGACTGTTGTCAGCAAGCAGTTAGTGTTTTTCTTTACTCTAAAAATAAAAAAGGGTGTATTGTTAATTTTACATCCTGTCTTGGGAGGCCCCAGGAGGATTTTGAATTGGGCTGTATCTTGAAATTTGAACTATTTGTTCAGGTGTTAAGCTGCTAAGGCGGGTTTCATGCCACCTCTCCACCTTTTGTACCTTCCTTTATTGACAATCAAATCCCTGCACAGATCTGGCTTCTTCTGTATAGAATTCTTGAGAGGGAGGGTTAAAGAACTTGACACCTTTTCTACTAGCACTTGTCCATTCTTGCTTGAATTATGAGTGCCCTTGAAAGCTGCACATACTGCAAACCTTGGGAAACCTCCATGTTGTTGAAGGCGAATGGTTTTTGCTGAGAGTATAACCACATGCCAGCAATGACATTTTTTAGAGTCGTCCAACAATGCTTGGCACAAGTGATCTTGTGAAAGAAACCAACTCTGGATACCTCATTGCCAGTTGCATCAGAGCTGCACAAATGAGTTAAGGTACATATACATGTTGGATCCCAATCCCTCCACCAGAATGTGCAGAGGGTACCAGTCTAATCTCTTCCATCATTCAAGAACTCTTTACAATGTACATGTATGGTCCATGGAGTGGTACTGCTAGAATGACTTCCGCTTGCCAAAGGCCTATCTGGAATTTTTTCCATGAAGATCAGTGACTTAGACTTTCTGATCATGTGTTGTTTGTTGCAGGAGGAAGGGAAGGGAAGCAATGAACCCATCATCAGCTGCCTGTACAAGATGTTTGGATGTGATTTTCAGGTCAGTTTACAGCATGGTATCAGAATTACAGCCAAGTTTCCCTGTTCCAGATTGCAAAAATGATTCAGTCTGAATGCAGCTGAGATAATCCTCAAACTCCTGTGAAAACGATGTGAACAGTATTCCACCTTGTGTGCAGGAGACAGAACAAACTTATTTTCATGATTTCAACTTTTAATTCGGACTTGCGGGATTGATAAAAGTAATAACACTTTTCCTTGTTCTGGATCAGTTTTAACCAGTCCATTATGCAATATGCAGTATCTGATGTGCATGTATCGTTGCGTTTGCCATGGACGTGTATGTATGTGCATGCATTTGCATGCACAATCCGAAACATGGACAAATATATGTCAATTTCGGCAAATTTATAAAAAGGACACTCAAAAAATAATTTCTTAGTGCAAGAGTTTATATGATTGTTGATTCACACGTAGTGAGGATTGTCCCTGTTAATTTCTTTGCTGATTTTTTGGCTCCTGGGATTGATTTAAGTTTGATAAACTGCCTGAACATGTCGAAGTGAAAGAGTCGGAAATCTGTCCAATATTCCTTTATAAGAATTTTTCTGGACATTTTTTGAATAAATTTTCTGAATATGAAAATGTGTATGATTTGTAAAAATTTGTAAAAAAAATTCCATTCCACCTTACAAAACTGAACTCATCTGAAAATGTGTCAGACAACAATAAGTACAAACAAGGCAGGCCTAACTTTTCTTTTCAAGCGATCCGGAGCTGGGAAAAACCCGGAGTTCGGAGAACATCTGTATTATTAACAAGTGATATGATCAAAAGCTGTGTCTTTTTATTGTTGTTGAAAATACAACAGCGTCTTAGATTCCTGTTTACCCACCAATTGGTTTGGAATAGACTCTGTACCAAAACATTTTACATACATGCATGGAATTTCTTTGGATATGTCTGTTGAGGTATGCACTAGAAGTACTTTATTATGTGGCCTGTTTCCCTTTGTGTGTAAAGGAAAACTTCACCACAAATTGCCAATTGATCAAAAGTCCTGAATGTTTGACTAGGTGGCACCATTTTCCCTGATTAGTTCTTTGGTATGTACATACATAAATAGAGGTGGGACACCCGTTTGCTGAATTCATCCAACAATGTTCAACTTATCCACTTGAGTGCTTTTGATGGAGCTGTATTCTAATTCTAATAAGGAGAGGTTTGAAATATTTCATAAAATGATTGATATTGAATTCTGGCTGGTCTTTCTCAGACTACAGAGTACTGGTAATTGTTAACCTTTTCAACAAAAGGTTCCTGTCACGAGACCCAATCAATAAAGCCCTGACAAAATATGGACAAGGCCTAAAATTTCTTAAATCTTTTCCGTCATCAAATTTTTGAACAGCACTGACAGGAAAGCATTGATGGATTTGTATTTGGTGGTAACCCAGTGTTATATCCAGAGCTGAATTGCTTAGGGGAGTGCAAATATTTGTAGGTCATGCTGTCAACTACTCTCATAGTGGGATGTTTTGTGCTTAAGTTACAATCACATGGAGGGCTGGATAAAGGCACCTACTGTGGCGCAACTGTCATTCTGTTTGTTGACAGAAACGTACATAATAGGCCTCTCCTGTGGTGTAGTAGGACTGAAAAGAGGATACTTCAGGGTAAATGTATCACATCATTCAAGCAGTTTGGGTTAGAATTGTAATCCTGTAATAATAAAAAATTAATAGCTTGCCCTTGTAGGTTTCCATCAAACAAGATTTTAATGGATAATGTATTGATTTCAGTCAAGGCCTTGTAAAGAGCAGTTTTTACATGGCAATGGATGTGAAAACAGCTCTGCTCTTATGGAAGCTGCTACTAAGTACATGTAGCACTCCTGTTTATTTTTGGTGTGTCCTTTGCCAGCAGAACCTCATAGACAAATCAAAAGAACAAAAGGTCACACCTGTGTTTGGATACAACTTCAGGCCCACCCACAGTATTGAGTACAAGTAAGGAATTTTGACAAAAGTTCATCACTGGTTCTTTCTGGCACCCAGTAACCCACACTTCTCACCATACTAGCCCTGTAGGTAGTCCTCCCCCCCAAAAAATGAAATACATGAGGGAAGTGGGAATCTGACTGAAATATCTTTAAAGATGGAGATTACATAGGTATGCAAGAAATACTCAGATACATGTATCTGTGAGTAAACTTGGAATTATCAGTTTGAGGACCTTTCTGGCATAATTTCGCAATGGAACTTGTTTCAGTTCCATAATCAAAAGTATTTATGCAGAACATGCATCTCCTCTTTTTTTTTGTTGTGTTGCGAAGTTTGATTCCTGCTCTATCACCTTGTATTTTCATAATTATTTGTTGGACATGGAGAAGGACTTCACCAGAACACTGACACTTACCATCATCACTACCGTCCTCAGCACACTTATCATGCACTTGAACACATGTTGTCTCAGGGTTTCTGACATTGAGAGAGAGCTGAGAAGCAGGACCATGTGGTTTGGGGCTGTCTACGGTAGGGAACATTTCCAACTTTGAATGAGCATTTTGTGCATAATTTGTGCTGAAAGGTGTAGTTTTTTTTGGTCAATGTGAATTTGATAAATCTCGGGAAAAATGTAATGCATGCTTGTTGTCCGTACAGAAAAGCACGAAATACGACTACTAATTTAAAATAGGGTCGCTTGTGCTTGCGGGAATGCTTTGGAGATGCACAGTACAATCCTTTTCTACCTCTACCTCAGTTAGCCCATGTTTTCAATCGTACTATTGTCAGACAAAGTTTTTTTTTTCTTGTTTGTATGATTTAGAAATTAACACACTCAAAGGTGAAACTGGTGTCATCTCACGTGTATAACAGAAAAAGCTTTAGTGTTGCAGCTGCTCTCAGCCCTTTGTTAGTTTGCCTAAACAAAAAACTTTGTGTTGTCTTGTCAGTCATTAAGCCTTTTGTCAAAAAAAGCACATGTTAACTTTGTGGAGTTGTTAGATGGTACTGCATATCAATACTTGTGTAAAGCCTAAAACTGTCTAATAAAGTCTCTGCCTCTCTGCTCATAGACTTTTGTAAATGCTGACAGATAACCTTGAATGGGAGGGGGGTTAATGGGTTTTTGTGGGTTACCTGAATACCACTAAATGCTCTTTCACAAACCTTGTTGCCAAAAGGGAAGATGACTGAATGAGGGGTGTCAACTGTGAAATTGAAAATGGCCCAATAAAGGCAAATGCATGGTTGCTCCACTGTACTGTCAATCTTTTGATTTAAGGTTTGTAAGCATACCTTAGTGCAATTTGTACAGGGACAACCACAGTTTATTCCACATGCCAGCAAAGGACTCTGAGGCAGTCTCTCTAGGTTTCAGGTGTGCTTGGTCGTTTATTCTAAGTGCACTTTATCTTGGTCAACTGGTCTGGGTGCCCGGCAGAAGGGTGTAGCCTGCAGAAGGGTGTAAGCACACTAACGCCCTATCTCCGGGAAGCATGATCACAGCAGAAAAAATTTTCCTGGCAAAAAGGCGTAAGAAATACACTCTCTCTATTTAGTAAAAACAGATAAAATTTACTACAAAATCAACCTAGGCTGTACAAAATGCAACCTTTAAACAGTTTATTAGGGGACTTGGGCTTTTTTTTTTTTACTTTTTGCCAGGAAATCTTCATATTTCATTAAAATACAACAGTTGCATACTTCCGTCCTCTTGCCGCGAAAAGTTTTTTTGCAGCGCTTATGCCCTTCTGCCAGGCACACGACGAACTCATAAATCCGACGCCTCCTAAGCCCAAAAATTCGGACTTTTGAGGCGTCGGACTTAACGGTATGCACCCCTTTATTTCCTGCCACACTCCAACACACAACCGTCTCCATGGGAAACCCTTAATACCTCTTCGCCCAAAGGCAACCAATTCCCCTGGCTGAAAAGTGAGGGGTTCCACAGCTACAGCTCTGCTGTAGGTCCATGCCTCTACCAGCCAACCTCACACTGTCACCGTGCCAGTTGTTGTTCCCACTAAAAACCTCATTCAACATTTTGTGCTACCCAAGTCTACAGTATTCGGATAACACTTACAATTCTTTTAAAACTCCTAGTATTTGCACGTGTATGTTATGTGCAACATGAAGTTTTAACAACTTTTGGGACTGCAAATGTATTTTAATATGGCCGCATTTCTTATGTATTATTGTGAGTACCATACCATTGAGAATGAAAGTGTTAGGTTCCAGTCATACCTTGTTTTTATGTTTTATTGGTTCGCAAGACGAACAAACTTTGTGAACAGAAAGTGAAATTAAATGGAGAAAAATTATACGAAAAGGAAAAGGAAATAGTTAATGAAAACATTTTCTCTTGATAATTAGTGCTTTCAGATTAAAAAATCCATTGAGAGTATAAATAATAAAAACAAATGTTATTGGTCAACAAGTGTAAAGTATCACTGTTTAAATTGAAAAAAGCGACATTTTTAGCACAGTTCTTTATTCAGTGTCATGTTGATCTTTCAAAATAGTCATAAACCAGTAAAGGTGGTCCAGTCATGACAAAACTGACTTGTCTGGAGCCTGTGTCTGCTGGCCAATTCCAATACTAGTCTACATGCATGAGTGGCAATGATTACCTTTGTGTTAGGAGAGGATGACATGGAATAGAGTATAATGTATGCATATGACTCCCTAAAACCTCTCCGGCAAACTGCCTTTCATAATTCACTCTACTTATTAGTATCAACTGTAATGGGTCACAACCTCGTCACTTGGTCTACCATTTCTTCCTATTGAGAAGGGAGTTAATGAAATTTCACTTGGTATGCATGTAGGGGGTTTATGGCCCACTTGATATGAAATTATGGCCAATGTGTCAACATTTGCACAAGTTTTGTAAACAGGAACTGTCGAGGATAAATCCACCTTTTAAACAAGTGGTGAAGGGCCCCTGACTGCTGCCTCAATTGGGCAATGTTAGGGATTTGACCCAAAATAATCTGTTAGTGAATGTACAATTTTCATGATGTCAATCAGTGTAAATAGACTCAACCCACATGAACTTTGTGCCCCCCCCACTATTGAAACCATTCCCTCGCTGTTGCTGTCACATGTCGAATGTTTGGGAAGATGACCATCTGTTGAGCTTGAACATCGTCAGTAGGCTGTATACAGCCTTTTATAGCAAATATAAGCGGTGAGGCCATTTAGTTGTGGCAATTGTAAGGTCACAGTGAGAAAAACGGTGTACAAAGTACAAAAATGCCAGTGACTCTTGAGTAGTGAATGACTCTCAAGACAGTACTGGTGATACTTGGCTGTATTTAAAAAGTTGGCTGGGTATTTTTTTCAGTAAGAACTACTATGCCAATAACCTTCAACCCTTAACTTTCTTACAGTTTTGGCACACTGTCAACCCTTTTGCAACCCCGTCTACATTGTACCGTTCATTCAGAGTAATGTTAAACACCCTACCATCAGAGCCAGATATAAACAAAATTCTCTGGCATGTCAGGGAGCAGATGAGATATCACCTTAAACTTTGGTTAGCACCTTAGGGACAAATAAAATCAGGACCTACAATTTTCTTGTACACATGTATGTAGTATGCTAGTTTGCATTTTTTTGTCAACTATAAGTTTGGCTCTATATGTAGGACCTAAAGGAAAAAATGCACAACTAAGGGGCGCACACACACATACTGAATGAATTGGAAGGGAGATTGCGTAGTGGAGAATTTTCTATACATTTAGTGGAGAATCTTCTATACATGTAGTGGAGAATCTTCCATACATTTAAATTGATCATATTATGATATACATACTAAGATGGAAAGCTTGCGGTAAACACCATGCAATATCTCTTTTTGAGTCTGTGTGGTTCTGATAAGAACCGGAGAGGCTCAACGTTTTGGCCAGTCTCCTGACGACGGACAGA